>JALGBA010000608.1:62500-265831 GCA_023970755.1 Azemiops feae
CAACGAAGGCGATCTGGTTGTTGTTGTCAAAGGGGCCCAGAGGGGACCTGTTCCTGTCCGTCTGCAGGCCTGTCTTGCCGGGGGCTTTCCACGCTGGAGCATCATCTCTGAAGACCCCTTCCATGACTGCCAGGGGGGCCCTGCCGAGCGTCCGAGGGTCCTGCTGGCCGTGGTGGCTGCCTCCTGCTTCCCTGGGCTCCAGGGGGCTGCCGGAGAGACTCCGCCGGCTGCCAAAGCAGGAGGTGGCCACACGGTCATCGGCCGACTCTCCGATTCTCTCCAGGGTGGCGGAGGAGCCATGGACAGGAGAAGCAGAGTTGGAGCGCATCTGCAGCTTGGCGGAGAGGGACCACGACGGGCGGACCCCGTTTTCGTTGGTGGCCAAAGGGCTGGTCACCGAGGATCTGGAAGACAGGTTCTGGCGCTGGACGCTCCTCACAAAGGGCCGGGTCGAAAACCCTCCTACAAGGCACAAAGAGAGAAGTCACCACGTCGCCTTGGCCTTCCCCACGCAGGGAGCCAGGCGCCCTCCTCGTCCTCCTGGACCCCCGGCACAGTTCCGTCAGAGGGCTGAGCAGCAGGGGCGAAAGGCCGGCACCCAGTGCTGGGAAGGAAGCCAGTCCCCAAGACCCCTCCCCCCGTGTACGCACCATCATCCTCACTCCGCTCCCCCATCAGCTCCACCGACTCCGAGAGGGAAGCCAACGAGGTGCGCCTGGAGGAGGCCGCTGAAGCCACGCTGGGCGGTTTGCTGCCCGGTAGCCGACTCACCCAGTGCTCACACAAGGAGGAGCTGGTGGAACCTGTCATAAGAAAAGGTCAGGCAGGGGACAGCCCGAGGGGCCACAGTTCAAGAGAAGCATCCTTGTTTTCGGGTCAGCGTAGGGTCCTAACAGGACCACTGACTCAGGCAGCCGATGGCCAGATCTCCTTGCAGGGCCCCCCTCTGAGTCACTTGGCTGGCTGGGAAAGGAGGGCCAGGCAGGAGAGCGAAGGGGCCCGGCCGAGGCCTTGCTGAGTCAGGAGGAAAGCCTCTGACCTTGTGACCCGCAAGGATGGCTGCGAAGGGCGGCAGCACCTCCTGCTCTTACCTGCCACGGAACTGTTGGCCGACCAGGCGGGAATGGCCGTCCGTCTCTGGTAGAAGAGGATGTAGGCAGTGGGCTTGCACACCTCATTCTCGGCCAGCTGCTGGACCTCGCTGTCGTCAAAGCAGTACCAGAGGCCATCAACGGAGTTCTTGCAGTAGGCTGCAAGAGACGGTTGCATCGGGGACAGCCGCCTTCAGCAGCCTCTCGGGCTGGGCTCCCAAAGGCAACACGGTCCACCACAGCCCCCCAAGCAGGGAGGAGGAAAGGAGCTCGCCCAAGCTGAGGGGCACCCCACTCTGGAAACCCCCCCCCAGGGGGAGGGCCCTTGAAAGGCTCTGCTGGGGATCAAAGGGATCCGAGCACTGATCTAGCTGGGGGGAGATGGAACAGGCCCTGACAACTGAAGGCCCTCCCAGGAGAAGGGTCACCCGTGATGCCGAAGGACTGCAGCAGCTCGGTCACCTGTGTAGTGCCCCCCCTGCATGGTGCCATGGTGGTTGCACACCGCATACAGGTCGTAGATGAAGTCCTCTGGGTCTCTGCCCAGGCCGTAGGGGCGCCTCCAGGGGGACCAGTGGGAGGGCAGGCTCCAGCTGCTCTGGCTTCGCTTGACCACGTGAGGGGTCATGTCAAGGCCAGTCAGGGGAAAGCGGACCATGTTCTGAAGCTTCATGCGCCGGTCTCCTTCCTGGTGAAGAGGGAGAAGGGGGGGCATCACCAGCCAGCGCCGCACCAGGCAGATCCGGGGGCAGCTCCCCGACCGGCCCTGGCGTAGAGGAGGCCCAAGGCAGCCCCCCTCACCTGTCGGAAGCGCTTCAAGTGAATGATCAGCACGTCAGGCAGCGTCCAGAGGCTCAGGCTGATGCTTCCTTGCTGCAGCTGCTTGCAGTGGGGGCAGCGCCAGGCATCGTCGGGGGCCAGCTGGAAGTGTGGGCGGAGGCGGTCAGAGGAGCAACAGGAGCCCTTCCCTGGCCCTACAAGCCCCTTCTTCCAAGCAAGGCAGAGTGAGCGGAGCACAGCCACGGCCAGGTTAGGAGGCAGAGAGTGGCCCCAGCCCTTCCTGCAACCCTGCCGTGCTTCTCCCGGCCCTTCAGAGGAGATCCGCTGCCGGGGGGGGGGCTTTGGAGTAAGAAACACGCGGTGCTCCTCCCAGCCACCCCCTCCAGGCTGCAAAGCACTGAATTCAATGTTATTTCCCGTAGCAAATCAGAGAAAGCTGAGAAGGGGGTAGGACTACGCAGGAAAGCTTTGGGGGCGGGCATCTTTGAACGGAGAGAGCCGCGTCCTTCCCCGCAGCCAGGGAGGGGCAAAGCTTCCCAGAGGACCCGTGAGGCCACTGGCCTACCTGCTCCTCTTTGGTGTAGAGCTGGAAACACTGGGCCAAGGTGCAGGACTGCGGCTGCTGGTGCAGCGCCCTCTGCTGGCGGACACTCTCAGCATCAGGGATGTACTCCTCTTGGGTGTTGATGAACAAGCTGCAACACGCGGGAGCAAAGAGGGCATTTTGGCTCCCGCTCATTTCGATGGCCGCCCAGCTGAAAGAGCAACACTCTGGGCAGCACACCAGACCAGGAAGCAGGAAGCAAGAAAAGCAGCCCACACCAGGCAAGCACCAGCCCGAAAGAATTCAATGGCAATCAGGATTCTCTCCAATGGGCGGCTCTGCCTGGAAATGAGCTCAGCTGCCTCTGCAAGGCCCGCAGGATCGGGGCCAACGGTGTATCGGGGGGGGGGGGGGGAGATTGGTCCAAAGGGCAGGGGCCACCACCAAAAAGGCGCACCTCTTGGGTTCATGGACTCCCCTGAACATCATCTGGAAGGCTGGCTGATGCCTCCCAGATATGCCACCCGCCTCGTTGCCCCTGCCAGCAGCCGCTTTGGGGGAAAAGGGGAAGCCCTGCAGAGCAGTACCGAGGAGCCCATGGGCCTCTTGATCAGAGTCCGCAGCAAGCGCCCCGCAAAGCCCGGCCCTTCCTTACTAGTCTTTCGTCTCCTTGTCCCATTCGACCACCAACTTCACATGGGGGGTTCCGCCTGTCCCACAAGACTTCAAGGTTCTGCAAACGGAACAGAATCTGAGGGAAGAGCCCACCACACCCATCGGGATCAGCCCCTTCAATGGGTGCCACCCTCACGGAACGGGGGGGGGGAAGGGGGCAGATGCCCTTTGGAGAAGCAGCTGGGCTCCATGCTGTTGCCGCCCCAGAGACCCTGCTCCTCCAAAGGCAGGGGGGCCAGGCCCTCAGCAGCCCCCCTCCTGCAGCCACGGAAGCCGCTTGGCGTGTCTCCACGTAAGGAGGAGCAGCTCCTTGGCCCGAGGGAAGAGCTCCATCCTGCTCACCGTTCCACCATCAGGTGGCAGAGAGGCCGCTCTTCCTGCGGCAAGAGGTACGTGATGCCCACAGCACTGACCACTCGCAAGCTGAAGGGACACACCTGCGTGGGAGGGGAGGAGAGGGCGCACTTCTCAGAGGACGGGCAGAGGCAAGTGACCGTTCCTGGGCTCAGGCCCAAAGTTAAACGGCCAGAATATGGAATCCAGAGGCCCTCCCAAAAATACAGATAGTCCTCAACTTAAAGTTACCAGACCCCCCCAAAAAGCTTCTTACAACCCAAAGTTCCAACAAATGAGGACAAACACACACACACACGCAGTCACATGACCGCATTTTGGGCACTTGCAACCAGCCCAAATTTGTGGCCGTTTGAAACATTCTGCAGTCATATGACTACGCTTTATGGTGCTTTTACCAGAAACCAGCATTCACTTCCAGTTTCCAGCACAAACTGCCAGGCCCAATTGCAGTCGCAGGTCACGGGGCAGCTGCAAACACCTTCAAACGTTTTGCAATTTCACTCTGTAATCGAGCTTCTTTCCTTGAGGGGCCCCTCCATGACTGCTCAGAATTGAGCAAGGAGGACAGAAATCCTAGGGGTGGCTCAGCCTCCCCACCATTGTGATGTCCAACAATGTATTACATAATCTCCACCCAGCATTTTGTTACAGATTTTTCGTTCTTTTGCATTTTGATTGGCACAACTTATCATGGTTATTGCTGAGAAAATAGGAGGGAGGGAGGTGTTTTAGTAATGCCAATTAAATCTGTAAACAGTCGTGTTGCATTTAGTTAGTGACTGCGAGACCAGCTCTCCTTCCTTACTCCAGGCCCAAGGGCCAAAGGGAGGGGGCCCATACCTGAATGCAGGCTGAGGGGCGCAGAAAATACTGCATCTTCTCCAAGATCTCCTTCTGCAGAAGGTCCCAAGGGATGGTCTTCTCCAAATGCAGCACAAAGGGCTGGCCAAACCTGAGAAAAGAGCAGCACAAAGAGGAAAAAACATGGCAGAATCCACCCAATAATTGAGCTCCCTGTGTGTGTGTGTGTGTGTGTGAGAGAGAGAGAGAGAGAGAGAGAGGGAGAGAGAGAGAGAGAGAGGGAGAGGGAGGGAGAGGGAGAGGGAGAGGGAGAGGGAGAGGGAGAGAGAGAGAGAGAGAGAGAGAGAGAGAGAGAGAGAACTCAAGTTTACTGCAAGCCAATTGAAAACGTAATCTTACAAGCAATATAAAATTAATTAATTCCAAGTTCAACAGCACTTCTGAGATTGCACTTTGGTATCTTCAGGATGTTTGGCTCACAAAATACCAAACTTTATAATTTTATTAATTATATCAATTGGCCTACAGTATTTGAATATTCAATCAGGTACCTCCAAAATCAAAATTGTTATTAGCTTAATAACAATCAGTTATGTAGCTTAAATGTTAAATAAATGCGAAATGTTATTAACCAGTGATGGGATTCAAATATGTGAACAACCAGTTCTCTGTGTGGATGCCGCTTCCAGAAGTCCATTCTGGGTCTGGGCAACAAAAAATCAGCTAAAGGTTCTGCCGAAGTGGTGCAAACTGGCTGAATCCCACCACTGGTATTAACCTGTTCACTAACTTGCAAAATGGCTTAACCCAATATATAGCTTTGGATTTTAAGCTAAGAAAAACTACTGAGGTTCTGATTTCAGCTCATCTAAAACTTTATGTCTTTTATCTGTAGGCACTAGATTCCAGAACAAGAGTCTAAAATGACACTTACAATGAGACCTGGTTATAGAGACCCAATGCGCAAACCGGGGGGCCTCCTGGACTCACAGCCCCTGCTAGAAGAGCAGGTGCCAGCCGTGGCCAGGAGGGCCTTTGCACACTTTCAAGTTGTGCAACATTTGCACCTATTCCTGGAGCGGGAGGCTCTGCTCACAGTCACTCATGCCCTTGTGACCTTCTGGCTGGAGTACTGCAATGTGCTCTACGTGGGGCTGCCCTTGAAGAGCATTCAGAAGCTTCAACCGGTACAGAATGCAGCTGCAGGGATAGTAAATGATGTCGGATATTCAACACACGTAACACCACTGTTTCGTGAGCTGCGTTGGCTGCCAGTGTGTTTCCGGGTGCAATTGTATTAAACCACGGAAGCTTTTCCAGGGAATCAAGTTGTCACCTTTAAAGCTGTGCGTGGCTTTGGGGGCCAAGTTATCTGAGGGACCATCTTTTCCCAGTCCTTTCTACCTGTCCAATTCAGGCCAGCAGGATGGGGAAGCTGTGGGTCCCATCAGCCAAGGAATGTTGGCTGGTGGGGAGGAGAGGTGCCTTCTCTGCTGTAGTGCCCCCCCTCCCCCCGGAACATTCCCTTCTGGAGATCAGAATGAGCCCCACCCTGTTGGTCTTTCACAAGGCTTCAAAAAAGCTGGCTGTGTAATGCAGTCTGGGGTCCCAAGTGTGTGAAGGACCCGATTTCCTGGTTATGTTGACACTGTGGCTGAGCAGGACAGTCGTTAAGTGAATTTTGCCCTATTTTATGACCCACCTTGCCACAGTTGTGTAATCAAGCTAGTAACCCGGTTGTTAAGTGAATCCGGTTTCCCCACTGACTTTGCTTGTCAGAAGGTCGCAAAAGGTGATCACTTGACCCCCCCCCGGGACGCTGCGACCGTCATAAATCTGAGTCAGTTGCCAAGCGTCTGAATTTTGATCACGTGACCGTGGGGGATGCTGCAATGATTGTAAGTGTGAAAAATGGTCCTGTCATTTTCAGTGCCAAAGTAAGCTCGAATTGTCAGTAAACGAATTATTGCAAGTCGAGGACAACCAGTATAATAGCTCTTGGTTGCTGACTGTTTTTAATTTCTTTTTTGCGTTGTTTTAACTATTTAATTTAGAGTCACTGGTTGAGATGGGAGGCTATGAATGAATGAATGAATGAATGAATGAATGAATGAATGAATGAACGTAGTAATGCATTTCTATAAAGCATTTTTAGCAGTGGAAAGTTGTCCCCCCCCCCCCTCCGGAAGCAAACCCTAAAGCCCTGGCCATAAATCTCCAGCCTCCCCAGATGAAATGGGCCTGCCCCCCCTGCCTCCCCCCACACACACAGTCCATGCCAGAGCAACTGGCTGAAACCAAAAGGTACAGAGAAACCCGTTTGTTGTAAATCACCAGAATCGTAAAGTGGGTCATCACTTGACCCCCACCCCGATTTTATGACCTTTTTGCAGCCACACACACACACACACACACACACACACACAGATTGCTATGGTGCATTTTTTTTTGCCGGAAACCAGAAATAAATGTCAATTTCTGGAAAAAGTGTTCTACATCAGAGTCACGTGGCTGAGGGATGGCACAAAGAGTCATAAATTAGGGCCAGTTGCCAAAATGCGGTCACGTGATCGCAGAGGGGATCCAGACATCAGAACTCAGGAACCAGGTCGGGGTCCATCGTAACTATGAATGGTTGCTAAGCAACCAGTCATAAGTCAAGTGACTGTTCTGAGTATGGGCGCTGGGCTGGCAATGTCTTTTTTAAACAACTCCCTCCGTTTTGATGCTTCTATGAATGCAACATACAACAGATGGACTTTCTGACGGCTTCGTCCACTGCGGCTGAGCCATCTCAGTTCCATCTGGGATCACTACTAAACGCATAAAGGCCTTTATGTCCTTCTCCAGGGAATCCGATCTGCCCACATGTCAAAAGAGTCGAGAACCAGGAGTCGGCCCACTGCTGCGCCTTTTCAGCACAATTATAACAAGATATTCGTTGTTAATGGGAGACTCATCGCCATCTCCCAACGATTCTGGACAGTTTATACATTTCTAAAAACGTTTTGAAAAGAAATAAAGAAAGCAGAAAAGAATAAAGATGGTAGGAATGATAGAGCCAGATGAGAAAAAACAAAAAGGAGAAAAAGACCTTCGGGCCCCTTTGAAAGCCCATCAGAGTGGGGGGAGGTCATTCAAATCTCAGGGGTGGGACTCCAGAGGGCGGGGGCTGTAAGAGAGAAGCCCCAACAGGTGGCACTGCTTAATCGAAGGGACCCGGCGCCTGCCAATCCTGCCTGATAGGACTGGCCGGGCAGGGACTGCCAGCGACCAGGCCCTGTGCCACCTTCGACAGATTCAGACCAAGGTAAAGAAGTGTCCAGAAAGGGCTCAGGGCTCCTCTCGGGGCAGCCAGGCCTCCAGCCTTACCGCTTTCCCTGCTGACCACTGCAGGCTCTGTTACACACCAGGACCACAAGCTTATCGCTCAGAGCAGCAGCTGCCGCCATTGTCCGGGCACTGCCGCTCTCCAACGCAGCCTGGGCATAAGTGGGCGACTTGGCATGGTCGAGGCTGTATTTCAAGTGGTTCAGATTACTGTTGGCGTGGATTCCTGGAAGAGAGCAAGGAGAGTTTCAGCAGAGATGCCCAGAGCAGAAGGCCCAGCTCCGCTTCCCAAGTCTGGACAGAAAGAGCTTAAGTGATGGGATGGAAGGCCGAGATGCGACCTTCTCTAGAACGAACAGAAGTCCGGAGATCCAATGCCAAACCATGGACCAAAGCAGGGGGACCGCCCACCCAACCCTCCCAACCGTCGTTGCCCAGAGATCCCACAGGTCGACATACCTCTCTGGCTTAGGATCCCTTCTGGCCAGAAGATCTCCGGGGTCTCAAAGGCAAAGATACAGTCGCTCTCTTGCACCGTGTCAAGGTCGTCCAAGTCAGAGAAAGAGCGATGGAAGCCATCGTAATACATCTCCGTGAGCACAATCTGGAGAGGCCCAGAGAGGACAGCCCTGACTCTCTCGCAACGTGGCCCAGCCGAGCAGCACGTGCGCAGCAGCAGGGCCCAGAGCGAAGGGGTGCAGCAGGCCCTCAGGCTCAGGCCCCCTTCCTCTAACTAGAGGCACCAAGACTCAGCGCTTAGATTAAGTCGGCCTGACCAAACGCCGAATTAGTCCAGCCTTTCAGGAAAGACCAAACGCCGCACCGTCTTGTGCTCTATTGCCCCCCCCCAAATTTGGAGATGGCTGTGGTGCCATTTATCTGCTGACACAGTAGTTAAAATGCGGTATTGCAGGCTGACTCTGCCGACTGCCAGCAGCTCGATCGTGATTGGTTCTGGGTTCGGTAAAATGAGGACCCAGATTGTTGGGGTCAACGTGCAAATGCTTCTTCACTGTAAACCGCCCAGAGAGTGCTGTAAAGCACTATAGAGTGGTATACAAGAGTCTTGATATTGCTATTGTCTCATATCATAATTAAGTCATGAACTATCTTGGATGTGTCCGGAACTGTCCGGCTCCAGACATAAAGGCTGTAAAGGCACCATGAACACGGCCACCTAATTTCCCTTTCTTTCCTGTGGAGACCCGGCATCAGCTTAGCTGGCTTCCACCTCCCGAGCAGGTGGAAGGGGGACAGAGGCAGCCTTGAGCATCTGCTCACCCATGGGAGGCTCAACAGACAGGGAAGAGTAGTCTGGCTGGGAGGGAGAACCACCCAAATACCCTCCCCCCCTTACCTGTTTGGCAGGTATTTTGGTTTCTCTGGCCACCGCTTCCCTCAGCTGGGCCACTGTTCCGGACAAAGGCACAGCCACTCCAATGCGCATGCAGTGGGAACACTTCCCTCGATAGACCACGGTAATGTACAGCGGGCTGCAGAGAGCCAAACAGGCTGCTGAGCGGCTCCCTCCCACACCAGAAGGGGTCCATCTCTCAGACCACCCAGAGGGGCGAGGGAAAGACCAGCTCCCTCCCATCAGTCCCACAGAGCTTCTCGTGCCGGGCTTCTGCCTTGTTTCACTCACCACCTGTTAAGGTGAAGCAGTCCTGGTCGTGCAGACCTACCGTGTGTGAGGCAGCGGGATCGGCAGAGAAATGCAGAGGAAAGGATCGAAAGTGTTGCTCTGCTTCTGGCAATGAGGACACGTCAAGGATGACCTGGGAACAGAAAAGCCCTCTTTTTTCTTGACCCCATGCAGTAAAGCCTTGCCCAGAGAAGCAATCAGGGGGAGCCCCTGCTGATAAGAAGCCCTCCCACCTCCCACCATTCCCCGTGGCCAGAAGTTCAATTAACCTCCGACAGTGGAAGGGAAGTAAATACCGCATCAAAAGAATAAGAAGATCAAATCATTAAAAAATGCAAAGCGGAAGGCCCAAGCTGGCTTTTGTACGGACATCTCCACGTGGAAGCCTCCTTTTCTACACAGGAGCATCACAGGCTGTTAGATGCACGACAGGCTGAGCCAGGACAGCCGCCCCTCAGCTTCCGTCGGTGGGAATTAGACCCGAGCGGATGCTCAGGAAACCAAGGCCACCCACCCACGGGCTGTCGCAGACCTTCCAGCTTGCAGGTCCCAGGGACAGAGCAGACCAGGCAGCGCAGCCCAGAAACAGCCCTACTTGCTGGGTCTGAGGAACTCGGCCAATGGTCTTTATTTCAGGGTGGAGCCAGGTGAGCAGAAAGCAGGAGGGCACCTCACCTGTACTGAGCTTGAAAGAGTTCCTGAACGAAAGTGCTGTTGACTGGCAAGAGGCTTCCCTCAATCAGGGAATCTTCTTCTAATGGCAGCTGAAACAAAAGGGATTCAGGAAGGCCGGTCAGTGCGGGGACCGTCAGGGATCCAGTAACGTGAGCCCCGAGGGCAGCCTGAAAGTCAAGACTTTCTGAAAGTCCACAACACTGGGGAACCTAAAACACCCAAAGGTCTGCCTCCCAGTGAGCCTCTTCTGTGTACAGGCCTTTTGTGATCCCAGCAGGACATTCGGCAAGGAACGCAAAGCACACAACGACCCAAGGCAGCCCAGTGCAGTTCAACCCAGTGGTGCAATTCATCTTCTGGGTTGCCAGCGTTCTCTCCACGGGGCTCTCTAGCAGTCAAGCCAAGAGCAAACGGCTCCAAAAGAGACCGTGCTTCACCTTCACAGACGCTCGCCCATCACTGTTCTTCACTAAATTGTGGAGATCCTCATGGACTCTGTCCAGAAGCCAGAGCAGGAACTCCTGTGCGTCATGTTGCGAGCTCCCTCGGAACTGCAAGGCGTTCTTGGAAACGATGCTCTGTGGAGAAAGAGCACAGAGGTTGAAGGAGCCCCACAGCCCAGCCCCCCCCCCCCCCCGCTTTCAGGTTGCTTCCCATCTGACAGGGGACAGGTGAAGTTGGATCCCCCCCCCCAGACCACCAGAAATCATCAGGCGCTATTCTTGGAAAAGGTGTTATTACAACACCTTGTGCCCCCTCCTCCAGGCCAACCCACCAGCCCAGCTCCCTCTTCCTGAGTTGACACGTGGAGGGCCGCCATGAGACTGGGATGGGGGAGACCAGGCATGGATTTTGGGGAGGGCTCTGATCCATCCATATGGATCCCTAAACATTCAAATGACCCCCCACTCTGATGACCCTTCAGGGTTGATGAAACAGCTCCCAATATCTAGGACACCATTAGCCTTGGAAACACCAGGAGGGACCGATGATTGCCTAACTGTACAATCTGTTTCCAGTGATTTGTTTTATGGATTATTCTAAGTGACCAGAAGTCCTTGGGGAGCCCGGGACAAGGCAACAGACACCCCCCCCCCATCCCCTGCAATTCGTGCAAGCCAAAGCAGCAACCCTCCAGCAGAACCTCCCCCGCTGGCCTCCAAATGTCTTTCAGGGAAGCCCCTTGGTCCTTCCCACCACCGAGGACAGCAACAGGCAGATGTGCTCCAGGGGTGAAAGAGAGACCATAACCCTAACCCAAACTCAGGGTGAGTCCAGACTCTTCCCGAGGGCTAAAAGCAGCAGCACAAATCCAAGTCTCCCCTTGAAGACTTCAGAGCTGCTGCCCGCCTCCGCCAGCCCCGAGTGGCCAGACTGCTGGACAGCAACTCCAGCCAGTCAAGGACGCCAGACTGGGAGATTTTCATCAAAACCACAGCAATGGTCCCCTACAGAGGAGGCCTCTTTTAGTAGAAAGATCTGGCACAACTAAACTGTTAAGGAAATTGAGAGGTTCCCAACTGCAGCCCTCCCCCCAGAAAGGGATAGAGAAGAGGAAATCAACAGCTTGAGGTCTGGAGAGGGGAGGGGGGTTGGTGAAGCCAAAGGAGCTGCTAAAATCCCACTTAAGCCAGGGAGACCAACAGCTGCACCAGGCTGGCCAAAGCAGGGATCCAGGCACAGGCAGAGCAGGGAAAGAGCAGAGAAGACAGGCAAGGGGGAAGCCTCCTCTGTCTCTGCCCTGACCCCGATCCCCATCAGGTGGCTACCGATCTATTCCCCAAAACATACTGGTAGGGGGAGTGTCCGGAGCTCCCTATTCTTGTACTAGGTGGCGCAGTGGTTAAAATACAGTATTGCAGGCAAACTGCCCACAGCCAGGAGTTAGATCCTGACTGGCTCAAGGTTGACTCAGCCTTCCATCCTTCCGAGGTCAATAAAATGAGGAGCCGGATTGTTGGGGACAATATGCTGACATTTGTAAACCACCCAGTGAGCACTATAAAGCTCTATGGAGCGGTATATAAGTCTCAGTGTTATCAGCAAAGACCAGCTCATGGAGGAGGAGGAGGAGGAGGAGGAGGAGCAGGAGCAGGAGCAGGAGCAACAGAGCCTGGGGCCAGAGTCAAAAGAGGAATCAGCCTAGAGTCTCTAGGTAGACACAAATGGAGCAGCCCCTCCTGAATTCCATTGCATCAAGATAACGCTAACCATTAGTTGAATAGATTATTGTGCATTCTTGTGTACATGTTGAGTAATAAATCAGTTTAACTGGAACTTCATGTGTGGTCCTGATCTTTCAAGCCTGGCAGCTCACCCCGTGCCAATGGACAAAACAAGAGGAAACGCGCACACACCGAACCCTCGAGAGGTGGAGCAGGGCAGGGATGGATTTCGGAACCAGCTTGATGCCAGCTAAACCCCTCCCCTCTTTCACCACCAACATGCATCCCCAGGGAATTACATTCAGGGCAGAAATGCTCTGCCCCCCCCCATTGTCTGTTTCATTACTACTATAACTTATTTATAATGCATTTGCACTAGGAGAGAATGGCATATTCATTAATTATGAATCTGTGGCATGAATCCTTTCTAGTGCTATGAGGCATTTGCAGCATTTCAGTAAGATATGTGCATTTAAAAGAAAAAATGTCGTGTTTCCTCGTGTTCCACTGGGCCAACGTTTTTAGCCATTTCCAAGATGGAAAACAAGGGTGCAGGTCCAAGAGGAAGAAAATTATTAAATACATGACCAGCAACAGGAAAAGGCAGCGAGAGAGAGAGGTGAGAGAAACCAAAACAGAGGAAAATTTCTATTCCAAAATTATTAAATCTATTAAACTGAAGTATGGGTAGTCCTCAGCATATGGCAGTAAAGGAACCAGCCCATTACGGTCATATGTCATGATGGTTGTAAAACAGGACAGTCACATGATTTTGGGATAGTTTGGGAGCGAACACTGCAGTCATTAAGTGAACCAATGGTTCACTACGGGCCTGGTTTTGCCGCACATCACAAGGGCCTGTTTTTACACCACCATCGTAAAATGTTGTCATGTGACCACCGGATGCAAATGGACAAAAATGGGTCCATGTTGTTTAGAGCCTGAAGTTCAGTCACGTGACTGCAGAGGGGGCCCGACTGTCAGAAATTCAAATCCAGGTCATAAATTCCCTTGAAGTCGTAACTTCAAACAATCACTAAATGACCAGTCGTAAGTTAAGAACTATCTGTAAAATCTTATGAGGTTGCTTCCCTTGTTCTTATTTCCCAAATGCAAAATGATGCTGGAATGCCTGGGATGTGGTCCCTGAAGGTCAAGGGGTTTTCAGCCTGACTCTGTGCACGGGCCCAGAGTTGATCCTGGCTTGCTCTATGCAGTGGTGGGATTCAGCCGGTTTGCACCAGTTCGGGAGAACCAGTAGCTAAATGTTGTTGAGTTCGGAGAACCGGCTGAACCCACGTTGCTTCTAGAAGTCCGTTCTAGGCCTGGAGGCAGCCTCCCAGGCCTAGAACGGCCCACAGGAAGTGCATGGATGTCACTTCCAGAAGTCCGTTCTAGGCCTGGGAGGCCTGGAGGCAGCCTCCCAGGCCTAGAACGGCCCACAGGAAGTGCATGGATGTCACTTCCAGAAGTCTGTTCTAGGCCTGGGAGGCCTCCCAGGCCTAGAATGGCCCACAGGAAGTGCATGGATGTCACTTCCGGAAGTCCATTCTAGGCCTCGGAGGCCCAGGCCTGCATCCACGCAGAGAACCTGTTCAGGTATTTAAATCCCACCACTGGCTCTACGGCTGTAGGGCCTCTGACTGTCTGCTTGGACCCACTGCCACCCACTCCTTTCCCAAGCCTGCCAGCCCATCAGCCGTGGGTGCTCAGCTAAGTTAGGGGTGCTGGTGGGTCACCCAAGCACCATAATCAGCCAGCACAAGAGAAGGTGAATGTCAGGACGCTGAACTCAACTCCAGTGTCAGCTCAGCCATGGGAAGAGAGGTGGGGGCCAGTTGCCTCCTCCTACTGACCACCACAGAGGAAGCCGGGTCCCTTGACTGGTCACCCCTCTTCATCTGCTGTTGACCCACATCTGTGCTGTGAAAACTTAGCCACAGAGCAGAAATACACAAAAATCCCCAGGAAGCAAAGCTCAAATTGCAGTTGCAGGAGACCCTCTATCATTTCAGACAAATGGCTGTCCAGTCTCTTCTTTAAAACCTCCGGAGATGGAGCACCCACAACTTTCAGAGGCAAGCTGTCCCACTGATTAATTGTTCTGTCAGGATATTTCTCCTTAGTTCTAAGTTGGATCTAGAAGAACCTGGGGATTCTCAGCTCTGTCTCCATGTTTAGACCAAGCATGCAAGTTGTTTGAAAACAAAAGGAGACCATTTTTTAAGATATACAACACTAGGGACTATTCTGGATAAAAATAAAAGCCATCCGAAGGCAGAGGAAACTTTGCCAGCTGGCAGGCAGAAGACTCACTTGCTTCCCCCGGGAAGAGAGGCCAACTGGCCCACCACAGTCTCTCATCCAGGAGGAGCCGGACCCCCTGCAGCCCCAAGGAGCAATGGAAGAACGCGGCTCATCTGGTCTGCGCTTGGGTGAACACGCTCAATGCTGCAAAGTGAAGCAGTGCGCACGTGTGCTCCGTGTGTGAAGTCAGCCCAGGAGCACATCCATGCAACATGTAAGCTAGCGTGTTCAGGACAAATGTGACAGGCAAACTGGTTGCTAGGTCAAACTGTAGTGAAAGAGGAGCCCCTCGGCAGCCATGCTGTTTCTCAAAACCATCATGCACCCAAGCAGCAGATTTAAGAGGGGCTGAACGTCCCCACTGACTCCCCAGGAATCAATGGAAGAGGCTGAAAGAGGGCAAGGGGCCTTCTGCCAAAGGCTTTTCCTTCCCCGCTTTGGTGGGGCTCATCCAAGAGAACTCTGCCCACCATCAGATGCCAGCCGGTGGCCATCAAAGGGGCCACTCCCAGAGGTAATCGTGGAAGACGACATAGGAGCTGCCCAGCTGCTTATTCCTCTCCCCACCGTTTCACTACTGGCTCCCTGAGAGAAATGGCAATTTTCCCTCTTGCTTCAACTGTTACAGCAGGATGAGAAGACGGCACTGAGAGGCAGGGAAATGCAAGTGAGGAAAAGCCAAATATGGCATCTGGTACTTTTTGAGAACAGGTTGGGCAATTCTGGTGTTTTAAACAAGGCTCCCAAGTTCAAGCGAGATCTGCCGTTGTGACACCACGCCACCAAGCACAGGGCCCGGCTGCCACCTCCTAAAGCAGCCCAACCAGGTGACACCAGCAACAGAGAGAATCCTCCAGAGCCGCCACAGCTGTCAGCAGACACTTGGAGGCCAACTTGGCATGGAAACATCTGGAGGGGCCCCATTGCCTGGTGTCGGCCATTTCCTCTGCCAGAGAGTCCCTCTTGCCCAGCAACCTCCTCACCACAATGCTTTGTGCCTTGCCCATCGCCTCAGCTCAGGGCCCAGGGGACTTCTGGAGGAAAGACTGGGCTGCTCACCCGGGGCCCAAACGCAGCTCTTTCCTGCTGCCAGGCCTCCCTCCCATGGAACCAGAGGGCCGCTGATGAGAAGTGAAGTTAAGTGGAAAAGTGAGCATCAGAAAGATGTCCCCCCCCATAATCCACTCCCCCATTCAGAAAAACATTACTAGAGAATTCGGAGTTCTTTCTCTCCCTTCTGGTGAATCTGCCTGAAGAAAACAGTGGCAGAAAAGTGAGACACAAAGAGCACCCAACACCAAGATCCCGGTTGACAACGAGGCCTCCCAGAACCCCAGGCCCATCCCACCACGCCAGCCTCCATTTGGCTTCATCCACACGTGGCAGGAAAGCTGTGAGAACAAAGCCACGACTGCACACAACCAGGAAGTCCACTGACATTCTGAATCGTCTTCAAAGAGCTGCAAACGAATGCAGAGTTCGGATCGGATTCTTCAGATTGGCTGAAAGATCTGATGCAAAGAGCATTTTATTTGAAGCAGCAGGGATTCAACTGAATCACCTTCAGACGAAAGAGAAATTCACCCAGGCCTCCTGGCTTGTAATGGACATCTGCCAATTTTGGCATTTTAAAACATTTTAGAGCTGGGGCTTTCTTGACTGCTAGTTGAGAGCTCTCAAAATGGAGCATCTCTAGGGTAATTACAGTGCTTTCATTTGGAGTGATTCAGGGAAAGGTGAGGTTATTATGGGAAAGAAAAAGGCCCCCATGGTTCCCCAATTTGAGCAGCCAGAGAAGGCGAGAACTTGAAACTGAGAGAAAGAGGGTGTCAGAATCCAATTATATTTTATTTCTAACTAATCTACTCTGAGAAAAACCAATTCTTGCTCTCTTCTGGATTCTGTCATATTACTAAGGGGGGAGGGGGTAAACACGGGTGTTTATGACTGGCATTTCCTCTATCAACTACAAAGTAACAACCTCTGTGGATTCCCTTCGAGAGTACTAACCATAACAATGCGGCCATCAGCCTTTGATCTCACTCCCTATGAAGCCTCCTTGTACCGGCAGCAAGGAAAAAGGGGGGGAAGATTGCAACGTTTGGGATCCGATGGATTTAACACCCAACCATCTGCCAATTTGAATCGACCGGAAGGAATGTGGAGTGGGGCTGCCTGGGAACACTTTAAAACATTGAATGGTCAGTGGGGTCCCTCAGATCCTGTCTAGCATGCCTTCAGTCAGTTTTTCTTAATAAAGATTCCTGTTGGAAGAAACGTTCCAAGAGTTCTGTCTTCTTAAGATGTAAATTGAGGTGGGTCCTTACAGAGGGAGTGTGTCCATTCTTTTTCTTCTGAAAACAAAGCTCCATCCTTTGTCCGTTGAGCAGAGCAACCGGTCTGATATTGTGAGCTTACATAAAAGATATCTAAAAGGAAACAGTTTTTACAATCATGGGGGGGGGGGGGAGACTTAAGGTGAGGTAATAATATACAGGGGATATAGAAAGTCTACACACCTTTATTCAAATGCCAGTTTTGAGATGCAAAAAAATCAGACGAAGATAAATCACTTCAAAAAAAAATTCCACCTTTAATATAACATATAAACTATACAATTCAATCGAAAACAAACGGATCCTTCTAGGAAGAAAAATAACGATTAAAATGTACAATAATGTGGTTGCATAAGTGTGCACATCCTCTTATAAGTAGAGATGTGGCTGTGTTCAGAATAAACCAATCACATTCAAATTGACGTTAAACAGTAGTCAGTAAACACCTGCCGTCAATTAAAGTGACTCTGATCAAGCCCATATCAAGTTCAGCAGTTCTACTAGGATTTTTCTGACATTTACCCAGTTACCTCTTACAGCAAAAGCCATGGTCTGCAAAGAGCTTAAAAAGCATCAAAAGGATCTTACTGTTGGAAGGTATCAGTCGGGGCAAGGGTACAAAGCAATTTCCAAGGCACTGGATATACCATGGAAGCCAGTGAAGCCAGTCACCAACAAGTGGAGAAAATGTGGCACAACAATGACATTACCAAGAACTGGATGTCCCTTCAAAATTGATGAAAAAACAAGAAGAAAACTGGTCCAAGAGGCTGCCAAGAGGCCTACAACAACATTAAAGGAGTTGCAGGAATTTCTGGCAAGTATTGATGACAACATGTGACAACAATCTCCCATTTCTTGTCTGGGCCCGGGGTAGGGGGGCAAGAAGGAAGCCTTTTCTTACAAAGAAAAACATCCAAGCCCAGCTACATTTTGCAAAAACCTACATCAAGTTTGACAAAAGCATGTGAGAAAATGTGTTATGGTCTGATGAGACCAAGGTTGAACGTTTTGGACAATTCCAAAAAGTATGTTTGGTGCAAAAGCAACAGTGTGCATCGCCAAAATTACACCATACTCACAGCAAAGCAGGGTGGTGGCCCCTTTATCCTTTGGGGCTGCTTTTCGTCAACTGGAACTGGGGCTGTTGTGAAGGTGGAGGGAATTGTAAACACTTCCAAATATCAGTCAATTTTGGAACCAAAATTTCAGGCCTCTGCTAAAATGCTGAAGATGGAATTTTACCTTAAAACACAACGGCCCAAAGCATACCTCCAAATCAATAAAAGCATGACTTCACCAGAAGGAGATCAAAGTTTCCAAATGGCCCGGCCAGAGCCCGGACCTAAATCCAACTGGAAAACTATGGGGTGACCTGAAGAGGGCTGTACACAGGAAGAGCCCTCCCAATCTGACAAATTTGGAGCACTTTTTAAGGAAAAGTGGGCAAAGATTCCCGAGGCAAGATGTGTCACACAGACAGGCTCCTACCCCAAAAGACTGAATGCTGTCATAAAATCAAAAGGTGCTTCAACAAAGTAATAGTTTAAAAGTGTGCACACTTAAGCAACCATGTTATTGAATGTTTTTTAATTGTTATTTTCCTCCTGAAAGATTTCAGATTATTTTTCAATTGAATTGTACAGCTTATATGTTATATTAAAGATGGGGGGAAAACTGAAGTTATTTATCTTGATCTGATTTTTTTACATCTCAAAAACCTGGCATTTTAACAGGGGTGTATAGACTTTTCATATCAATCAATTAGAATAGACCTGGAAGGGATCTTGGTGGTCTTCTAGTCCAACCCCCTGCTCAAGCAGGAGACCTTATACCTGGGTGGTTGTCCAGTCTTTTCTTAAAAACCTCCAGTGATGAAGCACCCACAACTTCTGATGGCAAGTTGTTCCACTGGTTAACTATCCTCACCATTAGGAAGTTTCTCCTTAATTCCAAGATGTTTCTCTCCTTGATTAGTTTCCGTCCATTGTTTCTTGTCCTGCCCTCTGGTGCTTTGGAGAATAATTTGACGCCCTCTTCTTTGTGGCAGCCCCTCAAATACTGAAATACTGCTATCATGTCCTTTTCTCTAGACTGGCCATACCCAATTCCTGCAACCATTCTTCCTATGTTTTGGTCTCCAGACCTTTAATCATCTTAGTTGCTCTTCTTTGCACTTTTTCCAAAGTATCAACATCTTTTTTGTAATGTGGTGATGAAAACTGGGTGCAGTATTCCAGGTGTGGCTTTACTAAGGTTTTAAAAAGCAGTATTAATATTTCACATGGTTTTGATTCTATGCCTCTGTTTATACAACCAAGGATTATATTAGCTTTCTTGGCTGCTGTTTAAATGACTTCAAGGTCCCTCTCACAGTTACTGTTTTTGAGCCAGGTTTTGCCTAATCTGTACTTGTACCTTTGTTTTTTCCTGCCCAGGTATAAAACCTTGCTTTCCTCCACATTAAATTTCATGTTGTTGGATAGGGCCCATTGTTCAAGTCTGTCAAGATCTTTTTGGATCCTGAGCTGGGATGTTGGCTATTCCTGCCAGCTGAGTATCATCTGCAAATTTGATGAGTCCCCTTCTATTCCTTCATCTAAGTCAGGGGTGTCAAACTCGCAACGTCACGTGACGTGTCGCGACGTATCGTGACTTTTTCCCCCATTGCTGGCAATGGGGTGGGTGCGGTTTCGCTATGATGCATCCGGCCCGCGGGCCGGCAGTTTGACACCCCTGATCTAAATCATTTATGAAGATATTGAAGAGTACTAGGCCTAAGATCCAGTTAAGTGCTTTTCTTAACCATTTTCTTAACCATTTGGTGCAGGGATGGAAATATTTCATAACCCATTTCTTTCAAAAAAAAAAATGTCCAGCCATTTGTTATTTCTGGTGGAAAATAATCTTTCACTGCTTTTCTTAGCTGGGCTTTCATAGCGCAGCCAACAACATTACAAGAGAGAAGTGAAGGTGCACCAACCTAGCATTTTGTATGTGCTTCTAGAACAGTGACAGCGAACCCATGACATGATGTAGTGGGTGACACACTAGTGTTCACCAACATCAGTAACAACTATTCTCAAAAACATTTTTGGAGGTTGTGGAAGCCACATGAGAATGGAGTGTGCTCTTGCGTGGCCTATGGACTCTCCAGAAGTCACATGAGGGGGCTGCGCTCTCACACGGTCTCTGGAGCGTCTAAAAACTGCCAAGGACAGATCATGCTTTGCACGGTTTTCAGAGGTGGAAGAGCATTTGCTGAGGCCACTTCATAAGCAAAGGCCTCATGCGACCTGGGGCAGCCTCAGGTAGGCCGCAGGGCCTGTCCCTGAGAGAGAGAGCAGCACCTGAAGGGAAGCAGCGCAGGGCGGATCCTGAGGAGTCCCGGCCTGGGGGGCAATTACCTCCTTCCCCAAAGGCCCCTGGGGAAGTAGTACAGGGTGGTGGCCTTTTGGAGTGGCAGCAGTGGCGCCAGTGCTCACCTTCAGGCCCGGCCTCAGGGCTGCCACCAAGTGCCGCCATTCAGGGTGGCCTAGATATGGGAGGGGGAGATACAGCACTGTTTCTCTTTTATGGGGTTGTGATACACCAGCAAAGTCAAGTCAGGCATTTTCTGGATTTTGACACAAAAGGTCTGCCGTGACTGCATAAGAGGGAAAAACACGCGGGTCAATCTCCACTCATGCCCAACCTTCCTTCTGCAGCTGCTGGAGCTGACCCTCCACTGCTTGCTTTGCTCTCAGCCTTTTGAAGAACAACCGGGCATCAGGGCCCCTTCCATCTGTGGCATCTGTCACGACTGGTCCAGGGGGGCTGTGGTGGATCCGGTCTTCCATAGTGGGTGTGCAGGTGTCTGTCAGGATTCAGCGGTGGAGAGACTATCCATACTACAGCTCCATTGTTGTGGACAGAGGCACTTGGGGGGAGGGGGGAGCAAAACATTGGGAGTCAAAGTCTGGGTGGTCCCTAAGGCCCAGCTCAGAAAGCCTGAGGCTCCCCTGGCCCAAGGTGGTCTCCATCAGGGTGGCTGTAATAGGGCAAGGATGAACACCCACTGCCAACAAGGCACGATGCTTCCTTTCTTAAAGAGAGGGCAGGAAGGTGTGTTTTTAAATCCACTTGACCTCTGCCAGACTGAGGTTTTCCGTGCCTTCTCTCCCTGTGGTGGCTGGAGAGAGCCGTGCATACCCTACCGAATGCAAAAAAGGGTTTCTAGGGACAGAAAGACTGAAAACGCTCCCACCCTCAGTGAAGACAAGGGGGAGAAGGTCTGTCTGCGTCTGCGCCAGGCTCTTGAAACCCTCCGCCCTGCCCTACCACAGCAGCATTCCTTCCACACTGAGCTGTCGCATCAAGATAAATAGCACTTGATTTTCGAAGTAAGAAGCTGTTGACATGCCAGCCTAAACAGGATCAGAGACTGTTAAAATACCCAGAACCTCTTCTTGGGTTATGGAAACAAAAATGCTCTTCTCAAGTGCTGAACAGCTTTTCTTTAGCAAATATCGACAATGGCCATAATGGCTGGCTTTGGCACAGAAAGGCCTTTCAGCCGCGCACGGGGGGGGGGGAGACAGACACGGATGAAGGCTTAAGAGGATGGCAGGCATGGTCTCCCCCCACCCCATCCATCCATGCTCCTCTCTCTCGTGTTGATTTCTCACTTTCAACTGAATCTTCTTCCAAGAGCCCCCAGGGAACCCTCGTGGACTCTTTCCACCAACCCTCGCTGTGGGAGGAATGGCTGAGAGACCCCCAACCCAAAGCCACAGAAGGGACATTCTACAAGGCCTTAAAATGAACAGGCGCAGAAGGGGAGGCTAAGAAGATAGGCGCCACTCTGCTGCTACCAAAAGCCACAGATTTAAGTTAAATAAGCAAAACAACAACATCAGAATATGCCACTACTAGCTGGGGAAGCAACACCACAGCCCCCCCCCCCCACACACACACACACTTTAACAGCTATATAAGTAACCTCAGATTTGGGGTTGGCACGTGGCGCACAAACCGTATTGTCAGAACTTAAATATTCTCAGGTCACAAGAGGGATGCACCCAAGGACTGTCCCACCACAGCCAGATTGTCCTGACTAGTTCTGCCTTGGTGGCCCAGTGCTTGGAATGCAGGATTGCAGGCTGACTCTGCTCACTGCCAGCAGTTCGATCCTGACCGGCTCAAGGTTGACTCGGCCTTCCATCCTTCCGAGGTCGGTAAAATAAAGACCCAGGTTGTTGGGGGGGGGGGCAATAGGCCGTCTCTGTAAACCACAGAGACTGATGTAAATCGCTGTGGAGTGATATATGTCTAAGTATTGTTATTATTATTGCCACCATGGAACTTACATTGTTATGTCCAACCAAATCCACCTCCTTGCAATTTAGATCACAATTTCATGCCACACCTTCTAAAGCACTTCTAACAACTCTACATCTGTTCGGAAGCAGCTATTGCGTCACCCTAAAATATTCTCTTCTCCTGACTAAATATACCCAATAATTCCCCAACTGTTCCTCGGAGGTTTTTCTCCTTCCAGACCTCTTACCAGTTTGCTCCAGTTTGTCAGGGTCCTTCCCAAGATGCACGGCCCAGAGCTGAATTGTGTGTGTGAATTCTGATCAATGAGGAATAGAAGCTTCTCTTAATTTTGGCATTAGATTTTTTTGTGTTATTGTGGCCTAGGGTTTGGGGTGGTTTTCTTCTTTGGTTTTTTGTTGTTGTTGTTGTTGTTTTTGCTGCTTGTTTTGCAGCTGCACCGTCACCTTGGCTTGAGTTCCTTTCTGCATCTACTGCCATCCAGGTTGGGCTCCCCCCCCCCCGCAGCTCTTGCCTTTGATCTCCCCAACCCAAACACAAGATACCCGTCTCTGTTGAAATTCATGTTGCTGCTTTCTGCCCATTGTTCCAGTTTGTCAAGATCCTCCTGAAACTTGATTCTGTCCTCTGAGAGATTCCCTATTAGCTTCCTCAATCTTCGTATCATTTGCAAATCGAAAAACTGTATTTTCTTACCCCTCAGCCAAGTCATTTCCAACCATGCGGAACACACATTTCTCTTCAACCTAATGAGGAGCCACCAATATACATTTGCTAAGTGCCCACATGATGGCATCCCAGGTGGTCATTCTCTCCATTAGAAGCCCAGGGGAAACGAGTCCCTTGCTGATCATGGCCTCTGCTACTTTCCCTGGTCAGCTAAACTGATCAGGTCAGTTTGACATGGCTTAATTCTGCCAAGCCATGCATTTAGCGTGGCTAAATTTATTTATTTATTTACCACATTTCTATACTGCCCATCACACTTCCATGCCTCTGGGCAACTTACAGGCAGAACAGTAAAATGACATAAAAGCTATAGTTAAAAACAAAGCTAAAAATCAGACTACAATATAGATAAAAGGAACAACTGCAAAGTTAAAAAAGCCCACGGAACGCCTTCTTCAGACAAAGGCTCCGGGACTGATGACTTAATTATGTTCCAGGCTTCTGCCCCACAGCAACATCTAGGGCAGGGCTTTTCAACCTGTGGTACGCGTACCACTTGTGGTACATTAATGAGTGGCAGGTGGTACGCAGCCCTGCCTAGCCAAGTGTAGTGGGGAAGGGAAAGAGCCAGCACAGGCAAAGACTTACAGTGAGAGAGTCCTCTGGAGCTGCAGATTTTACTTATGAATGGAGCCATTTGGGGAGGCTGCCTTAGCCGGCAGCCAGTACTTACATTTTTTTTCTTCCTTAAGTGCCGGCTGGGCTCCTTACTTTCCTTTCTAGCCAGTAGCTAATTCTTAAAGGGGAAGTGCCTTTTTAAGCTAGTTCACTCAGCAGCTTGTCTTTTCTGTCTCTGGAGGCCTTTCCTTGTTTGATCAATATATGGAAGAGGGAAAATATGGGGGGGGGGTTTTCAAATTCTTCCTTCAGAAGAAGATGGGAATGAGAAAAAGGGAGGCAGGGAAGGGAGGGAGGGAAGGAAGTCCTGCCTTAGCACTTGGCCACCAGCAGCCCTGCCATTGACTTTGCTTGTCAAAAGGTTGCAGAAGGGGATCACATGACCCTGGGACACTGTGACCATCATAAATATGAATCAGTTGTCAAGCATCCAAATATAAATCACATGACCCTGTTGCTGCAATGGTCATAAGTGTGAAAAATGGTCATAAGTCATTTCAGTGCAATTGCAACTTTGAACAGGTTTTTTTTTTGTCACCAAGTTTTTGACACCTTGCTAGGTGGAACTCGAATATTGCCATATCCTAAAAGTGGTACAATCCGTAAAAAGGTTGAAAAGCCCTGATCTAGGGCACGAGTCTGCAATTACCCAGGTCTGCTCTTCTTGGGTGGACTGGAACAGCTTCCCTTCCGGAAAAGGGCCTTTCCTCCCTCCCTCCCTCCCTCCCTTCCCTCCCTCCCTCCCTCCCTCCCTCCCTCCCTCCCTCCCTTCCTTCCTTCCTTCCTTCCTTCCTTCCTTCCTTCCTTCCTTCCTTCCTTCCTTCCTTCCTTCCTTCCTCTACCAGTGTAGCCAAAAAGGCCGGTTGTTACTTTTAGCTTTTCTTGCAAGCTAAATTTCTTTTCTACTTTAGCTTTCCTGACTTCCTTCTTCCAGCTCTTATGTTGACAGGCTGCCTTGGAGACTTTACCCATGTTCATTTCCTATGCATGCCCTTTTAAACTCTCATCTCAGGGGAGCGCTTGCTTCCCGCGTATTGTGGACCATATCCAAGTAACACCCAGGCCAAGCCCTGCTTCCCCATCCTTCCCTACATGCTAAGATGCAATACCAGAACCAGGGATTTGCCAAGATGGAATTGGGGGGGGGGAACAGTCAGAGACCTACAGTTACTGCTAAATCTTGTGCTACCAAACACCTCCAGAAAAGAAAATGTCTTGAAATATCTCACACCTTCTGCAGCCTCCACCTCCTCCACTCTCTTTTTTACAGTTTCTGAGTATTGGTTTACATCTTGTGACAGCAGCCATCTCTCCCTGCCCTGCGGCTGAAGAGCGGCAAACGGAAAGAAAGTCCTTCCCTCCCAAGGACAGGAAGAAAGCAGGTCAACGTGGCTGGTAGATAAGCCCCTGGAGGCCTCCACGGTCTAGGTTGTGTTACATTTCAAAAAAATTTCAGTTTACAACAACTGGGAATGTGGACAAATTGTGCAGCAAATGTACATTTGTCCACATAAACTTTGTTTCACCAGTGGTAACTTCAAGATGGATTAAATTTCTGAAGTAGTAGCGACTTAGCTACTGTGATTGGCTTGACCGGACAGAACAACTGTGTTCTCTCAAACAGTTCCTTGACAAGTTCCTTCTCTTGCCGCTGCTGAAGGCCTCCCAAAGCCAACCAATGATCACACACAGCCCCTTCCTAGAGAATATGCTCAAACAAGGACACGATTACGTAGAAGATCAGTATCAGGCACTCTATGATGGACACGTAACAACTTTCTTAAAAACCCTGCTCTCTTTTCTACAATACGCCCCAAGGCTACACAATTACACACAATACCATAGAGCAGTGATGGCGAACCTTTTAGAGACCGAGTGCCCAAACTGCAACCCAAAACCCACTTATTTATCGCAAAGTGCCAGGGCTGCATCAGCATTGTGGTGCCCTGGGGGGGCACTGGGGGGGCGTGGCTGCAGTGGTCACGGCAGACTGGGTGAGCATGGCCGGAACCAGTCCCTCGCCATCTCTGGGGCATCCCCGGGGGGCCAACACCGCTTGCTTGCTCACTTCCTGCCCTGTTGCTTCCAAATGCCACGTGCTCACTACTCTGGCGAACTCTGCTGGGGCAACGGTGCGCGTGCCCACAGAGAGGGCTCTGAGTGCCGCCTCTGGCACGCGTGCCATAGGTTCGCCACCACTGCCATAGAGGCAGTGCAGCTGAATTAAAAATAAAATTAACCAGACCGTTGGGCATCCTGCTTGGTTCATCTTGGTAGGAAGAAGGTTCCTGCAAAACAAGTTCTCTCACAGAGACAGTCAAATGCATCCCTGGGTGCTGGATGGATGCACAGAGTCTCTCCTGAGGATAGCAGAGGTCACTAGGCCAACCCACACTGGTGCCATTTAGGGCACCATGTCTAAATAACCCCAGAAATATCTTCTGGAATCAACTTTTCCAAGAAGGATCAGAGCCACTGCCCCAAACTAAGTTCCACTCCTTTTCCAGTCATTTCAGAAAGGTGCCATGTCTGCAATCAACAGCTGTTGAGAAGCCCTGTTCTCAACTTCCCTCTATCAGAGCAGAAAAACAAACTGGGGAGAAACCTCCATCTTCCCACTATCAAGTTTCACCCAGCCAATCGCCAGTTTCATACATCGGTTCAGCATTCTCACAGAATCATCTGACTTAAATGCAAAGTATTTGTGCCAGCCAAGCATCTCAGACTGTTCCAGGGAGAGCCGTTTCTCCATGAGACCCGTCAGCTGAGGATCCTTCTAGATCCAGTTTGGTCAATGGCACACCAAGCAATCTCTGTGTCAGGAAGCATTTTTCATCAGATAATGTTGACTTCTTTCTCGGGGCTTCTCCTAGACACAGAAACCGAGATACAGTAGTTCTTAAAACCTAGGGCTAACTTTCTAAACTTGTAAACAACTTCTATAATTGGGCAATATTTTTATTAGCACCACTTTATAGAGCTTGTCATGTGTGGTCAAACAACATGCTTTTTTTTTTTACTGCTTCAGGTGATACGTCACACAAAATCATGAGATACGGAGAAAGTGGCAGACTGAGCAATAATGGCATTTCCATTTTCAGAGCAGGGATGACATCAAGTCCACTTGTCACTGACTAATGCACCTTGAAGCTGCCAATCTCATCACTGAATTCCTGAGTTTTCTTGCTTCTTCCCCATACCCTCCTTCCACTTCTTAGTATCTTTATTTGTATTTCCTGTTTCTAAATCACCCATCTCCCTCAGAGAGGAGTTCCTGTTGAATAGTTCTGGATAGCTCAAAATGATGCTTTGATCATCATTTGGTAAATGCATTGCCGTGACTTATCCCTCCTCGTTGTTACAGGGTTTTCTCCTTTATTATCCTTTTGTTTTACAGTCACCACTAAGTAATGACATGTGGGGAAGATATAGGACAGCACATACAGTGGGTTAACATAGGAGCACAATGACATCTAATACGGTAAATAATTTTAAAAAGATTCATTTATTTCTACAATATTCCACCAATAGTAGCCTACCACAGCCTTAAAATTATTCTAAGCCTATTTCCTCAATAAGGGCAGTTATTCCCAGGTCTGTCCTTTCATTTGAACCCCCAAAAACCTCTCCCCACTGACCTGAAGGAGGGATCCAATACAGGTAGTCCTCGGCATACAACAGCTCACTTAGTGACTGTTCGAAGTTACATCAGCACTGAAAAAAGTGTCTTATGACCATTGCCGCATCCCCAGGGTCATGTGATTTACATTTGGATGCTTGGCAACTGATTCATATTTATGACGGTTGCAGTGTCATGTGATCCCCTTTTGTGACCTTCTGATCAGAAAAGTCAAGGGGGAAACCAGATTCACTTAACAACCTTGTTCCTAATTTAACAACTGCAGTGATTCACTTAACAAATGTGGTAAGAAAAGTCGTAATGGGAAAAAAACTCACTTAACAAATTTTTCACTTAGCAACATAAATTTTGGGCTCAATTGTGGTCGTAAGTGGAGTATTGCCACCTTCTGATTGGCCATCCCATTACTCGGTTTTCCCAGGTTCTCAGGCTTTGCCACAATGGCTGCAACTCCTTCTATTATAAATACTGGGAAGCATAATCCAATGTCTTGAGGAAGATCGTGTGCTTATCTAACCCCACAAGCTACAATGAATCTGAAGAGTCCGCCATCACCTCAGCCTACTCAACCTCCCCTCAGTCTACGGCCCTCAGTCTAATCCTCCCATCACCCTTAGCCCACAGGAGGCTGGGGAAACCCACAGTACAGCATTCCTCATTGGGCTCAGACCTATAACAATGCTTATTACCATTTCACATATGGAGGCTGTAAGGAGGAGGAGGAGGAGGAGGAGCCCCTGCTTGGAGATGGTGGGATAGCAACAGGTGATGGGGAAAGGGAAGAGTCCTCAACTCTCGTTTCCTCTGCTCTTCTCCCCACACAGGAACTATGTTCAAATGGGCCCATGCAGAACAAGTAGGGAAAGGGGCACCCAAGGGAAGATTACGGTATTCCTGGCTTCCACAAATGGAATGGGGAGGGCTCAGAGTTAATAGAGGAGAGAAATGAGTGAAGTTCAGTTGGACATTAGCTGGCTCAGTTTCTCTGTTGGAGGCACTGACACATGTCAGGGAGAGGGCAATGGCAGATTCCACCCTTCATAGACGAATAGTTGCTTTTTTCAGTGAGTTTTGGGCTTGACAGAACAGCTCAATAAACCAGGGAATCCCATCTTCCCCAATTGTTCCACCTAATTCTTCTTTTCAGTTCTTGGGGTGAACCTTGAGAAGGATGCTGCATACAGACATAAAGGAAGATTGTTGTGCTGGGGTGAGAACAGAGCTGAGGAATAGGGAAGAACTGCACCTGCCTGTGTGGAGACCTGATTGCCCCAATCTCTGCCAAAAGGAAACTGGAATTTTATTCACGAATAGAAGCAAGCAATAAATATAAACAGCGGCAGCAACTAAGACTCCGTGCTGTACAACTGGCACCAAGCTGTGAGCCCATTTAATGCCCAAGACCTCCATATTCTAATCTGTACAAATTTCTTGCACTTCCATCTGCTGACTCAAAACCTCCATTCAGAGAGTACAGGAAAATATGATCTAAGAGAAATTAAAATCTTTTGTAATAGAGATTAAACTGGGCACTGGCAGTTCAGATCTGTATGAAGGATTTTCCATGCAGGAGCCTTATGGAAGTTATAAACCAGGACAGAATTTTAAAAATGAAGCATCTGTTGTTTCCTAGGTCCTTTAATCCTAAGGGAGTTGCAGAACCTTCAGGAAGAGAGGAACAGGATCGCTTCTGTAGCCAAAAGTTTAGCAAGAACAAACAGGGCGACCGAAACAGGGTGAGGTAGCCAAAATCCAGCCAGACCCTTTTCAAACGTGCCTTGGGTTTTGGCAATACCGGAAGAATCAGGTGCCAACTGATGGGAAGGTACCTTCCTCTTGGTTCACTTTGCAACCCTGCTAAGGTAACTTCACTAATGGCAAAGAGAACTAGGAACTAGAACTGGAGAACACATCTGTGCTTGGATGAAAAAAACCAGCTATCCATTAGGACTTCTGCAAGCATTAAAAGCTTAGTCCAGATTAGTCCTGAGGAATTCTGGGAGTTGAAGTCCACAAGTCATAAAAGGGCCAAGTTTGAAGACCCCTGGGTTAGTCTGTATAACACAGGAAGTCCTCCACTTACGTCCAAATTGAGCCCAAAATTTCTGTTACTAAGCAAGACAAATGTTAAGCGAGCTTTGCCCCATTTTACGACCTTTCTTGCCAGAGTTATTAAGTGAATCACTGCAATTGTTAAGTTAGTAACACAGTTGTTAAGTAAATCTGGTTCCCCCATTGACTTTGCTTGTCAGAAGGTTGCAAAAGGGGATCACATGACCCCAGGACACTGCGACCGTCATAAGCATGAACCAGTTGCCAAACATCTGAGTTTTGATCACATGATCGTGGGGATGCTACAAAGGTCATAACTTTGAAAAACGCTCATAAGTCACTTTTTTCAGTGCCATTGTAACTTCAAACAGTCACTAAATGAACTGTTGTAAGTTGAGGACTACCTGTACAGGAAGAAAGACCGACTGTAGAGTAAAACTGCTTCCTAGTCATGAGCCTCGGTGTTTTATTATTTATCTCAATGGATGTGTATGGCTGCCATACCAAATAAGTGACTCTGTGTGGCCAATCACAAAATCAGCCAACCTCCCAAAAAATACAAAATACAAAATAAATAGGCAAGACAACCAGCACCATCAACTTCAGGACCCCAAACTGGCACTTCGATTCCCATCCCCAGTGACAAACACAAGCAGGTCTCCAGGGCCTTGTGAAAAGCCAAGTGGGACGGATCTGACCTCTGGGGGAAGGGTGCTCCACAGGGAGGCGCAGAGGAAAGACCTTCTTTCTGAATTGGTGGGATCCATAGCTGGCTTCTCCTGCCAGATCGGATGGGAAGGATACACAATCAGGGAGAGGGAGTCTCACAAACCATCTGCCCCTTGCCACAAAGGCTTTATAGGGGACCACCAGCACCTTGCATTGAACCTGGAAGCGCACTGGCAAACAATGCAGCTCACAAAGCAGATGTGTAACAAGCGAAGCTTGAGAAACACCCACAACCACCCATGTCATCGCATATTGTACCAGCTGCAGCTTCAGGATGCTCTTCAAGATCAGCCCTATGTAGAAGACATTGCAGCAGTCCACCTGGAAGGCGACTACAATGTGGGTGACCATGAGCAGAGCCAGGGAAGGGCGAAATGGGAACACAATATGAGGTTCTGCAAAGGTTCTTCTACTCACAATAGCTACCTACCTGTTCTTGGAACAGGAGCCGCAGGTCCAGGAGGACCTTGAGGAAATTGTGCACCTGCTGTATTCAGGGCAGTGGGATCACATCCGGAGCAAAAGATGGAAATTCCAAGGAACCAGCAAGCCCTCAACCCAAAGCAGGGTTCGGCTTATTCTTCCCCATCCTGTCCCTACAGCCTCCAGACAGAACCTAATAATCAGAATAGAATAGAAGCTGGCAGGGACCTTGGAGGTCTTCTAGTCCAGCCCCCTGCTCAAGCAGGAGACCCTACATCATTTCAGACAAGTCTCTTCTAAAAAACCTCCATGGCATCACTCAGCCAGCCAGTGACAGAAAGTTGGGGATCATCAGGAAGCTGATGACACCTCACCCAGTGTCTTCAGATGACCTCACCCAGCACCCCCAGGTGGAAGGCAGGTTGAGGTGGAAGACCATAAGTCTGGGGAACTCCACTGCCTACCTAGCCAGTCTAGGGATCAGCCTGGGAGGTTGTTACGCAGCACTGAGGCTGGGACAATAAAATCAATTGGGATTGTTGATTCGTAAAGCCCAGCTTATAAATAGTTTCTCACAACCAGTCGACCACAAAGCAGTGCCTCCAAATGTCCCTGAAGTAACACCCTGCCCCTGTCCTGGGACCTCGGTGCCACATTCAAAACATTCCTGCCCAGGTCTCCTGAAGGCCTGGTAAAGGATACGAATCTGAAGGATCCCCAAATTCACTGTCCATCTATTCCACCCACAGACCCTCAGAACACCCTAAAAAAACAACCACCACATAGCCCACTCACCCACAGCCAAACTCAGCACCCAATGAAACAAAAAGAAGTGATCAACAACTAACTGAACCAATGTGAATTGGGCAAAGAATCTGTTGCAAAGATAAAAGGGGTCAAGCGCCTGGAAGGGTAGTCTAAATATACACATCTTATATCTGCATTCGTTTATTTAATGATCATCATTTTCAATTACGCTCAGGGTGGATAATAATCGATGGTTTTTTAAGAAAATCAAAAAAAAATCAGATTTTTTAATTTAAATTGGATTTTTTTTATTTAAATTGGATTTTTTTAATCAAATTTATTTTAATAAAATGCTTTTGTAGTAAAAAAAATCTATCTAAAGATAGTTTTCTATTTAAGATACATTAATAATTTATTTTATTTGGTATGAAATGGAGCCTAGTTATGCGGCATGAGGCTGTATATTCTGCAATATTTACATTTTTGGTAAACTCATTCAGTGAATCCAAGCTCTGCAAGCCGAGATAACATGCACTGCATTGATGCATTCACTCAATTTCACAGTAACCATGAGATAAATCATAAAACTAAGTTCAGGAATATTCCTTTATCCCATTGTTTTGCAAATCTATGTACACTACAAACTGTATGATTGAAGGGAAATGCATCTGAACCAGGCTCTAAGTGTTTTAGTTAAATAAAAAGAATTTGAGTCGTTCTTCAACTATGTGTGATTAACCTATTAACCTAAAATCGGTTCTGATATCGCTGTTTTACTAACCTGACAGCTTATTATTCTAAATAGGAAACCTTCATTTTGTTTGCCAATAATAATATTAAAGATTCTAACTACCAGCAAGAATGAGTCCTTACATTTAAAGAGCACCTGTCATTTCAGATCCATCTTGGCAGCACCTGTTAGGGGACACCAACTCACCTGCTTGTTGTGTCACTGCCGCATCACCAGCCACCCCATTAAAGGGAATGGGACTGTCGGTGAGACAACAGCAGGTCAGAGGAGGAGCCGCTGCAGGACAGCGATGACAGTTGCTCTTTAAAAATGATGATCTAAATCGAGTTGATTTAAATCAAGCCTTTTTACTAGTGATTTAAATCGTGATTTAAATCGTGATTTAAATTGACTTTTTAAATCAAATCCACCCTGATTACACTATTAAGGATGGCCCTAAGAGTTTTTTATGAAGCAAGCAAAATACTGTACTGCTGAATTGCTGCATAATACTAGGCTCTACTTTTAACAGAATAAAAGAAAAACAGCGTTGGAAAGGACCGTGGAGGTCTTCTAGTCCAACCCCCTGCTCAAGCAGGAGACTATGCCTTTGCAGACAAATGGCTGTCCAGGCTCTTCTTAGAAACCTCTAGTGATAAGAGCCCCACAGCTTCTGAAGGCAAGCCATTCCACTAATGAATTGTTCTCAGTGTCAGGACGTTTCTCCTTGATTCCAGGTTGGGTGGGTCTCTCTTTGATAAGCTTCCATCCATTACCTCTTGTCGTGCCCTCAAGTGCTTTGGAGAATAGGTCGACTTCCTCTTCTGTGTCAGCCATTCAAATAATGGCAGACTGCTATCGTGTCACCCCAGTCCTTGTCTTCATTAAACTAGACATACCCAGTTCCTGCAACCGTTCCTCACACAGTTTAGTCTTCAGTCCCCTAATCATCTTTGTTGCTTTTCACTGCACTCTTTCTAGAGTCTGAACATCTTTTTGGTATTTTGGTGACCAAAACTGGACATATTATTCCAAGAGTGGTCTTACCAGTGCAGTATAAAGCAGTACTAATACTTCACGTGATCTTGATGCTATCCCTCTGTTGATGCAGGCCAGGACTGTGTTGGCCTTTACGGCAGCTGTAGTACTTCACTGGCTCATATTTAAGTGATTGTCCACTAGGACTCCTAGATCCCTCTCACAGTTGCTATTGTTGAGCCAGGTCCCACCTATTATATACTGGTGCATTTGGTTTTTCTTGCCTATGTGTAAAACCTTGCTTTTCTTACCACTGAACTGAATTTTGTTGCATAGGGCCGTGTTCAAGTCTGTCAAGGTCCTTCTGGATCTTGGGCCTATCTTCCAAAGAGTTAGCAATTCCCCCTTTTAATGTCAAAGACTCCCAGCTGAATGCCACAACATCCCCCCATCTTGCTCTGCTCCATGGGCTTAAGGGAAGGAGGACTGTGCCGACCATTTGGACAGATGGCTTCAGGAGGTAGACTGGGTAGTCATCCTTACATCCTCACGGAGCAGAAGCTCTGGAGTCATCCGGCAGCAACAGTCTCTCTTCGGGACTATATTTGAAGACCAGGCAGGAGCTGCAATGGGACCAAGAAAATCCACTACTCACAGGGAGACCCATAAGGGTACAGCCCCATTATTTCACCATTGCTGCATGAATGACCAAACCCAATTCAGAGTGGCACTGGGGTGTGTCAGGGCCTGCTTGACCCCACAGAACTCTCTCCATCTTGTCCAGACCTCTAATGCAGGCCAATTGTATAAGGCACCCCAAGGGCTGGAAGGCAGCCCCTCCCCATCGTGGCCCTTGCCTGTATATCGACCCCAGCAGCAGGTTTGCCCCTAGTCATGTCACTGGCATAAGAAACCCAAGAGACCTGGTCTGTATCATGTAAAACCAACATATGGAGGTCTGTTGACCTGCATTCATGTTCATTCCCATCTGCACAGCCCATAATGTTCACTCAATGCACAGCTTGGCTCACTCAGTGACCTCCTGAAGAGCCAGCCTTCACCCAACTATCACAACTAGAACCACTCAACAGAGCCCGCAAGACATCTGGGAACTAAATGACGAATGTACAAGGAAGCCCAGAGCAGCTGAATGAAGAAACAGTGTTCAGACGTGCCTGCACCCCTCTGTCAAGCAAGCTGGCCTCTTGTTTGTACAACAGCCAAATGTGTTCTTATCTTGTTTTTCACTGGCTGCTGCCTGAAAACTCTCTTGCTGGCCAGGAAGACATCTGCAAGGCCAAGCCGTTTTTCAATCTTCAAACCTCACAGGACCACCAGAATCCCTTGGGAGCCTGACTGATATCAGCAGCATCACAGTAAACAGAAGCCTGATCCTTTTCTATATATATTGTAACATTGCACTGTGCTCCAAAGGGGCAGAATTTGTGACACAATATGTTGGCAGTTCATTACACAAAAGACTGCTAAACCTTGTGAGATTTCAGGGTGCGGATAGAAATCTCAGGGGGAAAGTCCAAATCCTGGTAAAAATTGAAGATTGCAAACGTGAAATTGACTGAAATCTCTCAAAAATGAACTAAGGCGAGAGCTGTCAGGAAACTTTTTCTAAAGTTCTCCCAGAATCTGCAGTCTAAACCCCACCTTCTGTATCCTGCATTCAAAACAGAGGGGTGGGCGGCTCCCCTTATGTGGGCAGTCGCTGTCGGATGGTTTTCCCTGGGATTCCTGCCAGGGAACAAGGGGTCGAATCCAGGGACCCGGACAGCTCCTCTCAAAACTAGGATTTTATTAAAAGGCACCCAGAGGAGTCTCCAGTAATACATCTATTTTCTCCTGCTGCGGCCTACAACCTGGCGTATATTTCCACAAGGGCAACCTTAGAAAAAATCAGGGAATCAGAACCAGTTTGGGCCCCTTTCAGTCGATGGCAATCTCATCCATCAAAGGACCACAAGAACTGCAGAAAAATCCCCTCTCCAAAAGGAAGTGGGTGGAAGGAAGGCAGAAGCCCAGGTGGTGCAAAGGACACCCAGAGCCAGAGACACATGGGGCTCAGCCATCAACGGGTACATGGAGATAAACAATACTTAGGTGCTCTTCAGTAGAGACAATAAAAAAGCTAAAAAGGAAACAAAAAGACCAGAAGACCTCCTTGCCAGCTATGAAGAACCAGAGAACCAGGGATTTAACCCCAGACAATCAAGCAAAAATCCAATGAAGGATGTAGAGTACCAAAGAGAGCACAGCACAGCAGCCCCACCAGCCCCGTCAGGGCAAAAGGCCGTATATAAACCGGCAGCCCCCCCCCCCCTCAATTCCCTGCACTGATGAGGTTTCCCAGTCCAGCAGCGAAGCGTCTCCAGCAACGCTCGGGCAGCGCCCGGGCTCCTCAGTTCAACGCGGGGCCCCGGACCGGCTCTTCGCCGGAACCAGAACCAGAGGCGGATTTCCACGCGCGGCGGCGAGCCGGGCCGGGAGTGGCCGGGGCGGCCAGCGGCGCCTGGGAAGGGCGGGAGCCGCTCTCCGCACTGCAGGCAGCAGCAAAGCGCCGGGGAGGCTCCGGACGGGGCTCGGCGGGTCTAAGTCCACCGCCGGAGGAGGCGCGGCGGCGGCGGCTCCGCTCGCGGGAGGGACGGGCGGCGTCGTGCGGGGCGCGGGGGGCGCGTCGCGGGCAGGGACCCCCGGGCTCACCTTGAACTCGCGGCTGTGCTGCGGCGTGTACTGGAGCGTCCAGAGGGCGCGCACCAGCTGCGCCAGCTGCTCCGTCACCTCCCCGGCGGCGCGGGGCTCGGGCTGGGGCGGGGGGGCGGCGGCGGGCCCGCGGAAGTGCTCCAGCGCCAGGAACTCGGCCAGCGGCTCCGTGTTGCTCAGGCACTGCAGCACCGCGTTCATGAAGCACGTGTTCCCGTGGTTGCGCAGCCCCGCCACGCCGGGCACCAGCGCCGCGCCGGCCAGGGGGCAGCAGGGCGCGCCGGGGGGCGCCGGCGGGGGCGCCTCGGGCCGCTCCTCCTCCCGCGGCGGCGGCGGCGGCTGCTCGGGCGGCGGCGGGGCGGCGGGGGCGGCGGGGGGGCCGTGCTCGCCGCCCAGGTGCGAGAGCGTGGAGAGCGTCCGCAGCACGCGGCTCACCAGCCCGCCCAGCGAGGAGCCCCCCGCGCCGCGCCCGCGGAAGAGCAGCCGCTTCCCCAGCGAGCGCTTCTCCTTCTCCTTGCCCGCCGCCGCCGCCGGCGACCCCGGGCCCGCCGCCCCGGACGCGGGCAGCCCCGGGGCCGGCGCGCCGCTCACCCGGCCCGCCATGGCGCCTCTCCCGGCGGGCGGAGGGGGGGCAGCGCCGCAACCGGGCCGGCGGGTCAGGCGGCGGAGGGCTCCGGCGGCGGCAGGGGCGGGGTGGGGCGGGGCGCGCACGGCGGAGCGTCACGCACGAAGCCGGCCGCGCCATCTCGGGGCCGGGCACCGCGCTCCGCCGCCCGGGATGGCCGCCATCTTGGAGTCGGGCAGTCCTTAAAGGGCCCGCGCGGCCGCTCTGCTGCCCATCCGTATGGCCAAGCGTCGGTCCTGGGAGGACCCCAGAGGCCACCCCGCTCTCCCGATCCGGACCCGCGTCCGGGGGGTGCGCGGAGGGGCTTTTGGGCCCAGGACCCCCGCCAGCCTGGAGGCCGCGGGGTAGCCGGACTGGGGGCGCCACAGCCCGCCTCTGCCGGAGAAAGGCCGCCCGCCCAGCTGGGCATCCTCCTCGAGTGGATCCCCCGACCCGAATCCCTCCCCCCAAGCTCCTCCGCCGCTCCCAGAATCCCCCAGGCAGCCGCGCTCTGCACTCCCGGAATGCCGGCCTGCCTGGACTTGAGATCTAGATTAAGGCTGCCCGTTTGAACCCCTGCGAAGGTTTCGAGGCAGACCCACCCAGGCACCGCTGGGATGTCTGGAAAGATATTTATTGCTAGGAGGGGGAGCAAAAAGCGCTGCTCGTTGATTCCCCCTCCCCCCCCAATGGTGGACGACAACCGGTCTCGAGGGTCGTTCGGCTACTTGAAGAGCGCTGGCCTTTGTTCTTCACTTCTCAAGGATAAACATTCCCTCCGTCTCTTGTCAGCAGAGTTTCTAAGCTCTGGTTTTCTTCTTTGCCCTTTCCTGAACCTGCTCCAGTCTATCTGAAACACATCCCTTTGGTGCCCAGGGCAGCTGTTACCTCCTGTGGTCTGGACACTAACGTTCTGCTAGGCACCTTAAAATTCCTTTGGTCTCTTCTGCACAGACATTTACTTACTTATTTAAATGTATATGCCGCCCATCTCATTCTACAAAGCAAACATGGCTGACTCACACTCAGTTTGCAAACAATGAGAGAGCTCTGATTAAATAACATTTCTTAGAAGGAAGAACACGTGAGTACCCCACTTTCAAATGATACATACCCACACCTACGCACACAATGTAGGGTGCTCCTTGTACACAGCAGGCTGGAACTTGGCATCTTTTTGAAGAAAGCGCAATCCGCATCTGCTCTCTGTTTTGGTTATTGTCATTCCAATCAGTAAAGTTATTCTCGCATTGTCTTTTCAATCGATTCTATATTGATTTCCACCTACCAAGACCCTTTGCAAAGATGGAAATAACCTTTTCACCTCTCCGGTAGCTAATAAGTGCATCTACTCAAGGCATATGAAACAGTCAGCAGGATTGACATGGAAATGAATATTTTGGTCTGACTTATTCACCAAAACTAGGAGTGAAGGCCTTACCACTTTTGATGTATCTTTCACTCCCTCTCTTATAAACCATTGTTTTGTCATTGGCCTTACCTGGCTGAGATCTGAGGAATGCATCCTTTCTAGTATTAATTAAGCCCCTGAACAAATCAACCCTCCCTCTCTTGTTACTAAACTACTTCCAGAAATCATCCCTTGTTGAAACATGTCTTTGCCTGTCGGAGCTGATTAATTCCTCCTTTTTCTTTTGTTGACATCGTCCCATCAGGACTTCAAAACCTACTGCAAATTATACTAGTATTAAAAGTAACCACCACTCAGTTTACAACAAAGAACACATTTCACTTTTCCCATTAGAGTTTTTTTTAATGGATTTAAAGGCAGCATGCAAGAATGCGGTACTCAGTCATTTAAGGAAGAACTGCCATGACATGAACGTCAGTTCAAAACTTTTATCATTCCTGAGTTGTTGGATTTTTTTTTAATATTCTTGAAGGCAGTCCAGAATTTGTTCAACTAATTTTACTTTTCTTCTGAGTTTTCATGCAGACTGTATTATAAATACTTTGTTGTTGCTCCTCAACTCTTTTCCTGAAGAAAGTGGTTGCATTATTTTCTTTCACAGAGGTGACTGAAATGGGAACAGTCTGGGTGCATCTCCAAATGGGCTGCACTCCCTGCCCTTCTCCATCCCGGTTCTTGGGATTCTCAAACATCCACTTCATGTTTCTATCATGGACTTCCTGGTAGCCTGCAGCTTTCTGGATGAACCACCTGGAGAAGCCACAGTGTTTCCTTAAACTTTGCATACCTTCTTCCATCTGGGTTAAGAGGAAAACACAAAGGCAAAAAATATGGTGCTTCTTCATATTCCAGAGGAGAAAGTGCCATTGGTTGTGCATCTCCAGTTGTGCAATCAATCACTGCTAGAATAAAATACATTTTCTTCCTTTTCTAGTTACTTTTCAAAAAGGTTCAATCTGGTCTGCTGATTTGGGAAGGTTGTTTTAATGGTACAGGTAGTCCTCGAGTTACGACTACAATTGAGCCCAAAATTACTGTTGCTAAGTGAGACATTTGCTAAACGGGTTTTGTCCCTTTTTATGACCTTTCTTGCCACAGTTGTTAAGTGAAGCATTGCAGTTGTTAAGTGAATCTGGGTTCCCTATTGACTTTGCTTGTCAAAAGATGATCAGATGAGCCCAGGACACTGCAACTGCCGTAAGTATGAATCAGTTGCCAGACGGCCAAATTTTGATCACGTGACTATGGGGGATGCTGCAGTGGTTGTAAGTGTGAAAAACGGTCATGCCCTTGTAAATCTGAACGGTCACCCAATGAACTATTGCTAAGTCAAGGATTACCTGTAGTGCTTTTTCATTTTGTTCGCTTGGCAGATCTTGGCATCTTTGGTAATAACTCTTCACATCTTACAGAGGCATCCCGCAAGGTGTGTGTCACACATGAAAACAGACAAAGCTCCAGCTGTGCTGCCAGAGGCCTCTTTTTACCATAACTTGCAAACACCCCTAACATTAAGAAATTAATAATAATCAGAATAGAGCTGGAAGGGACCTTGGAGGTCTTCTAGTCCAGCCCCCTGCTCAAGCAGGAGTCCCTATATCATTTCAGACAAGTGGCTGTCCAGTCTCTTCTTAAAAACCTTGAGTGATGGAGCACCCACAACATCTGAAGGCAAGCAGTTCCCCTGGTTAATTGTCCTCGCTGTTAGGAAGTTTCTCCTTAATTCCAGGTTGCTTCTCTCCTTGATAGGTTTCCATCCATTGTTTCTTGTTTTGCCTTCTGGTGCTTTGGAAAATAAATTGACCCCCTTCTCCTTGTGGCATCCTCTCAAATACTGGAACCCTGCTATCATGTCCCCCCTAGTCCTTCTTTTTTCTAGACTGGCCATTCCCAAATCCTGCAGCCCTTCTACATATGCTTTAGTCTCCAGGCCTTTAATCACCTTAGTTGCACTTCTTTGCACTTTTCTGGACAAATTTCTGCCTTATATTGCTTTTGCCTCAATGTCCAGTACTATATATTATTTAATTTACACAAGTTATATATTGTTCTATGTTTATTAAATATGATTAATTCTTTCACAGATAATTTTTCTTTTAGGTGTTCATCAGTTTAATGTATAATTTTTCCAGTGAAGTTCTCTTGGGGTTTCTACTGCCTCAGACTTTCTACCTGTTGTAATTTCTCTGATTTTTTCTCTGATTTTTCTCAGAGAAATCCTTATTTATCCCTCTTTTAAATGCAGATGTCGCATACTGTTAAAGCATTTCAAATTCAGAGAAGGATTTTTTTATCCCTACCCTCAAGTGAAGCGTATTGACTTCTATGGCTACCAACTATGTTTTTATGATTCTAAAATGGATCTAATTCAATTATTTGTGTTTTGCCCACTTCCGTGGAGGCTAAAGTAACTGGGTATTAAATATTGACTTTCTTTAAGCTGTGTTTTAAATGTTTCCCTGAACAAATCAGATCCCATTTGAAAACAGCCTCTTTGAATCTGTCTCAGCAATCGGATCAGTCCTCAGACAATCCCCACGGTCCCCACAATCCTCCGTTACATGGAGATGTGGTTTCATGCACCTTCCATCTTGAGCTCCTCCAGTCTCCAGTGTTGCTCTCCCATTTTCTGGATTTATGAGTCACACCTGCCCTTCTCCTCATATTACTCTTTTTCCTCTTCTGCTTGAATCGTTCCGCCATTTGCATTCTCAAGCCACCTCTGGGTTTCTCTGTGTGGTCTTCCTTCCTCCATGCCTGGCACCTTCTTCCCTGGCTACTGTGGACCTTTTTCAGGACACTTTCCGGCCAGGAGGTCTGTCTGGAGCCGACCATTTCATGCCCTGAGGCGCCCTCTTCCTCACAGTACAAGCCATATCTGGCCTTTTATTCACTTTTCCTTCTTTTCAAAATCTTTAACATGACCATCGCTGCCCAGAACCCTTCCTTGAAGGAGATGGGCAGTCTAGAAACATGATACATACATATATGCATGCATCTTTATTTTGCTGCTGTTAAAAATTTTCCGTCAATTTTTACATCAGGAGTATACCATACATTTCCCCCATAAATAAGCTGTTGTCAAGGTTCCGATAGACGAAACCAAATAAATCAGAACTCAGAGGCTGGAGGTTTCCTCAAAGAACATGTTTATTGGTTATATAGCATCGGCACCGTCAAAAGTGAAACCAAGTCTGAAATTCCCTCTGAAGAGTCACACTATTACAAAGTTAAACTTCCTACCCCAGTGCTATGCAATCAGCTACGTTCTCCAATAGAATAGTTTGGTGGGCTTTCTACCCAACTGCTCCCCCTCCCATTCTAACCGGCAAAAATGACCTTTGTTTACACGGGACATTGAATTGTTTAGACTAGCAGAAATCTTCCACACACACACACCATCTTTGTGGCAACCTAGAACGAGCAAGATGGCTGCAGTCAGGTTTGTTGTAGAGTTGACAGCTGTCTTCCTTGAAGCATTCTGATTGCACCATGATGGTCCAAATTTTTAGTAAATAAAATAAGAATAAATGATATTTGTAAGGAACTCTTTTCTTTTCCTATTACTTTCTATTATCTTTAGAGAATTGTCTATTTTTCTTTACTTGTGTCCCACTGAATCAGCAGCTTAACTTTGCCATTCAAGGTTTCCTTACGGCCCCAGCAAGCTGATTGTTTCCTACTAAGAACAAGCTGTGAGGTGCTGCTGGCACAAAAAGAAGCCCCGGAGAGCAACGCTGGGAAGGGGAGGGAAGGGAAGGGAAGGGGAGGGGAGAAGAAGTCTCGTTCTTGGGCCTCTGCCAACACACAGGCTGCTGATGCCCAACAACCCCATCTGCCCGGGTGGCCGGTCCCTGCAGGAAGCCCATGGATCAGGTGGCACTCTGCGTTGGCTAGGCACCCAAGGATTTTAGGGTGTCGGTGGATGTAGGGAAGAAGGCCACTGTTGTTAAAAATGGGGTAATCAATGTTAGCAGCAAGGGAAGATCACCTGAAAGTGCACAAGTGGCATAGGCACTTGGGACAAAACATCCCCGTTTTATCACGTGGGCATAACACAAGTGGCACACAATATATTACACTGCTAGCGTCTAACAAGAATGTTTGAATGTCAAGATCAGTATAATTCACTCTGTATTAAGAGGTGCAATACTTCTTAAGGAAATGATAGATCTCGAAGACCTGGTTTTGCCAATGGGCCTGGGAACCCAGAGTAGGATGGAGCCCATCCAGTGGCTTCTTTGACTGACTGTTGTTACGGGGGGGGGGGGGGGATGATCACTTTTTATTGCTTTTTATATGAGATTTTTATCTTTGTAAGCTGCCCAAAATCACTGAGAGTTAGGCAGCCATATATAATTTCCTCTACTTATTTTTGTTTGTTTATGTCAATGCAAACAAGACTTTTTTGCTCTGATATGAGAAACACCCCTATGGTATTTCAAGACCTGATCTAACTTTTTGAACAGTGCCCCCTCTAAGGAAGGCTCCGTTGTGCTCCCTGAGTTTGGATGTTTTCTTGCAGACATTTCATTACCTGATTAGGTAACATCTTCAGTGCTAGAAGGGGTTTGTTCTCTGTTTAGCTTGCCCTGCCAGTGTTGGTGGGGGTATGGCTTTTCTCCTTGGTAATTCCTTGATTAGACTGTTGTTTATTGTTCCATTGCTTCTCTGGTGTTAATCCCTGCTTATCTGGATGTTGGCTGCTGGAGAGAATGTGTTCTGATCTTTTTATTTCCTTTTTCAGGTTGTTTTTTTTTGCCTCTTGAATGGTGTGTAAATATTGTTCATATCGGGGTGGCTGATTTGTCTGAGTGTGAAGCTTCCAGGAATTCCCTAGCATTTTAGACTTAGCTTGGTCTAGGATGCTCACAGTTTCCCTGTTTATTAGAGTTTAGTCTGTCCATGTGTTGTGAAATTAAGTGTTCTGACTACTAGTTGATGTTCATGGATGTGCTCTGCTACTCTTCTGCTAATACTGGCTGTTACAGTCCTTACACTGCATGTTGTAGATGATTACTTTTTCTTTGTCATGAGCTATTGTGTCATTTGGTTTATTTAAGATGTTTTGAAGGGCTTCGGTTGGCTTATGTGCTACAGTGATGCTGCGTGATGTCGTGCTAGGTTGGTTGAGATATTTTTGATGTATGGCAGTGTTATCCTTTTCATAGACTGGGTTGGTTGTGCTGTAATGGGCTGAGTGGTCAGACCCCTTGACCACATAGTCTGCGGTCAGGACATCATTGTGGAGAAGAGGACTGAGCTTCACCTAGAGCAATACTGGAGAAACATCCTTCCTTTCCTCTACAAAATACACGTTTCAACCTCCAACCCAGACAGGGGATGGCTGGAAGGAAGCACAGAGCCCTCGCTTCTAAGTGGCACTCTCTGCTGTTAGGAGTCTCTGAATAAACTGGGGAAGCTGTGGCAAACTGGATCAGGACCAGAGGCAGGCTTTGCTTGGTTTGGTGCATAAAATTGGGATCCTTTTGATAGCAGGAGAAACTGATTTAGTCCTTGGTCACCTGCAGAGTGAAGGATGGCAATTAAGTCCACGTACTGTATTACATGAAACCTTTGTCTGTTTAAGAGGAGTGTTGAAAGATTATCATGGGCTGGGTTTGCAGAATCACAGAATTGTGGAGTTGGAAGGGACCCCGTGGATCTTTTAATCCAGCCCTCTGTCATGGGCAGGAAAGCCACCCAGGAGAGGTGATTGCTCAGCATCTTAAAATCTAGGGATGGAGAACCCATCACCTCCATAGGTAGACCATTCCATTGTCATACAGAACTCGCCATCAAAAATTGTATGTTTAGATGGAAGTTAGGTCGCTGCAATTTATGCCCATTATTATGGCCTGGAAAGGGATTCTTGGTCAGCTTCCCCTTGTGCACCTAGACAGAGTCCCAAGTGTCTTTGTCCGACGGAAAATCCCACTCTCTTCCGTCCATCCCCAACCAGCCCTCCTGGCTGCTTCCTGGGGCTCCTTCCACTTAGCTGGGCTTCTCGCCAAGGTCCCCGGGGCGTCCAAGCTCCCAACTCCCCTCCTACTGGAGGTCATCTTGGCCTCTCAGCCCAGGCTTCCAACCTGTCCCGCCGTCCCTTCGTCTCCCGGACTCGGCCTGACCGCCACTTCGGTGTCCCCGCGCCAATTACAGGCTCGGGCCAAACTTGGCCCGGAACTCCGATCCCTCGCGCCCCAAAGCCTCGTCGGGCGCAGCGCAGCTGGCGCAGAGCCGGTGGGACCGGCTGCCGCGCCACCCGCCACCGCCGCCAGGGGCCGCCTCAGCACCGCCGGTGCCCGGGAGGCAGCTTGGCCGGCTGCACAGCCAGCCAGCCGGCTGGGCGGGAGCGCCGCCCGAGTCCAGAGAGAGAGAGAGAGAGCGCGCGCGGGCGGGCGGCGGGCACAGCGCGGAGAGCTCCTGCGGTTCGGGCGCGGCGCCTGGCAGGTGAGACGCGGGGCCGGCGGAGCCCCCACTGGGGCCGCCGAGGCGCAGGTGTCGCGCTGGGGGGCGGGGAGAGCCTCGTCCCGCCCGTCCGCCTTGGGCCCTTTCCTCGACGGCCAGCTGAGGGCCCCGCCGCTGCCGCCCGCCCTCCCCCCCTGCCCGGGGCAGCGACGCGGGCTGAGCTGGGGCTGCCCGACTCCTCCGTGGCCGCCGGCGGTCCGCGAAGCCCAGCTGCCCCGTCGGAAGAAGCCGTCAGCAGTCTGGGCGGCGGGAGAGCAGCCTCTTCCGGGCAGGAGCGCGGCCGCTCGCCGGAGGAGACGTCCGGACCCCCCTCGTCCTGGCTCGGCGCCCGGCTCGCGTAGCTGGCTGCTCCGTTGGCGAAAGGGGGTGGGGGCTGCGCTGAGAGCCGCCGGCTCTTGCAGGAGGACGGCCGGAGCCCCCCTTGGCTCCCAGGGAGGCGCCCAAAGCCCCGATCTCTCCCTGCCCTGCCTTTCCCCCCAAAGCCAGAGCTGTCCTTTGGGCGAGGTAGGGCCGAGCCCCGGTCCGTGAGCCTCCAAGCAGCAGCAGCAGGAGGGGAGGTTTCCCTGCCCCCTGGACCCCTCGCTCTGCTGAAGCCCAGAAGGGGCTCTGGGGGGATTAGGTTGGTTGAAGGCATCAGAGGGGAGACTCTCCTCCAGATAGTTTTCCCTTCCTTTGCCCCTCTCAGGACAGTGACCACTGGGCAGCATGGCTCCCGCGGAGAAGATCAAGGCCAAGATCAAGAAGACGCTGCCCGTCACGGGCCCTCAGGCCCCCACCCTGAAAGAGCTGATGCACTGGTACTGCATGAACACCAACACCCACGGCTGCCGGCGCATCGTGGTCTCTCGGGGACGTCTACGCCGGGTCCTCTGGATCATCCTGACCTTGACAGCCGTGGGGTTGATTCTGTGGTATTGTTCCCAGCTGGTCATCAACTACTACACGGCCTCCGTCTCCGTCACAGTGCAGTTCCAGAAGCTGCGCTTCCCAGCCGTGACCATCTGCAACATCAATCCTTACAAGTAGGTACTGAGGGCTGGTGGGAACCTGCAGCAAGGGACCGATACTGCAGAGAGAGGAAGACAACTGGGGGGGGGGCTTCTGCCCGCCACCAACCTTTCCTCCCCTCCTTCTGCGCAGGTACAGTGCCATAAAAGAACACCTTGCAGAACTGGACAAGGAGACCATGGCAGCCCTGGAGTCCTTGTATAACTTCTCAGGAGCAGGAAGCAAGCCACGGGAACGCCGGGAGGCGGGCAGGCAGCACCCCGAGAAGAGCAAGTTTCTCAGACAGTTTCCCCTGATGAAACTGGACAGCCTCCACACCAAGCCCACCGTCAATGTCTCCGCTGGGTACAAGCGGCGGATCAGTGCTGGCATCATCTCGGGCAGCTCCAGCATAGTCAACGTCAGAAGCCCCCAAGACGTTGTGGGCTTCCAGCTGGTGAGTTCCCCTTCCAGGAGAGCTGGGGTCTTTCCAGGGGTGCCTTTCTGGGGTCAGAATTAGCGGCACGGCTTGTGGCAAGGAGGAGGCCCACCCCTTGGCTCTGACATGAGCCATGCCCCCGCAGAGTGCCGAGAGCGAGGGTGCCTCCGATGTGCACACAGCTCAGCTTTGAAAAGTTTTCCAAAGTGTGGCGATCCGGCCTGGATTCCTTCTCCAGCCCTTCCCCAGCCTGTTGCGTTTCTTGCAGTGTGACACCAGCAACAAGAGCGACTGTACCCTGTATACGTTCAGCTCAGGTGTCAACGCCATCCAGGAGTGGTACAAGCTGCACTACATGAACATCATGGCTCAGATCGATGCGGAGGAGAAGGAGAGGATGAGCTACTCAGCAGAGGAGCTGCTGCTGAGCTGTTTCTTTGACGGGGACTCCTGTGATGCCAGGTCAGCTCTGGGCAAAGGGAAGGCAAGAGTGGGCACCTGGGGAGCTCGTGGTTCACCCAAGAGAGGGAGAGGGGAGGGCATGCCAGTCACTGGCCAGCTCAGAGGGAAGGGCTACATTCGCACTGCCAGCTTAGATTGCAGGCTGAACTCGGTTTCAGGATCGGCACTGAGTAGCCACCAGATTCATTGGCAGAAAAACTCCGGCCAAGCTTGGCATGCGTTTGTAACTGACCCAGTTAAGCTCTCTGCCTTTCAGGCTCAGCTCTCCATTTGGAAAGTAAGGAAGAGGGAGACCAGCACCGTCACAAAGCCAAATTCCTGTTCTGGTCCACCAGGCAGTGGAAACACAATGTTTCTCATACACGTTTTTAGTTTGGGAAAATGTGTGCATAACGGTCTTAGTAAAATGTTTTCTATATGGCCTCTCTCAGGAACTTCACTTCCTTCCACCATCCCCTCCATGGAAATTGCTACACCTTCAACAGTGGGCAAGAGGGGAAGATCCTGACCACGTCCACAGGAGGCAGCGAGAACGGTGAGAGCCGCAGGTTGACGCTGGAGCAAAGGAGAAGAGAGCAAGCTGGGCTCTCTGCTGGCACCTGCTCTGACTGGCTTCTCTGTGGTTTCATTTCGGTGTAGCTTGTATCCTGTTTGCTTCTGTCCTTCTCGTGGCCGCTCCGCGTGTTGGCTTGGAGCGGCCTTCTGTGAACTCCAGGGCTCCGCCCACCTTTTCTTTTCACCTGGCCTTTTCAGGAGCACTTTTGCAATGTGTAAAGGCAGCCTCTCTGTCCAAGACGGGTCGGGAAATGTTTGGGTTCCTGCTTCCCAGTCTCCTGCCCAAGAAGGCACCCCAGGCAGAAGCCCCCAGCCCCCCACCAGGCACCCAGGGGCAGCGGAGAGCTGAATGTGCTCAGAGCCAGCAGCGGAGGGAAGACCTTCCCTGGAAGGAGTGATGATCAGCTCCTCGGAAGCAGGACAGGGGTAGCCCGTCTGGTAACAGGACCACTTGGGTCCCTGCTGGACCATCACCAGATGACTCCCCCTCCCCAACCTGTTTCTCCGAGACCACAGCTAAGTTTAATCTTTGGAGCAGCCATGGCTTCTTTGTTGCTGGACACCCGCCATCTTAACAAAGGAGCAATGTCTCTCCTGCTCCAGAGGCCTGAGATCTTTCGCACATCAGGACTGCGATTAGTCTTGTTCTGGTATCCTTTCCACATCAGGCTGTCATCTCCTTGGATGGGTTGTCCAGCCTCCATCCAAGGTCTCCTGAGGGCCTTTGTTTGCCTGCTCCCCACTTCTGGGCGGTGGCCATCTTGGCAGCCTGGTTCTTAGCCCTGCTAATCATGTCTCTCTCCTCACACCTATCGTGGCCGCAGCTAATTAACCTTACTAGCATCCCTGATTCTTGATGCCTACTCAAGTACCTACTCGCTACTCATTTGGTACTGTGGTTCATGTAAGCCCCTTTAACAACCACCCTCCTGAAAGAGGATACTGAGAAGCAGAGAATTGTGGTCCAGGATCACCCCAGTTGCTGTCTTGGGGTGGCCCTTGAGCTTCTTGGGATTTCTGGTCCTTTACGCCCGTCTCCTGCTCTGCTGCCACCTGGCCTATTTGTTGTCATCTGGCATCTTTCATTCTGAGCTGCATCCCGGTTCCCCCTCTGTGCCACCCAAGGCTCTGTGGAGCTGCTCCATTTAGTTTATGAAACTTCCAGGCGCATCTCCAGTCTCAGATGCCCGGGGTGCCCAGCAGTCAGCAGTTCTGATGAGACTTTTGTACCAGCAGCTCTTCCTGCTACTTCCATGGTTGTTGGTCCTTTTCTTCAGGAGCTGACATTCAGATTTCCAGTCTTAAGTCTTCCAACAACCTCCTCCTCCTCCTCTTCCATTTTACTTTAGAGTCCAGGGTCTCCTACAAAGGATGTAAAGGGGTTCACTGGCCTGAACCCCAAATGAGTGAGTGGGGACTGGAAGTACAAAACCTTGAAATGACTGCTTAGGCTTTCAGAGTTGATTTAGTAGATAGAGATTCCTCCCATATAAATCTGCGAATTAAAGTGAACAGCAACAGCTTTGCCATGCGTGAGGGTAACTAGCCATGTTTCTGCGGCCTCTTACTTCTTTTTGTTGTTGGAGACGAAAGGCTTCTTTTCAACCTGTGATCCAATTATTGCACAGAATGGCAGAGCAGCATGTTCTTCCCTGATATGATGGACAGCTGCTCAGGGTCTGTGGCTGCTCTCACCAGTGGAAGGGCTTGTTCAGGGAAGCCCAGCAGAATTATTGGTGGGAGAAAAAGCTGTGGATACTTGCTCAATGAATGAGAAACACAATAACTGACTTTCAAGGCTGAACTGCTTCTTTCCTTGGCTCTTGTTTAGGAATTCCTCCACATTATTTCTGATCAGGAGATGCACATTATGGCACCTCATATTTGGACTGCTGTAATCCTTTCTACATGGACTGAGCTTGAAGACTATTCTGAAGCTTCAGCCAGGACAAGGTGCCATGTAATGTTGCTGTTAAGGAAGCTGGATTGACTGTCAGGTAGCTTCCAGGTGTTATTCCAGATGCTGGATGTCTGTTCAAACCTTGTCCAGGTTGAATGGGCCCATCCAGGGAGAGGAGTTGGACTCGAAGCCTTTGCTTCGACTCTGTTCTAGCAGTAGGAAGCCTTGTGCTTCACAGGAACTCCGTTCTGGACTGAAGCTTCCTCCTTGGGATTAAATGGCTGACGGTGTCTCATCTCAGGCTAATAGATCTGGCCTGAAAAAATGTGGATGATCAGTAGATGGCAGCAGTTGGCTGCAATCAAAACTTTAATTCGATTGAATGTCTTGTAGATTGGTAGGGATAACTTTGTTTGTAAGCAGCTGGACATGCTGTGGGAAAAGCAGGCCAAGGTGTTCCCAACCTGGCCCCTTTGGTCCTGCTCATTCTACCTGCAGGGCCTCAGGTTGCTCCCGCTTCTCTGCCCAGGGCTGCAGGTGATCCTGTACATAGAAGAAGCCGACTACAACCCCTTCCTGGTGACCTCCACGGGAGCCAAGATTGTCATCCACGATCAGGACGAATACCCCTTCATTGAGGATATCGGCACTGAGATCGAGACAGCCACGGCCACCTCCATCGGGATGCACTTTGTGAGTGGCAGCCACTCGGGGTCTCTGGCCCAGGAAGCGGGACAGGCTCCCCCAGCTGAGAGGCTCTGTGGGAAATGGGGCTTTCGCACGTTCTTTGCCCTGCTCAAGGCTGCGTCTCCTGGGCAGGTCAGAAAGAAGCCCTCTTGGAGCTGTGGAGCAGTTGGCGGAAGGGTGTTCCCCTGGTGGTCCCAAGCCCCCTCCCCTGGGTTCCCCCAGGCGTATCCCCAACAGAGCTCTTTTTTTTCGTGCTGCAGACCACATCCCACCGTCTCAGCCAGCCATACAGCAACTGCACGGAGGACGGAGCTGATGTTCCTGTGAAGAACCTCTACAATAAAAGCTACTCATTGCAGGTGAATCCATGTTGGCCCCCTCTGGTTGTGGCCTTCCCTGCAGTTGCCCTTGAGGTGGGACCCATTAGGGCTGGCCCCATTTGGCAAGTCCCCTGGGCCATCTCTTCCCAGCTGTTCAGCAAATTGGGGCTGCCTTCTTTGGGCATGAGCCCAGCCCAAGGGCTGCAAGACCCATTGACGCTTCAAGCAGCGAAGCCTTGAGCCCTGTGGGCCCTCCCCCTCCCCCCTCCCTCCCTCCCTCCCTCTCGCCCTCCCTCCCCCCTCCCACGGCTGCTAGGGATTACGAGGAAAAAGACCAGGGTGTGCATCTCACCAGATTTCACCAGCATTTAATTTCACCCGGTGCAGATCTGCCTGCATTCCTGCTTCCAGAATTCGATGGTGAAAACCTGTGGATGTGCTCAGTATGCTCAGCCCCTGCCTGCCGGAGCCGAATTCTGCAACTATAAAAAATACCCCAATTGGAGTAAGTCTTCCTGGGAGGTTAGAGGATCCTTCGCAGGAACGGGTCTCAGGCTGTTGGGATCTGGCTTTAGAGCAGCGTTCTCAACCTCGGCCACTTTAAGGCGCATGGACTTCCGGAATTCTCCAGCTGAAGTCCACTATCTTAAAGTGACTGACGTTGAGAAAGGCGACTTTAGAGTCTCATGAGGTCCCTTGAAAGTGGCAGCCAAGACAAACTCTTCCTGCTTCCTGGGGCTGCCTCTAGCCTGCCCACCTCTGCTTCTCCTTCCCTGCCCAAGCTTTGAAAAGAAGGCTCTGAGAGACCCCTGCCCTAGTGGAGGTGAGTCTCTTTCTGCCCTTTCTCAGGCTCCCCCCAAGGTGCTTTCTCCTCCGGGGCCCTGGTGAAGTTTTGGCCCCCTCCCTCTCTCTATCCTCCATCACGCTCCTTCCTGTTCCCCTGCAGTGTACTGCTACTATAAGCTGCACGAACGGTTTGTGAAAGAGCAGCTGGGTTGCCAGCAAATCTGCAGAGAAGCTTGCAAGTAAGTCCTTGCTGGAAGTCCCCAAGACTTGAGGGCCCCCCCCCCCCATGCACAAAGCCAGCCTCTGAAAAGCAGCGGCTTCCATTCCGTCACATCTGCCTCTGCTGGAGAAAACTTCTCCTGCAGGAAAGACTTTGTGAAAAGCTGTGCAGTGCGGCCCCTGCTCAGGCAAACGGCTCTTTGGGGGTTCATCTGCAGCCTAGTGGAGGTCACCCCTAATCTTGCCCTGCCCAAAGGGCCAATGAGCTGCCAACCTTCCCCTCTAATTTTCAATTGGATCATTCCGGTCCAGTGGAGACCCAGGTTTATGTCCGCACAGGGCCTGTTCCAGCATTAGAAATTCCCCATCGTGTCAGGTTGGGAATAATAAGAGTCACTTCTAGCACTGCTCTGGGCACTTTAAACACCTGTGCTTTTAAGCACTGAACCAGATGGATGCGTTCAGCATGGAGTGTCTGTGTGTAAAAACTGGGGAGGGAGCTGGAAGGCACTGCCTGCATCTGGAGCCCCCTTGCTCCCAGCTCTTCATCCGCTGCCTCTCTCTGCAGATTGAAAGAGTGGGCCCTCACCACCAGCCTGGCCCAGTGGCCGTCCAGCGTGTCCGAGGCAAGTTCCTGCTCGGCCGAGGGATGCCCTTCCACACTCAGCGGCATCTCAAGAGGCATTTGGAGCACCCAGCCCAGTTGGCTTCTAGCTGAGGTCAAGTGGGTGCGGTGAAGAGGAGGTTGTGCCAGAAGCACAGAGGGCATCATCTTGTCAGCCTCCAGCTTCCTGAAGAGGGGAAGCAGCCAGTGGAAACCGGGTTGGGGCCTGCCTGGATGGACAGCTCCACTGCCCACCCCAGGCTGGAAGTGACCATTCTGAAGGGGCCAACTCGGGAGGGGGCACATGCACTGCCTCTGGCTGGGAGGGTTAAGGGGGTCTTGCGAGCAGCAAAGTCTGGGGGTGGGAGAACCATACAAACACATTCCACTAACCTTCCTTCTCTCTCTTCCTCCTCCTTGGAAGGAATGGATCCTTCGAGTTCTCTCTTGGGACAAAGGCCTAAATGGCCACAAGATGTTAAACAAGTAAGTTTCCTCCTGCCTTTTTAACTGCCAGAACCTTTCAGCCCTCAGGCCATTTTTGACCCAGGCTCCTCGTTGGCTGCTCCCCCCCTAACCCTAACCCTAACCCCTCCCTCCCTTCCAGGACAGACCTGGCAAATCTAGTGGTGTTCTACAAAGATCTGAATGAGAGGTTCATCACCGAAAATCCAGCCAACAATGTAAGTTTTCCCTTTGACAAGTTCCAGGCTGCTCCGCTTTATGGGACCCAATTCCCCCCGGAACCCATCCCTCCCCTCCCGAGAGGCAGGGGAGAGCATCCAATCCATCTGCCCTCCCTGCCCTCCGAGCAACAGGCGTCTCCCAGTTGTGGCAGCAGGACTAAGGGCCTGGATCTGGTTCAGGAGTTAGGGGCAAATCTGTCCGCCCTTCTCAGCCAGGATCTCGGCAGTCACCCTCTGGTGACCGCCGGAGTGACACCCGCATCCCTCCCCCAGATTGTCCTGCTCCTATCCAACTTTGGGGGCCAGCTGGGGCTGTGGATGAGCTGCTCGGTGGTCTGTGTCATTGAGATTGTGGAGGTCTTCTTCCTGGACACGTTCTGCATTGTCCTGCGCCACCAGTGGCAGAAGGCCAAGCGGTGGTGGAGAGGGCAGTCAAGCACGCAGGACCGAGAAGAGGATGATGGCGCACCCCCAACCAGCCCAGAGCAAGGGTACCACAACGCTGCCTGCGCCCAGGATGATGATGACCCCCCCACCTTCAACACAGCCATGCGGCTGCCCCCACCCCAAACACCCCCACCCAACTATAACACTCTGCGACACATCAGCCCCTTTTCAGAGCAGTTGGCAGACACCCTGGAGGTCAGGGCCCAGTGAGGCCAGCGGTCTCCACGGAAAGCCCCAGGATTTGGGGTGCCGCTGGAGGCCTGAAACCACACACCAGCAACACAGCAATTCCCTGTGCAAGAGACTCGATCGGGTGTGTGCTTTCCCTTCACCTCTGCCCTTGTGGGGGGCCTGCTGTTACCACGCGTGAGGATGGTGGACGGGACAGTCAGGCAAAATGGCACCCAGTCCATGGCCTTGAACTCTGGACAGGAGCTGCCTTCTCTCTCAGTTGGGAAGCCCCACTGGTGGCCGAATTGCCCCATCCTGGAGGCCAGTGAGTGGTCCAGGAGAGCTCCAGGCATCTCTGGGGAGCAGCCAAGGTGTAAGCATCTAAGGCTGGCTCATTGGCTGAGGGGGAGGCCAGCTCCTGAGGGGAGGGCAGTTGCTGACCTTAAGTCCTCTACCTGACTGGCTACATTTCGCCTGGTCCTGGAAACCCTGCACAGGCCAGCTGCATTCAGAAGGACAATGTCCTACCACTCCCTGGAACGCACCTCCTGTAGCAGCAGCAGCCCCCAAGCCCTGCGGCTGTCAGGAAGATGCAGAGCGCACGCCGGAGGGACGGAGGAGGCCGGTTCCTGCGCAGCCTTCGAGTGCCTGTACAGCGGCCACTGCAGAGGAGGGCAGCCGAGGCTGAAGGCCAATAAACCTGTCTGATGGAGCAGTGTGCGTGGCTCTCTGATCCTTCTTTGGGGAATTGGGGTGGGGTGGGGGGAAGGATTTCACACACCCCTCCCAAATCCAGCAGGGCCCTCCCCCATGCCAGAGCTGCTGAGGGATTCAGCCTTCTCAAAGGGGGGGTCCCAGGCAAATGTGCACCTCACCCCAAAAGGGCTTTTTTTTGCAGAGCAGTGTGTGGGGTGTGTGGTTTGGGTCACCTTTGTGGCTGTGGAGACAAGCAGCAATGTCTGGGAGGGGAGGGGAGGGGCCAGGTAAGTGGGGAGGTTACCCACCAGCCTCAAGAGTTCCCTGATCCACTGTTTTAGTGGCCTCCAGGAGCCCCCCAATGTGCGCCACCACGTTTCTGCCTCCCCCCCCCTGCATTGAAGGCAGGTGCTTCAAGGGTGCTCAGTGTTTCCCTTCCTGTCAAAAAGGCTGAACCTCACATGAGGAGTCACTTCTCCCACACAGACACACATCAGCCCCCTTGGCAAACCACAAAGACTCGGAAGGCCAACACTTGCACAATGTTGTAATTCCACAGAAACCACAATGATGCGTTTACATCAGGACATCTGATGGAAGCTCAGAGGTCGTGGCCCTTGGAAGATCCACCATTGCTCTGTCACCCACCTCCCCTGGCCCCTGCAGATGCCCCTCCCCCTCACAGATTTGTCAGAAAAAGCCATCAGCTGTGAGAGATCCATCCACCGGTATCCCCCTCAAGGCTCAGGTTTCCACATAAACCCTGCTCGAGGCTGCCAATGGATTTAGAATCCAGCTCAATGCCCTCTGGATCAAGTTGGCAAGGAGTGAGATCCTATAGTCACATTCTTCCTGGTCATTGGTCTCCGAGTTGATCATCTTCTGTTCAATGCACCAGGCCATTACACAGTTGAGAAGGTTGCTAAGCTGTCCAAAACAGAAATGAGCCAAATGTTGATGGCAACAAAGTTTGTGTTGTGAGAATACCCCATTTGATGGCATTTGTCACGGACTGGGGCGGTGTCCTGAGAGAGGCACAGAAAGCAAAGGCTGCCCATCCCGAAGGAGGCAATTATGCCCAACTTCACCAATGAAGGTTGTGCCCAAGCCAGAAAGAGCAGCTTCCTCTCCCAAGGCCAGCTTCCCCTTGCCGCGTGCTGAGACGGGGCGAGGAGGGTCTGGTGGGCCTGGCCGCTCCCCAGCTGCCAGCAACCACTTGTGGCAAAGGCTCAAGGGAAGCAGCCTCGGGGCTCCCCCATGCAGGAAAAGGGCTCCCCTTCCTCACTGCCAGCCAAACGTCAAGGGACTCATCCCTGCTGCTCCTGCTCAGCTGCGATTCTGCCCTGCTGCAAAGCAGGAAGCCCTGCCTGGGCAGAAGAGCCCAAGTTCCATGGAGCTTCCATCTCGCCACATTTTCCCACCACATCTCTACTTCAAGAAAGGCAGCCCTCGGCACTCGCTGACCCCCCTTATAAAAGTCTCTCCTGTAAATCAAAGAGAGGCACCCACAGAACAGACCCCCCCCCCAGGTGCCAGCTCCAGGCGCTGATGGGCAAGGCAGGGCACCACCCAGCCCATGGGACATCTCAAGGTCTTTCAGGAAAGATTGGCTGGCAGCACCAGGTGAGTGTTGACGTGCATGAACACCTTCCAGTAAATAGTATTTCAGGTTGCAATGTCAGTTTTGTCCTCCTTGTGTTTGTTGGTGTTTTGGGCTTTTGTTTTCCTAATTTCCAGCCACCCCAGGGGTTGAAGGGCAGACCTCTGCACCCAAATTGTGTTGGGGGGGGGAGATGAGGCATGAAGAGGTGTGGGGTGGGAGAAAAAGGAAACTGATTAAGCCTTTCTGCACTAGTACTGATGATGTTATCTAGTTGGGTAATGAAAGGTATGCAAGAAAACAACCAAGCTCTGAAACCACCTGTCCCAAGGAGCAGCACATCCCCATTTCCAGCCAGGGACAGAAAGGTCCTGGTGGTTTCCTCCTGGGAGAGGCATGACCTGGGGCTGACTGCCACGGTGGCCACCAGCAGTTTCTCCGCCCAGGACAGGGGAACAACCCACAGATTCTTCCTCCTAGACGTAGCCTGCAGCCAAGGTGACCTGATTGCTCATCTCTGTAGTGGCCACCTTGAGAAATCCTCAGGGACATGATTCAGTCCTGATTGTGCTGGTCTTCTCTGCAGGGATTGCCTTCCAAGGCTGAGAAAGGGCAGGGAAGCCGAGTGGTGGGCATGATAAGGAAGGCTCTGGCATTGGGGAGGGCAGAGGGAGCTGAAGGGAGCCCAGAGAACTGGAGGCAGGAGGAAAGAAGCAAGGCGACGTTTGCACGTGACAGGATGAGGCCATTCTAGCTCCCCCCAGGCCTTGCAGCAATCTCACACAAGAGGATCTGCTGGGGTTTATCAGTCAGAGACCAAGAGGCAGTTCCTGGGACAGTTGGTGGCCACCCTTGCCCACAAGGCCCACTTGGACCAGAGAAAGGACAGTGTGCCCTCCTTTTCTAGTGGTTCAAATAACCCAACCAAAGAGCCACCCAAAGCCAGACCTGGAGGCAGAGACTGACCTTCTGAATTCACTCAGTTGGTTCTGAAGGAACCTCGGGAATGGAAGCCAGCTGTGTCCTGCTGGTGGATGCAGCTTCCAGTCGCCCACATTTGCTGGATAGCTGGATTCCTCCCTCCCCCCCGTCCCAGAACAGAGATGCACCATCTGACTACCTACTGCAGGTGACAGCAGGGAGGAGGAACTGTCACCCTGGCTGGGTCAGTTGGGAGAAGTTCCAAGATGTTTCTCCAAGCCACTGGCATGGCTGCAGCAGGAATTCAGATGCGACAGGCAAACGAACCATCCTGACCTCGGAATGGTCTAACAGGTCATTTCGAGTTTTAAGCAAAAATGCACAGGCTCATCAGTACAGCCTCTGGCTTTGGAAAGCCAACCACATGTAGCACCTCTTCATGGCACAGGGGCCAGGAAATGCTTGCCAGGCCCTCTTCTTTTCATTAGGGATGTCTAGTCTAGTGAAAAGAAGAACTAAGGGTGACATGATAACAGTGTTCCAATATTTGAGGGGCTGCCACAAAGAACCGGGGGTCAACTTATTTTCAAAAGCACCAGAGGGCAAGACAAGAAACAATGGATGGAAACTAATCAAGGAGAGAAGCAACCTGGAATTAAGGAGATATTTCCTAACAGTGAGGACAATCAACCGGTGGAACAGCTTGCCTTCAGTAGTTGTGGATGCTCCCACACTGGAGGCTTTTAAGGGCGGACTGGACAATCATTTGTTGAAAATGGTATGGGGTCTCCTGATTGAACAAGGGGTTGGACTAGAAGACCTTCAAGGTCCCTCCCAACTCTGTTGTTCTGTTTGACGCTTCTTTCCCATTGATTTTATTCATTCAACCCAATGAAAGAGGCGCCATTTCCGCTCTGGGTTCCTTCTGGCGTCTACTATCAATACCAGCAGTTCAGGGCAGTTTAAGGGTGGTGTCACCTCCCTCCTTCAGCTTCCCAAGCAGCCTAACCCTACTTCCCTCAGCCCCACGGCTGGAAGGAAGCCCTGGCAGTGAAGCAGAGGTTGCTCCTCCAGGTTGGACTGAAGTTTTGCTCCAGGAGCCTCTGCCCACTTTCACCCAATCATGGTGAAAACCTGGCCTGGCACCCTTTTTTCTGCCATGCTCCCATGGCATTGCCTCCGCCTCTTTGCCAGCCTAAGAGGGGGTTGCCCTGTGCCCGGAAGCCAAGAGCAGCCCAAGGGCAGAGCTGCTCCATCATCCTTGGCAGCGGTGGCAGATTTGGACAAGCAGCAGCCAGCAGGTCACACAGGCCCTCCTGGGTCACTTCCAGCCCTCGGCCACCTAGTCAGCCGCCTCCCTAAAGAGCAACTCTCGGCCAGGAGTTTATAGACTGCTCCCTCCGTGATTTAATGCTGTGGCCCTTCCTGGTTTGTCACAAGGCCCCAGGCCTTTGTGGCCTCCAGAGAGGAGAGAGAGAGAGAGGAAAGGGGAGACAGGCTGACTACACTTCCTGCTTGTGACTCTGCTCCCTTTGTGAGTCCTTTTTAAAGTTAGTTTTGAAATGTTTGTGCAACTCCCTAAGCTTGGGCAGGCTTTGTGAGAGGCACACATCGGCCTCCCTGTCCTGGAGAGTCCGCGATGAGCTGGGAAAACGGAGGCGGCGGCGTTTGGCTTGTCATGTGCTGCCGCCAAACAGCTCAGCTTGAGCTGTAAGCACAGCTGCCTGTCACTCCACCATTGTATTCGGTGCAATTAAAACTTGTGTTATGGAAACAATCCCCCGTCGCTCTTAGCTTATTCAGACATTGTTGATCAGATTTACTGATAGCATTTAAAAGATTCCCAGCAGCTGGTTATTCACACGAGTAATTTTAAAATGCAACACAGTACAAAATTTTGGCCCCTTGACGGGGGAGGGGGGCAGTGAGACGCTCGTCCAAACAAGTTGCAGCCTTTTTTTTTTTCTTTCTCCAAGATTGTCTCAGGCCGGAAATGAAAGCAACCCTGAAAGTAGCAGCAGCTTTCCTCTTTATTTTTTAATTCCAGGAATCTGACACCACTGTAGAGTCTGAGGATCAAGAGTAGATAAATTGCACAAATAAATAAATAAAATGAAATCAAGTGGGGCTTGGGGCCCCATGCATCATAGGGTGTTGCTGGTACACTGGTACACCAGGCCATGCCGAGGGATCCATTAAGGCTGCACCAACCTGCTCAGTCTGGCAAGGTTGGCACACTCCGGGTTTCATCGATTAAACAATGCCACCTGGAAGTGCCCCTTCTCTGTCGCAGCATCTGCCCTCTGGAATGAGGTTCCCCAGCCTGTTGGCATTTTGATGGGCTTTAAAGACTGTGCTCTTCGCCCAGGCCTTGGGAGGATGCCAGGTGCCCCTTTCTTCCTTCCGTTCCCCTCTGGGTTTATTTCCCCCCCCCATCGTTCCTGTGTTTTTTTGTTTGTGTGTGGGAGAAGGTATGTGTGTATGTCTATAAGTATGTAGTGTACGTGTGTATATATGTGTGTGTGTGTGTGTGTGTGTGTGTGTATAAAACAAAACAACAACGTTGGAAGGGACCTTGGAGGTCTTCTAGTCCAACCCCCTGCTCAAGCAGGAAACTTGTACCATTTCATATATATACTTTGCAACAATTTAACCTCCCAGGCCGTCTGTCCCAAATGTCTGCTGGTCCACCCTGAACCTCCCAGCTGGCAGGAGGTGGGCAATGGGGGTGGGCTTGAAAGCCGGTCTCTTGATCAGGGCTGCCACTTTGCACAGAAGAGCCCGAGGAAGCCTGGGGAAACAGTGGACTTGGCATCCTGGCATCCAACTGGGCAAGGGTTGACCGTGCAGTGCTTGCCATTCAGAGGTGGCGATCAGTATCTGTGGGTCCACCTGGTGGCAATTATGGTGTGTGAATGTGAAGGGAGACAATGATAAAGCGTGTGCATTGACAAATGGAAGAAAGAAGAAGAATTATCATGTGCCTAAGAGAAAGGGAAGGATGTAAGAGAGCCGAAGGTGGTTTGATCTGGGGCAGCAGAAATGATGAGTCCATGCAGGGGCTGAGTGATGCACTGAAGGATTAAAATGTGCATCGAAAGTATGACTTGGTGTCATCTAGTTGGTGTAAGAGATGTGTTCCCCAGTGAATGGTGACAAAGAACTACTGAATAGGCCAATTATTTCACTGAGGGAGAAGGCAGAGGACATGAATGGAAGGGGGGGGGAGAACCTGCTGACTGATTGCTAATGCAGTTTCCTGCGAGGCGGCGCTGATGGCTCAGGGGATTGAGCTGCTGACCTGGCTGAGGCCTCTTCAGAGGACATACGAGGAAGCCAGCAAGCTCCCTGAACTAGCAAGGCCAGCAGACATGAGCCTGGCAAGGGAGGTCAACGGGAGGGGCCTTTTAATTGCTGTTTTCTTCACCCGAGTAACACAGAGATGGAAGGACTTGTTCTTAAATGGCTTGCAAAGGATGGGCCATGTTTCCTCTGAACTGTATCAGCTACAAGCACAAGCTGTTTGCCCTCCTGGAATAGCTGAAAGAACCAGAGACAAAACTTCCATCAATGTCGAGAAGAACTTCGGATCTTGTCCTCGATGATGCTCCTGGCATGATTCTGTTCTTCTCAAGAACAAGGAGGTGAAAAAGGCCTGACTAAAAAAGAGGCTTGCCTGGGCATGTAACAACAATGGAAGGTGGGCTCTGAAGCTTATCCCGCTCGCCACAGGCAGGAAAGCCCGGCTTCCTGCTTATTTTGGGAACACCAACCTCATGAAACAGCTGCAGCATTTCTATGAAGTTGCTATTCCTCCAGGATAAGGTGCAAGATCTCAAGAAACCCGAATCAGGCAGCCTTGAAATCAGGGTGAGCAGGCTGGGTGGGAGAGGCCCAAATCTCGGGTGTCACCTGCAGCATTCTGAGCTGGACATTTGGCCAAGAAGTTGCTCAGTGAGGTGGCCGTGCTTGGCTCGAGGGTTCAAGCGTTGGATATCAGCTGGGGTGCCATCGTTTACATGCTCTCCTGTCCCACCCAGAAAGCTGCTCTTCCAGTCCCTTCAAGGAGGAGCTTCCCCCACCAAACTGTCCCCTGTGGCACTCCCTGCCCTCTCCTGCAGGGGTCAGCATGCCTCCAGAAGAGCTGAGGGCTTGAGGCCCCCTCCCCAAATGCCCGCCCCAGAACTACACTGAATTAGTGCTGCCATAATTGGACTAATATTTTTTCTACTACGAGAAAAGCTCCTCCTTATGGTTTCTTTTGGGGAAAAAAAACCCTGTCAGAACTATCACCACAGAACCTTTAAGCACTTCCCAGCCTGGTTTTTGGAGAAGGAAGGAGACGCAGGATGCAAAGTCTATGACTAAGGAAGGCAGCTTAGCAGAAAAGAGATGCTAAGAAGAGAAGCTGGGATCAAACTCCCCAAATTAACCTAAAAGCTTATGGGCTGGGAAGCTCCTCATGAGCCGCCATCCCCTCTGAAAACAGCAGCCCCACCTCTCCTCTAAACCTGCTCAACCTGAGGCACAGGCAGTCCTGGGAAGGGAGGCGCAGCAGCTGGCAGAAAAGGAAATGAAGCAGCTGAAGCCACAGGCAAAGGTGAGGCTTCCTCTGGGGCCTCCCTTGGTGACATCTGTAGCCGAAGTGGATCAAAGGTGCTGCAATGTGGGGAGAGGCCAAACGTCTGGCTCAGGGCTGGCCCTCCACGGCAGGGCTGGTGCTTTGCAGACGCCCCACGGCTGATCCAGGTTGAGCTCTTCGATCCAGCCAGCTGAGTCTTCTGACTTCAATTCACAGCAAACCCTGGTTTCCAAACGCTGCTTCTGCGCTGCTGCCATACAAAGGCATTACGGGGGCCATCTGAGCTGGTGCAGTGGTTAGAATGCAGTATTGCAGGCTGACAGTTAGGAAGTTCGATCCTGACTGGCTCAAGGTTGACTCAGCCTTCCATCCTTCCGAGGTCGGTAAAATGTGGACCCATAATAGTTGAAGGCAAGGTGCTAACTTTGTAAACCGCTTAGAGAGGGCTGTAGAGCATTATGGAGCGGTATATAAGTCTAAATGCTATCTGTGATTCCTGAAAAACCTTCATGGCCCCCTCAGAGCCATCATGACCCTTGGCCCAGCAGGAGGGTTGTGCCCAGTGCCATTGTGGGCAGCTGTCCAGGCCAAAGAAGGCTTAAAAAGATGGTGGGGCTCCGACTGTGCCTCAGCAGAAGAGCCTCTCCGGGACAAAAGAGCCGAGATGAAATTCCAAGAGTGATGGGCAGCAAAGTCTCTATCCAGGGCAGAAATGGACAAGCCAAGATCAGGCCTCCACTCTGTAGCAAACACATCCCAGCATATTGCCTTCCTCCTCCTCCAGTGCTACTTGCCCTAAGGGCCTCCATGTGAAAGACCCCTCCCCGCCAGCTGACTGGCAGGGAGGGCAGAGAGGTCGGGCCAGGGGCTGACAGGAGCCCCCCACCAGCCAGGACGTCCAGAAGGGGGGGCAGGAGACACCAGGAGCGCAAAGGCTGCAGAGAGGGGGGGGCTGGCCAACCTTGGTTGCTGCTGTCAGTTCAGAGATGGGCAAGAACACCGAAACTCAGCCTGTAGGGAAGCCCAACTACTGCCCCAGATTGACCCCAAAAGCTGCTGGTGCCCTGGGGCTTCTTCAGATGCCACCATCAAACCGCAGGAAGGACGGAATCACAGAAACTGCATCATCCAATCAGCTCTGGAAGCCAAGCCCGGCCAATTTGCCCTGAACTGGCAAAACGGGGGGCGGGGGGCGCTCAGGGGGCTTGCTGTGCGTGGAAGGCCCCTTCTGTGGGCTGCCGGAGCCCCGCGGTCCCAACTCCTTCCCTTGAGAGGGAGCGCAGCTCCAGCAGCCCAACCTATGCTGGGGGCGCGGCGAGGCCCTCGGGAGGCTCCCGGACCGCGCGAGGCCCAGAGCGAGCCCGGGGCAGCGGGCCGGAGCCCCTCCAGGGCCGGGCAGAGGAGGCCGGGCAGGGGCGGGAGCGCCCAGACAGACGCGCCTCCCGGCGGGGGTGGCTGGCGCGCCTCCTTCGCGGGCCGCGCTGGGCTCTTCCCGGGGCGGCAGAGGCGGCTGGCCAAGGAGGGCGAGAGAAGCGCGGGCGCGGCGGGCGCAGGCAGCCGCAGAGGAGGGCCGCCGCCGCTTCCCGGACCAGGAGAGGCGCCGCCGCCCGCCCCGTCGAGGAAACCGAGGCGCCCAAGGAGCAGCACCGCGCGGCGCCGACAGGTGAGGGCGGCGGGGCGGCGGCTCTCCTCCTCCTGCCCGAGGAGCCGGGAGAGCGCAGCCCGGTCGGCGCCCCAGCCGCGCTCGTCCTCCGGCTCTGCCCTGCGCAGGGCGGCCCCGGCGAGCGCGGCCCAAGTCCGACGGCCGCGGGTTCCCCAGAGGGTCCGGCCGCCGCGGGGCCCTCCAGGGGGAGGGAGGTCCTCCCTCGGCCGGACGGGAGGCGGAGCTGGACGGCTTTGCGGGCCTCCGGGCAGGTGTCCGCCGGGGCGCCGCTGCCGCTGCGGGGCTCTCAGTCGCGGGCAAGTTTGGGCTTTTCCTGACGTTCAAACCCGCCTTTCTGGGACTTAGACCCAGGATTGTTTTACGCCCCGCGCCCGGAGTGAGGCCGAGCAGCCTCGACCTTGCCTTGAATGGGGCAGCTGTAAAGCGGGGAGGCAAAGCCCGAGGGACGCTTGAACCGGGCACCCCCCCCCCCGAAGCCCGGTCAAGGGGATGTATTATTTCCCAACCTTGAGGAGTCCCCCCGGTGTTAGTGGCCATCGCCATCATCCCTCGGCCCGCTCAATTGCAGATCTCTGGGTGCTGTTTGGGGCGACCCCAACCCCAGCCCCCCCCCCCAGCATCTGACAAAAGGAGCTGCAGTTCCAAAAACCCTTTTAATAACATGTATTAATCTGAGAAGGAGCTGCTAGGCACCTTCTGAGTTTTGCTCGAACCAAATTAACCTGTTTCCAAAACATCTGAGATGAATGGAGATTAATAGGACAAATCTTGTTTTTGAGAAATCCGTCCTGAGGTCTCCTAATTGCTGCCATTTGAAGGTTCTTGCAGAGAGTTTAAGTTGTGATCTGTTGTCGAACAGAACTATAATTCTCTGCATCTTCCTTATCCCTGTTGTTGGAATGGTTTGCAGTTGAGTTTTTAGTCCACATCTTTAAAGAACACCCACCCAATTCCCAATTTAACCCCTTTCTCCTTTTTTATTTATTTCTGAGGAATATCGTTTTTCTGAATGTATTAAAATCATTTTGTTCCCAAGGCTAAGGAACACACTTGGAGACACTTAACTTTAGTTTCTCCTACAATCCTCTTGTACCTTTTAAAGAGGGAGTTGTTAGCAAAGGAAGTCAGAAGTTTCCTCAAGGGATTGCAGGTGGCAGAGTTTGTCTCCCAACAGGGTTTGGGCAATCAAAGTCCTATATCAAGACTATTTCATATCTCTTTGAAGGATCAGCTATTTCCTTTGGGGAGGTTTCATCCTAGGAGAAGATGTGGACTGAAGGGCAATAGAAGACACCAACAGCAGAAATGCATTGATTAATTTTACTTTAATCAGAGACTCTCAATAGACTTAGCATGTAATCCAATTCATCCCCTGTCAACTGCATCTTTTCTTTTGGAATAAATCTGTTATATTCGAATTAGGGAGTCATTCCATCAAGCCCCAATATTATGGTGACCATATAGTATTTACATACAAAAATTGTAACCACTACTAGATGGTAACAAAAATCCCAGTGGTGGTTCTGATTTTTTCATGCTGATATGGTAACCATAATAACTGTATTGGGGGCTTGATGGGATGATGCTAAATTATTTTCAGAATTGTGTGCCACCAATCTTTCACTCCTAAAGTGTCCTCAACCCAAACTGTAATGTTACTTCCATAACTGTTCCTTCCTGGTTGCCTGGGAGAAGGGATGACAACATCAACTGGGTCACAAATTCCTGAATTTCTTCCTAGAACTTCAAAGTCTGAGCTAACAGTTATCGCTGTTTCTCAGCAGTAGCGCACAATAGCTCCATTTTAGCCTGCATTGATCATGGCCCATCTTGAATCAATTACTGTGTCCAGTTCTAGGTTGTACATTATAGCAAGAACTTGTACAAATTAAAACAAGTTCAGAGGAAGCAATGATGGGATAGAACCTAATACTTGTGAAAAAGATTTAACCTTGAAAATGCAAGGCTGGGTGTGTTTAAGCAGCCATTAATCAGTCCTAGAGGAGATCAACCCTGACTGCTCTTTAGAAGGCCAGATCCTGAAGTTGAAACTCAGGTATTTTGGCCACCTAATGAGAAGGGAGAACTCACTGGAGAAGAGCCTGATGCTGGGAAAGATTGAGGGCAATAGAAGAAGGGGAGGACAGAGAATGAGGTGGCTGGATGGAGTCACTGAAGCAGTAGGCGTGAGCTTAAATGGACTCCAGAAGATGGTAGAGGACAGGAAGGCCTGGAGGAACGTTGTCCATGGGGTCGCGATGGGTCGGACACGACTTCGCATATAACAACAACAAGTCAGGGAAAGCTCAATTGCACTCAGCAGGGCATTGGACTGGTGGCTTAATGTGCCTTCATCATACGTGCCCACATATTTCCCCGTGGATAAGGGTGCCATCTCTCCTGCTCCCAGCATATTTCCTCTTTCTGATTGCGTCAACCCTATGAGTTTTCTGGAACCTTTTTCTCTATCGCATTTTCTTTCTTGTGAATTTTGTTCGAGCTGACCTCTGCTATGGTACCTCCTGAGCTCTGTCCAGTAAATGTTTATCTTCGTAAGCATTAAAGCATCAACAATCACAGCTGCCACTGTTTTACCTTAGTTCAAGCACCACAATAAACATGCTATGGCTGCATGCACACACAATGTTATTGTAAGGCCAGTTCCTAATTGCCACGTCCCACTGGGCTACATTCTACTCCTTCTGGTCTTACATTATAATTACTAGTGGAACACCTTTGCTTTCTCTTATTTGCTTTTCAGCCTCACAGGTTAAGAAAGTATACCCTATCCACTTGCAATAGAATGCATGTGCCAAAAGGAAATTAGTTTGGAAATTCCTATTTAAACTCACCCATTGTGCTGTGTTTTCAGATATCTGTTTGCTTGCTCAGTGACTGCACTTACTGGAAATTAGATATATCTCAAATAGAATAGAATAGAATAGAAATAGAATAGAATAGAATAGAATAGAATAGAATAGAATAGAATAGAATAGAATAGAATAGAATAGAATAGAATAGAATAGAATAGAATAGAATAGAGCTGGAAGGGACCTTGGAGGTCTTCTAATCCACCCCCCTGCTCAAGCAGGAGGACCTATACCATCTCAGACAGGTGATTGTCCAGTCTCTTCTTGAAAATCTCCAGTGATGGAGCACCCACGATTTCTGGGGGCAAGCTATTCCTCTGGTTAATTGTCCTCACTGTCGGGAAGTTTCTCCTTAATTCCAGGTTGCTTCTCTCTTTGATCAGTTTCCAACCATTGTTTCTCGTCCTCCTCTCTGGTGCTCTGGTGAACAACCTGGGCCCCTCTGCCTTGTGGCAGCCCCTCAGATACTCAGATACCCCCTCAGTAGCATCTCCTTAACAGAATAACAGAATTGGGAAAGACTCTGGAGGTCTTCTAGTCCAACCCCCTAGAGTTGCAACATCTTTTTTACATCATGGTGACCAAAACTGGATGCAGTATTCCAAGGGTGGCCTTACCAAGGCATTGTAAAGTGATATTAACACTTCACGTGATCTTGATTCTTGATCTTAATACAGCCTAGCACCGTGTTGGCTTTTTGGGCAGCTGCCACACACGGCTGCCTCATCTTTCAGTGATTGTCCACTGGGACTCTGAGATCCTTGCTCATATGAAGCATACACTTGGCCACAGGGTATGGGCAGTCCTCCAGAAACCCTCATTTTGATGCGGGGAGCTGTAGCGGGCAGTGAGAATGAGCTTGGAAGACCAGAGGAAGAGCTGCAGGGTCAGGCAAGAGAGATCTCCCTCCACAGAAGGAGGAATGGGGTGGAAGAAGGCATCTCGAAAGGACCCTACTGGCTTCTGTGGCAAGTAAAGGCAAGGGGGGGGAGAGGGGCTTTCGGACTTGCAAAAGTAATGTCAGCCCTCCATCAATCCCACAAGAAAAACCTCTGACCTCAATTGGATCTGTCAGAAATGGCGTAGGGTCTCCTGCTTGGGCGGGGGGTTGGACTAGATGACCTACAAGCTCCCTTCCAATTCTGTTATTTTGATTCTGGATGTTAATCTTTAAGATCCTCAGAGTCTATCCAATATTTGAATCCAGAATTTTCTAGCTTTTCACACTTCTACCAAACATGGTAAAATGTCCCTTTTTTCACATTTCCGACATATGTTTGAAGTGCCTTTATATAGTCTAGACTATTTCTCTAATGACATATACTATACCAATGGTATATCCTTTTATGAACATTTTATTTTAAAATAATAATGTACATTTCAATCCTTTCAGCCTCAAATTTCCCATTGTTCCATCTATATATTATAATCAAAAATTTAAGCCCTTTATCATATATTCTTCCACTTGTTCTTCTTTCAAAGGTCAATTTGTGCACAATTCTGTTTCAAACTCAGTCTTAAATATTTAAAACCATAAATTCTCTTGTCTTCTTTAAATCTTTCTAGTACTTGGAAATAAGAGAACCATTGAAAATTATATCCCTCTGCTACCAGTTCCTCTTTTGATTTTATTTTACATTTCCCTTGACAAATTCTAGTATCTCACAATACATTAGCTATTTGTGTTCTACCTGTTATTTTTCATTTAAAAATGCTTCTTGTGATGACCCTCATTCTATTGTACCACAAGCATCCCTGCCTCCCGAATCTCAGGTCCTGCTCGTCCAGCTCCAAGAGGCTTCTGCTTCTCAGCAACATTCGCCCTTTCCTAGAAGCCGAAGAGCCAGCTGCAAATTACGACTGCAGGTCAGGCAAACCTTGTCCTCCTCTTCCCGTTGCATCTTGTAACCCCTTAGACTTTACTCGTGGTTTTCCCCTCTGCCACACAAATTTAGATATTCCCCCCTGCCATTGTCTAAATGGCACATCAGCTGTCAAAACAGTTATTGTCTGAAACAAACAAACCAATCATTTTATCACAGAATTGCTCCCCAGCAATGACAATTGTGGTTTCTCCCATCTTATCTTTTTTACCTTCATTCATTCTTGTCTTAACATAGTTATTTTGGAACAACATGCCGTCAGTACTTTTTCATAATGATACCCAGATATTCAGATAGAGGACTATCTGAAAATAAAATAATATGGATGTGGAAATCATCCAATAAAGTGATCACTAAAAATATTAATGGAAGGAAACATCTGTGGCTTTGGTGATGGTGACTCTCCATAGGATCTCAATGCCAACAGGAAGATGAAGTTGTGCTCCTGTTGCTCTTTTGACTTCCTCCAGCCTTTGGTGGCTTCTCTGGCGATAGATGGGCCTGGCTCTGGCTCTGCACAGCCCTTTGTGCTCTTAGGGTGTGACTTATGGGGCACGGTGACATGGGAATCAATTCATGGGCCACCTAAGTCAAGAGCCAGTCTCTTCAGTGACCCTTTCCTGAGAGATCCATGTCACCTAATGGTCCTTAGGGCAAGGATGGGCTCTCTGCACCACAACTATTCTGGATCTCCAGATGACACAGGTTAGGAAAACTGTACACTGGAAAACGGCTTTCTTTGGCGTCTTTAAACGGACGGAAGTTGATGAAACTGACAGGAAAAGCAAAATAACAAGAAAGAAGATACAGACTGTATCTTTACAGGAACAGTTTCATTTTTAAAAAACGAATCAGGGAATTGTATTTTTTCACATTTACAGATAGAAAAACCTACAAGCCCAGCATTGGCTGGAGCATTTGTGCTCTTCTTACTCATCAGTAACGCCAGACCTCGCTAGCACTTCCTGATTCCCTGAGGTTTGTGCCTCAGCTCCCACTGGAAACCAGCACAAACCACACCTGATGTGATTATGGGTTCACCGAGGAGGATTTGTGGTTTCCAAAACTGCTGCCATTTGTTGCGTGTTGCCCAGAAGAGCTCCAGGGTGAAGCTGGTGTAGAACTTCACTCATCTACACTTTGTGTGTTGCGCTTGTTGCCCAAATGACCACAAGTGGGCAACCAGCTTGGCAGGAGCCCGGCTCCCATGGAAAATACATACTTGTGTGTGCGTGCAAAAAAAGGAACAAATGTACAAACAAGGGACAGGCTGAGCAAAACGTTCTGGCTTTGAGCAGAGAGTATTTTCTCTCTCTCTCTTAGCACACCTTTGCTCCAAAGGATCCCCTGTGGGATGGGGGAAATCACCCTGGTTTTTAAGCCTGTCTCCACCCGAGATTAATTTAAGCAGAGTGTGACTGATGTTTATCAGTTGAGAAGAAGTACCGATGGACGGACGTTCTTGGTGACCTTCACTGCCTTCGCTCTGAGAAGCCCCCAGCCGGGGCCCGGGAGCCCCACCGGAAGAGGCCTATCGTGGATCGCTGGCAAGCACTCGGCCCTCTTAAATGGCAGTTAGACCAGTTTTTAAAGCAAGAGTCAAAGTTCAAGAAGCTCAGCAGAAATCTCAAGTGGCTCAAACTATTTGCTCTTTCCAAATTGCGTATTTTGGGCGCTGCGCCACGAGGCCAGCTGCCAGCCAGGCTGCTTGTGCAAGAGAGACAGGATCTTGTGCCCAAGTGTGCCAAGAGGACTGGGTTCCCTCATCCGGTTCCTGATTTAAGCAAGTCTGTTTGCCGCCCAGTGAAACCATCTCCTCCCTTCTACTGAACGTCCTTGGCACTCCTTCCCTTCTCTCTCTCTCTCTCACACACACTCTTTTATTTATCACATCTCATGGACTCCCTGCCCCTGCTGGACCCCACGGGAGACCTTGGGTTTGATTTCCTGTGCCAAGGGTGTCTCCCTCTTGGTGGCACTGCTTATGCCCCTGGTGGCATCTGTGGTGTCCAGGGAGCTCCTCAGATCCTCAAATGATTTCAGAAGAGGTTCAGAGCTTGCCAGGGCAGGGACCTAAAAAATACTTAAGGGAGTTCTGCTGTGCCAGATCCTTGCGAAGAACTACAAATGAACCAGTCCTGGGGCCATTCCCAGCTGGCGACTGGACACTTGAAACCCTGCTCAGTGAAGGGGGGCTGGCATAGGAAGGAAGGGAGGTCAGCAAAACTTCCCAAGGTGGATCCCCCCCCTCTTCTCCCCCTGGATTTTCCTGACCTCTGGAGACCCAGGAAGGTACTTCTTTTTCCATACCTGTCTCCTCCCGACACAGGAAATGGAAGGACAGTTGTGGGGCTGCTGGGGGCCAAGAGAGAGGCTGGCTCCAGTGCCCAGGTACAGCCAGCCAAGAGAGCTTGACTCCTCTGCCTTTCTGGCAGCAGGGCGTTTATGCAAAGCCTCCTTTGATGCAGGCAACGTGGACCAAGATTGAGGAACCTGCTCTATTGCTGGCTGCCCATTTCCTTGGGTTTTTTTTAAATTCATCTTTTCCTTTCCTTCACTTGGATCCAGTCTACTTTTTCTGCTCGAATTGCAGAATGAGACACCAAGTACTACCATTCTGATGTCAGATCTACAGATGTCTCTTGGAGGTGCCTGTTTTTAATCCAGATTACATGTTGGCCGGGTTCTGGGCCAGACAAGCACAGCATCACATCTGCTAAAAAAATCCATTCATTTCCAAAAGTTGCACTTTTGCTTCCAGTCTAACTTTTAAACATCATCATAGCCCTTCTTTTCCTATTTTTCTTGCAAATTTATATTTAGAGAAGTTTCTATGTACTTTCTATGAGTTCCAGAATTGGATCACAGTCTATGCATATTGCATGAGTTGTTCATTCTAATCTAGAGTAATAGTATAATAAACATTTTCAAACATGCTTGATGCTAAATATTTGAAAATTTCAATTTTCAAAATCTAAAATGTTCTTATCTATTTAGTTGTGGATGTGCAAAACGTTTCTGTCTTCCGTGTTTCTTTATGGTTCAGAGATGAGAGTTCTGTCTTCCATGTTCACAGCATTAAATTATCAGAGAGAAATGGGTGCTATGCTGGGTTCAGCCTAGGCATGCATTATTATTTTAGTAGAGCATTTATAGCCAAGCCTGAGAGACGCCTCTGTTCTTTACATCTGGGTGCCGTAAAAGGAGAAGTGCAGCCAATGGCAAGTCAATAAAGCACCTTGCATCCATTAAATATTTGGAGCTGATTCACATGTTTAAATTTTCCAGCCGGGATTCTCATCTGGGCTGAACCTTGATCGAAGCAAAAGGGTCAGAATTGTACAACCTACCAACTCAAAAAACTCTGGCTCTATGGGCACTGTGTTGACTACTCTTTTTCAAATATGTGTCTGGCGTTAATCCATTGAAACTACCACTTTGACACGTACCCTGTGCGTCTCCTTCCAAATGGGGGTTATTCCCTGGTGTGCATAGATCACAGTTGATGAACACAGTATGGATGCGATCAGATGTGACCTAATAAGATCTATTTGAATTTCTATATATTTCACTTGCACCCTCCACCCTCTCTTTACTCCCATCCAGTGGTATTCACTCTTCCAAAGCACAACAATAGTTGTGAAAATGTACAGTCTCTTTTTTCTAGAAAAAAATTCTAGAATTTCTAAGTGACCTTATTCTCAGTTTTTCTGTATTAGTATTCCTATGTTTTCTAACCAGGAAAGAAACTATGATTTGCCAAAAGGATAGCAGGATTCATAAAAATTGCTAAAGCAGATTAATAGATAAAGAAATTGTGCCTAGAGACAAATTGCTCAGTAGAAAAATTGCTTTGTTGATAAATTACAGAATTGCAGAATAACAGAGTTGAAAAGGACCTAGAGGTCTTCTAGTCCACCCCCCTATCTTAGTAGAAATGACAGAAAGTGGGCACTTACTCTGCATGCTTATTTCCCTCCTAGACCATCCACCCTGCCTAGCAACATTCAGAAACAATTTTTGCAAAGAATGTAGATTACATTTCTACTGTGCGTATGTGGGAAGGGTTCCTTCTACCGTCTTGCAAAAGGAAGAGGTGAAAGGCCAGAGCCTCTAGCAATGGCAACGCAGGCAGGCAGAAGGGCTGGTACACGGAACTCTTTGGCACGCAGAGGGCGGGACCAGCAGCAATTTTTCACTGGTGCTGGAAAATTGCCCTCTCCCCCAATGCCTGCAGGCAGGGTGTCCATGGGGGGAGGCGTCAAAATGTCAACCGGTGGCTAAGATGGTGAGACTGGAGTGCCACTTGTTTCTTATCTGCACTGACAAATACTGAATTTATTTATTTGTTACTGCCATTTAAGTTCCCATCGCAAACCTGTGCATTTGATGCATTTCTTATGTAAATAACTAACGTTAAAAAAAATAAACTTAATTCTCTTATATTCAGCGCATTTCTCTAACCTTTGATGATCATTCTGAATTTTTGTCTTAACTGTCCCACCCAATGGAGTGTCATCTGCAAATCTGATAAGGTTTATCTCAAAGTGATTAATAAAAGCACTGACAAGTGGAAGGTGCAGGAAAGACCCTCAGGGCCCCTGCTCAGGGCCCGCCCTTGGATGAGGAATATGGGCTTTTGAGTTAGCTGTGCAACCGCTTAATTGTCCTGCCTCACAGTCGAAGTGTGCTAATCAGAATATCAAGTGCTTCGCTGAAATCAAGGTGTATTCTGTGTGCAGAAAGAAAATGAGATCATAAGGGTAATCCAGCGAGGCTTGTTTTTGATAAACCCAGGCTGGCTTCATAATCATAATATTGTTTTCAAAGGATTTACAGATCAGCTGTTTTATGAAATGCTTTAGATTGAATCTTCTCTGGGGGCCCTCTGGCTGCCTGTCTGTAGCCCCCCCCCCGGCCTTCCTTTCCTCCCCTTTTCAAGATGGGGCAGCCTTTGTAACCCTGATACAGGCTGTCCTCCACTTACCACCACAACTAAGCAAAAGCTGTTAAGTGAGTTTTGCTCCATTTTCTTGCCACAGATGTTAAGTGAGTCACTGCAGTTGATATGTTAGTAATGCAGTTGTTAAGTGAATCTGGCTTCCCCATTGACTTTGCTCGTCAGAAGGTCGTAATAGGAGATCACGTGACACACACACACACCCGGGGACGTTGCAACGGTCACAAGTACATGCCAGTTGCCAAGTGCCCAAATTTTGATCACGTGACCCGGGGGGGGGGGATGCTGCAATGGGCATAAGGGTGAAAAATGATCCCAAGTCAATTTTTCCAGTGCTGCTGTAACTTCAGACTGTCACTAACTGAATGATTGTTAGCCAAGGACTACCTGTACTCAATTCATTCCCAAAATGGCAGACAAAGATTTGGCTGGGCTTTCAGGAACGGAATGGGACACTTCGCCAGAGGACAGCTCAGCTTGGGACAAGTCAACAAATGCAAAAGTTAAATTAATTTTGACAGAACTGTGGCCAATATAATAATAAAATAAGAAAGTCAATCCAGAAATACAAGAGCTATAATAATTTTGATGAAAACGTAGTCGCCAAAAATAAAAGTAACTGAATGAAATGATTAATGCAGCGTTGAATTGTCCCACAACGATTTGTTCCAGGGCGAGTTGTCCCAGATCCAGGAACAAAGCAGAAGCACCAGAAGACGACTTGCTTTTTTGCTAGCTGATAACCCTTCTGCCATCTTCCCTGAAAAGCTGGTATATTCATTTCGTTGTTGTCTTAAAGTGTTTGTTAATCTCTTCTGCAGCCACGTTGACTAGCATTCTTCCTTATTTTGTTTTCTCTTTGGAATTATTTGTGATTGTGCTATTAATGTATCCTGGTTGAGAAACTCTCCGTCTACTTGGCTGCTTTTCTTGCCAGGGTTTCATCCTTGCTCAGAGTTTGTTCAGATCAGCCTGGGTGAAGCCCAAGAAAGAGATTCAGTTTTCCTTCAGATCAGAAATATTACAGGAAGTAATGTTAAGTAATTAAATAATATCCAAGGTTCTTGCTACTCCTACTTCCCCAAATATGTCCCTGTTGCCTAGTCAGATCCAGGATAGAGGATTCTCTTACATTTTCCATCTTTTGAAGGAGAAAATTTCCACGAGAAAAGTCTGGAATTTCCTAGAGGGAAATTTGTCTCTCATAAATATTGGGATCATGGAATCCTTCCGACTTTCCCTTAGAAAGAGCAGCTATGTAGTGTAAGTGTCCTTCAAGGCGTGGACCTTTCTCTGCTTTTCCAGTTTTGAGATCACCACTCTTCCTAAGAGGCTCTGTTGACATGTCTCCTCTGTCCGTTCTTGGAGGAAAGCGGCTTTAAAATGGAGCACCTGCTGGTAAGCGCTTCATGCGAGACTCTCCTAACGTTTGTGTCTAGTCCAGAGACCTCAAGCAGGTGGGCCTGTGGAGGAACCACATTTGCCCCTCGAACCGTTTCAGACAAAGACACAAAGAGCTGGTTTTGCTTTCGGGAGCTCCAGAAGGCTTGAAAGAGGACCCCTTCCCCTCCTGGTCCACCTGAACTTTGCCTAGACTTCCTGCAGGTGACTCAGGCTGAGGTTTTCTGCCCCACTTCAGAATGTGCTCCTGCGGAATTGACCTTTAGAGCTTATCTTTTTCGACAGGAATTTCGTTATGAGAGATTGCAATTGTTCTAGCATAATTGCTTCTTACGTTTTTATTATAAATTACCAGGAGATTTTGGTAGACAGTGGAATAATCTAATAAATTTAAAAATGTGTATGTAATTTTAAACCACATCAATAAAAGTATAGCTTACAAATTACTGATGAAAGGGGCCATTTAAGCTGCTGCTGCAAGTGAGAGCATCCCAGACAGGTGGCTGTCTGGCTTCTCCTTGGACACCCCCTGCCCCAGGCAAGGAGAAGCTCACTGTCTCCCTGGAAGGGGCTCCTTTCCTAGGTGCTTCTAAATTTATTTAACAGTAACAGAGTTGGAAGGGACCTTGGAGGTCATCTAGTCCAACCCCCTGTTCTTGCAGGAGACCTGTGCTCTTTCTGATAAATGGCTGTCCAGTCTCTTCTTAAAAGCCTCCAGTGTTGGGGCACCCCCAACTTCCGAAGGCAATTTGTTCCACTGGTTGATTGTTCTCACTGTTAGGAATTTTCTCCTTAGTTCTCTCCTTGGTTAGTTTCCATCCGTTGCTTCTTGTCCTGCCTTCTGGTGCTTTGAAAAATAAGTTGACCCCCCTCTTCTTTGTGGCAGCTGCTCAAATATGGAACACTGCTATCATGTCCCCCCCAGTCCTTCTTTTCTCTAGACTGGCCAAACCCAATTCCTGCAACCGTTCTTTGTATGATTTAGCTTCTAGGCCCCTAATCATTTTTGTTGCTCTTCTCTGAACTCTTGATTTATGACCCATTCAAAGGAATTAGGCTTCATGTAACTTAACTTCATTATTCCTTGCACTGCCCCCTGGAATGACACCCTTCCAGGCAAACGAAAGTAGCTCCCTGTTCAGTCTCCTCTTCACCAACATGTCTGGCATGTTCTGCATTAGTCAGAGCCCACTTGGAATCCAGGTCTGGGTCCCCCAACCCATAAAGAAGGATTGAGAGAAACTGGAACGGGTTCAGAGGAGGATGAAGAGTAGAAAGTAGAGTAGAGTAGGAGCAGAATTCGGAGGGCAGAGGGTCTGCTTCCAGTAAGGGAGTGATGGCCTCCCAGAAATGGTCTGGACCTGTCTGTTACACTCTCCGCTGCACACCATGTGCAACAATTGCCTTGAATGCCAGAGACCTTTTTATGATGAGGAGCCATTTAGGAGGGGAAACGTTCAGTGGGACAGGTAGTTGGTGGGGTTCCCTTCAACCTCTGAGGCTTTATGGGGGAGCCCTTAATTTTACAGCTAACGTGATGTGATCTTCTGCATAGGCTGTGGATTTAGAATCTTTTCCTCAGAATGGGAAACAGTCTCTGGTACACAGTATAGTCGGTCCTACCAGGGAGGGGTGAGTGCAGATCTCGGTTCCCAGGCCTGCCCTCTCCGCCTTTGAAGAAGCTGCGTGCCCAGCAGATGCTGGAGCCTCCTGCAGTGTGGGAGCATCGGGAGAAACCGCTGTCCGGGAGCCTTTTCTGGCCTGCCAGCTGCCTGCCGGCCTCTCGCCACGCTAGGCTTCTTTCCTCAAGAGCATCCTCTTCGAGACAGAGTCCCCCTGCTTCTCCCGCAGCACTGAGGGACTCGGACATGCCTGCCCTGGCTCACCTGGAGAGACTGTTAAGCTCTGCCTTGGCCTCACTCGACAGGACAAAACGTATCTTGAAGACAAAAGAATTAGAAAAGCAGCCTGCATCCGCCCCTCATCCTTCGGTCCCAGAAATGGTCCCCCTTTTCTCACCCTGACTTGCTTCTTCCACACATTCCCTGAGTCCGGCGCTTGCAGGATGTTGTTGCTTTAGGGGGGGGTCATGGTGAGGGAGCTGCCTGGGAGCCTCCTGGACTACATATCCCATACACCTCTGGAGAGGTGCATCCTGGCTTCTCCTGGAAGCTGCCACAAGACGAGCCGGGCTCTTGCAGGCCAGCCTGAGCCCTGCTCTCGTGGCTAGGATGGCGCCTGCTCTGAGGCAGGCGAGAACAATAAGCTGCTCAAAAGGCTTTTGAGAATGACACCCAACAGAGAGAACCAAGAACTGGTTCTCGGGGTTCTGAAATTCCTGAAACATTCAGAGTTCTTCTCCACTGGTCCCTTCAGTTGCTGGGATGCAGCCTGCCTGGCACGGGAGACCTGGGTCTATTCAAACTGGCATTTCTCCAGCCTTTCTTTTTCTCCACACACATTTTCAGCATTTGAGGAAGCTGCTGTTGATCTTCATTGGGATGTTTTGATGTCTTCCATAGACTTTCTGCTGGAGTTGTTTGTGATTGTATCCTTTGAGTATTCCTTTGCAAGATCTCCCATACTTTTCTCCTCAATAATCTCAAGTCATTGGAACTGACCTTATGTAAGGACCTGTCTCAACTAGATCTCCCAAGGAAGCAGAACTCTTGAAACAGGCATTGTTTCAAAAGGAACTTTTATTGAGAGTTAGTGATAGCAGTATAGCAAAGCAAGGTTTGAAGAATTCGTGCGCGAAAGGTTACATCATAATGCCCATTGAGGATTCCTCCCCCCCCCAGTGTCTAACTGTCTGGTTGAAATCCAGCCAATCCATAGGTGCCAGGTTGTTTTGAGAACCTGATGATTTAGCGCCTATCTCAAGGTCTCTCTTGCTTTCGTTTCCCAACGGTCCCAGGCTCCGTTGTCTGGAGATAAGGCAAATGTTTTCAGGCCACATTCCTTTCTCACGAAGGGAAGACATTTCAAAGAGGACAGAGCATAGCAAGGCAAATACATTCCCCAGTCAAGTAGCCCCCCTCCCACCAGAATGGCAGACCCCAAAAAACTACACAGGCAAAGAAGTAATATGCAGGGAAATACTTTGGGTCTGACATACGGTCCCCCTAATAGAATGACAAATCCACCTGCAAAACGAAAGTAGGGAAGGGAGAGAGTGGGGAAACAAACACATCAATCGTGTTTATCAGGATAGTGTGCATGAAAGTGCTTGAGTAACCTAGGAGTTTTAACATGTTTCCTATAGACCCACTCATTCCCTGAAGCAGGGAGAGCTTTCCAGGCAACTAAATACTGAATAGAACCATGATGTTTGCGAGAGTCTAAAATGTCCTTGATCTCAAAATGCTGCTCACCCTCCACCATAATGGGTGGTGGAGGAGAGCAGTGACAGGCCTTAATGGGGATGTGACCTCGGGTTTCAACAGACTGCAGTCAAACACCGGATGGATTTGTCGTAAACTCTTAGGAAGTTTTAACTCTGCGCTTAATGGTAAAAGGGCCGATATACTTCGGTCCAAGCTTCTTGGATGGTTGCAGCGATTGCAAAAATCTGGTGGAAAGGTAAACTCTATCCCCCACTCCATATGTTTTTTATCTGCCTGGCTTCATCTAGAGCTTTCCTAACAACTGCTCAAATGTTCTGCAGCTGATGAACCCATTCCTTAAGGGAGGGAATGGCAGGTTCGTTAGCAGGTAATTCAGTCATAGGGATGAAAGTCTGTCCATTAGCCACCTGGAAAGGAAAGTGAAACTACACAGGCAAAGAAGTAATATGCAGGCAAATACTTTGGGGGGTCTGACATCTGCCTGCCATCCCAATTTCCTTTTCTGGAATCCACAGACAAGCTTGACTCTCCTCCTCCTCTTTATATCCTGAATTCCAGAATACCACGGTCCCTTTCTCCCAAAGTATTAGTCACCTTCATTCCTCTTCCCTGTGGGTAAAGAATTAGACCCAGCAGAACCCCTTGTTCCTTCATCTGCCTTCTGTCATGGAGCTGCCGGCAAAAGAGGACCGGAATTTGTGGGCATGTAGCCCTGGAAGGCTAGAGCTTGCTCAGGAGGAGAGAAAAGAGGGGAAATGTTATATAGTGTATGTAAAGTAGAAAATACACTTGCACAGAAATTCACGAATCAGAGCATGGACATTCTGCTGATGGTTCTGTGTAACAACAAAAGGAAAGAGAAGTGTACTTGACATTGTTGTGGGAGCTTATTATAAACTGCCTGGACAGGTAGAGCATTTGGGCGAGGCTGCTCCGTGTCAAATGACCAGACTTTCAAAGAGGCACACAGTAATTATGGAGTGGGAGGAGGGAGTTCAACTGTCACAATATCTGTTGGGAACCTAACTCTGCCAAGGGTGCCATCGGGTTCCAGTGATGCCCATGGTGCCATGTTTGTTCTCCTGGGTTCGTGTTCCAGGTTCTCCCTGTCTGCTCCCATATTCAGGGCTCTGTTCTAGCATCATCTAAGACTGTGAGGGGTACCACTGCCACCACCACCCTGCCTGCTGCTGTCTCCACTGCTGCTTATTCCAACCAATGAGAAATTGGGCATTTTTCTTATTCCATTTATGTCACAGACTTTTTCTGTTGTTCTTCAAAAGCTTCTCCAATGACTCTGAAGAAGTACTTCGTGAAGGCTCTCCATCGCCTCCAGAAGGGCCCTGGATACACCTACCAGGAGCTGCTGGTCTGGTACTGTGACAACACCAACACCCATGGGCCCAAGCGCATCATTTGTGAGGGTCCGAAGAAGAAACTGATCTGGTTCTTCCTGACTCTGCTGTTCGCCTCGCTGGTGTTCTGGCAGTGGGGAATCCTCATCAACACCTACCTGTCCTACAGCGTTACAGCCTCTCTGGCCATCGGCTTCAAGACCTTGACCTTCCCCGCTGTTACCATCTGCAATGCAAGTCCCTTACGGTGAGTTCCCTCTGCAAGGATCCAGACCGGTATTGGGAGGGCCTCTGGACAACCTGGGATTCATCAGTTGTACCTGATACTGCTCCTAAAATGTGATGGGATTCCATCTAGACTGCCATCTAGAAGGCCAACCCAGTGGTTTTGACCGAAGACATGAACACACACAGGCTGCTCTCCATAGTAAAAAGCTTGATTTGGCCCGAAGAACACAAATTGCAGGACAGTTGGTGCCCGTGGCGAGAGCCAGGCTCTTGACCCAGCAGAGAAGGTGCTGGGCAGGAGGTGCTGACTGGTTAGCTTGCAGATGCTGGAGAAGCTCAAAAGTAGGGAACCTCCCTCTATTAAGGAGGCAAGCCGGATGGCATCTTAGGATTTCGACATGGCCCTTGGTTTGCCTCGTGCCCAGTTATTGTTTGGAGATGTGTGTGTGGTTGCACAGGATCCTCTTTGCATTTTCCACTTGTGATAATCAAACCTGGTGTGAACTTTCTTTGGCCCATGACTCAGGTATTCTAAGGTGAAGCCCTACCTGAAAGATTTGGATGTACTCGCTGAGGCAGCCCTTGAAAGGATCCTGCAGCCTCCTCAGGAGAATGCCTCAGCGAGCCCTGCAGCGAATCTAAGTGAGAAGCTCAACTTGCAGCTCTGGAACCAGATCCCCCTGGTCCTGATTGACGACAGCGACGCGGCTCATCCGGTCATCCGGAACATTCTTGGGAACGGCTCTCTTGGCCTCGGAGGGCACCACAACTACTCCTCTTTTGGCAACCCGGAAGCGAGGAGGTACAAGCTGGCTCTGAAACTGGTAAGCCGGGGAGCAGGAGGAGGGTTTCCCCCGTGCCCTGCAGACGAGGAACTCATCCCCTGCTCCTGGGCCTGCCAATGCACCACCCCCTCCCCCGGCAGCCCTGCCTGATGGCACACCCACAGGGCAGCTCCCCCACAGGGTGGTGCCAGCAGCTCTGAGCTTCTGGCTAGCCCAGGGGTAGGCAAGCTTGGCTCTTTTATGACTCGTGGACTTCAACTCCCAGAATTCCTGAGCCAGCATAGCTCAGCTTGGAAACCTCTCCTTTTCCCCTCAGCATAGCTGGCTCAGGAATTCTGGGAGTTGAAGTCCACGAGTCATAAAAGAGCCAGGGTTGCCTACCCCTGGGCTAGACGTTTCCTCTGGCAGCTCTGCTGGTAAGTGGGCCAGATGGTGGGGGTCTATTTAGACGTTATTGAAGAGACCCCATCAGGTCACTTGCTCAGCTGGAAAGAGCTCCTAATTTCTGGGCCAGCCCACCTGCAAGCTGTTTATGTACCTGAAAAGGCCAATGCCGCTCACGGCTGCTCGGCTTCCCTTCCAATCATGTTCTCCCTTCCCTCCTGTTTGCATCCTCAGTGCACACACCTCACCCCCCACTGCTTTTACCGGAAGTTCACCAGCGCGGCCCAGGCGGTGACCGAGTGGTACATCCTGCAGTCTACCAGCATCTTGTCCAAAGTGCCATTGAGCAAAAGGATCGAAATGGGCTACCAGGCAGAGGACATGATCTTGGCATGTCTGTATGGAGCTGAGCCTTGCAATCACAGGTATGTGCACAGGAGAATTCGCTTAGTATTTTGATCAGTTCCTTCTTTAATTGTAGAGCCTTGTACGAGTCTGTCTGAAATGGTATACGTTCTCCTGCTTGAGCAGGGGGCTGGACTAGAAGACCTCCAAGGTCCCTTTCAGTTCTATTCTATTCTATTCTATTCTATTCTATTCTATTCTATTCTATTCTATTCTATTCTATTCTATTCTATTCTATTCTATTCTATTCTATTCTGTTCTGTTCTGTTCTGTTATTATTATTATCTTAGTGGTCTGTGTGAACCTATGTTCAGCGGCCTGCAGAACAAACCAGGACATAAAAATTAGCCTGGGATGAACCAAGGAAAAGGCAGAGATCTAGTGCTTCCCATAAACCACCCCACAAGCAAGTTCGTTGCTCCCCATTTGCAGATTCTGAACTGATCCCGCAGAGATCTCATCAGTAGGAGAGGAATCGTAAGGAGATGATGGAGGGTTGAGTGAGAGATGCAACAGGAAATGAGTGTGTTTGGCTCTACCAAGTGTGGTGACAACCACAAGCCACAATGGGTGTGTGTGGTCCACAGAGACACTCCTTTTGGTGACGCAAGCCATGCTCCCAGTCCAGGGTGGGGGATGTTCAGGGAGGGATGAGGGTGTTGCCTTCTCGGCCTTTGGGCTAAGAGCGTCTTGTCTGCTCTTCCTCCACTTCCTGCTGCCTTTCTAGCCCAGTCCAGTTCGGTCAGGGAGGGTGGATTACCCTTTGAGAAATAAGATCCTGTGTACTGAAATAAGATTTTGCAAAAGCTTCAGTCCCAGATCCGGAGAAGCTTAAGCCAGCCTGGCTAAAGCCAAAACCAACAAGGCAGGGAAGACTTCCCTCCTGTGCAAGGGCAGCAGGGGGTCTTCCCCAGGCCAGACAAGGCTTTGGGTGCTCTCCACCCCAAAGAAAGGCAGGATAGTCTCTCAGTTTCCGCAGCTGCTCCTGGCCAAGAGGCTTGTTCTTTGGGCACCCAGAAATCTTTGGGGTGAGCAGACATCCATCCCTCGGCAGGGTTCCCTGTGAAGGTATGGCTGAGGTTGGCCTGATGAAGCCATAGTGAGGCTGAACTCAACTTGCTTTTCCGGGGGTCCCGCTGCCTGTGGCCCTTCCCTGGCCGTCTCCTGGATCCTTGCAGAAACTCTCTGGGTCTTGGCTGTGACTCTGGGGCACTTGTGTCCGCCGACTCGGCTCGGAGGGCAACTGCCTGTCCTTTCGGCCATTGCCTTGCCTGGAGCCATCAATCAGCCAACATTTTACACCCCTGTTTGAAGAGACACAGCTGACCCTCCTCACCAAATCGTTTGGTTTTTCCATTGAAAGCCAGATCTACCAGAGGATTGAAAAAGAGCTGATGTGGTTCCCATCTTCAAAAAAAAAAAAAAAAAAACAGCCCCAGGAAACTACAGACTAACCAGCCTAACTTCAATATCTGGGAAGATACTGGGGGGGGGGGGGGGGGGGGAAATAAAAAAACAGATCTGTGAACATCTAGAAACAAATAAAGTTATAACTAGTAGCCAGCAGGGGTATGTTAAAAACAGATCATGCCAAACCAATCTTATTTCATTCTTTGACAAAATGACTAAATTAATAAAGCACTGAAATGCTGTGGACATAGTATTCTTAGACTTCAGCAAGGCATTCAACAAAGTAGACCACAACCTACTTCTTGGTAAGCTAGAAAAATGTGGGATAGACAGCATCACCATCAGATGGATTTGTAACTGGCTGACAAAGCGTACTCAACAAGTAGTCCTTAATGGTACTACATCTACATGGAGGGAAGTAAGCAGTGGGGTGCCACAAGGCTCCGTCTTAGGCCCAGGACTCTTCAACATCTTCATCAATGACTTAGATGAGGGAATAGAAGGGGAACTCATCAAAGTTACAGATGACACTAAACTGGCAGGAGTAGCCAACACCCCAGAAGACCAACTAAGGATCCAAAAAGATTTTGACAAACTGAACAATGAGCCCTATCCAACAAAATGAGTTTTAATGTGGAGAAAAGCAAAGTCTTACACTTAGGCAGGAAAAATCAAAGGTACAAGTACAGATTGGGCGAAACCTTGCTCTAAAACAGTAACTGTGAGAAGGGCCTTGGAGTCCTAGTGGACGATCACTTGACATGATTTGGGAATGGCCAGTCTACAGAAAAGAAGAATTAGGGGGGACATGATAACAGTATTCCAGTATTTGAGAGGCTGCCACAAAGAAGAGGGGGTCAATTTATTCTCCAAAGCACCGGAAGGCAAGACAAGAAACAATGGATGGAAACTGCTCAAGGAGAGAAGCAACCTGGAACTAAGGAGAAACTTCCTAATAGTGAGGACAATTAACCAGTGGAACGACCTGCCTCCAGACATTGTGGGTGCTTCATCACTCGAGGTTTTTAAGAAGAGACTGGACAGCCACTTGTCTGAAATGGTATAGGGTTTCCTGCCTGAGCAGGGGGTTGGACTAGATGACCTCCAAGAACCCTTCCAACTTTATTATTATTATTATGGTCTCCTGCTTGAGCAGAGGGCTGGACTAGAAGACCTCCAAGGTCCCTTCCAGCTCTATTCTGATTGACACATCTCGGCACGCAGCCATGTGCCAGCAAACCCCTTATTTGGTTTGCACTCAGTCCATACTTTGCTGATCCCCAGTGGCTGCCCCCTGTGTTACTCATCCCCATAAGTTGTCCAGGACTCAGGGCGGCGTCCCCCCCCCTTTGCCTTCCGGAGATGCCAGGAGCCTCGTCAGCTGCTTGGAAAGTCTCTGGCCAAAAGGGCCGTTTTGCTTAGAACCGGCTGGGCCCATTTTTTCCCCCCTGGAAACAAGCATTGAGCAATAGGACAGAATATTCATTGTGTCAATGAATTTATTGGAGTTATATCCTCCCTCCCCTTTTCACCATAGCAATAACCCTGTGAGGTAGGCTGGACAGTGGCAGAGAAACCGAACGTGTAAGAGGGGAGCTCCGGAGGCGCCCTTCCTTCTGGAGGTCAAAACCAGGGCTCTGATCAGTGAGACCTGAGGCCTGGCTTCACACGGTCCACACGCCAGGCTCAGCTCATCCGAGCACTGCTGACTCCTGCCTCTTCCTGGCTCAGGCCCTCCTCCAAAGGCTGGATGTCTGGGACTCCCGGGTGGCTGGCAAGCGCGGAAGGAGGACAGCTTGTTTCCATAGAAACCTGCGGCAACGCCAGAAGGCACCTTGACACTCGTAGTTTTGGGTTGTGTGAATGTGGCCAGTGCGTGGGTAGTCAAATCGGAAGGAAACACTAGGCTTGATCTGAATTTTCTAATTTCTCACTGCAGCTCAGGGTTTGATGGAGGGCTTCCCTGGAAGACCCCCAAGGGCAGCACCAGAGGGATGAAGGGCCGGTCCAGCCAGTCTGAGGTGTGCCGGGACCCCCACAACTCTCCCTGTGAGAATAATCTCTTTACTGCTTGGCTTCCCACAGAAACTTCACCCACCTCTACCACCCGGACCACGGCAACTGCTACGTCTTCAACTGGGGGGTGGAGAAGGAGCCCCTCGTCTCCTCCAATCCGGGGGCAGAGTTTGGTGGGTACCTGGGGGAGCGGGAGAGCCCCAGGGTCCGACAGCCCTTGGGGGAAGGTCTCAAGGCCTGGCTGGGCTCCAGCTGGAGGTGGGGGGAGGGTTCTGTAGAGCTGGGGCAGATTTGGTCCCGAGAAAGGGAGAAAGTGCCTCCGAGTCCTGCACTGCAGCTGTGATGATCAGGGCCAGTTGTAGCTCTGGTGATAGAGGGAAAACTATCCTTAGGTTGGCACTGCTCATCCAGGCTGAATTGATGTGGGTGTCGATGCCAAGCCCCCTTCCAAAGGCTGGGCACATCTAGCCCGAAGCAAACCAGAGCAGCAAAAGAAGCACTCTGTTGCGGGCTCAGAGGCACCGGCCAGGCCCGTCAGCCAAGTGTGGGTGCCAGGCCTCCCAAGCTTGTGCTCTGCCCTTCTCCGGGGTGTGGCAAAGTGGCCCAATCCCCAGCCCTTTGGGCAGAGGTGCCTATTGGATTTCCCCCCAGCCCTCCGGCAGCCAAGACAAGACCCCCAACAAACAGAGTGAAGACAGGCTGCACCCCTGTTTCTGCACCCCCTTTCTGTCCCAGGACCCCCACCCCCCGGCTGATGACTGTGGGGCTTTGCCTCTGCAGGGCTGAAGCTGATCCTGGATATCAGCCAGAAGGACTACATCCCCTTCCTCACCGCCACGGCCGGAGCCCGGCTGATGCTGCACGAGCAGAGGAGCTTTCCTTTCCTGAAGGATCAGGGCATCTACGCCATGTCAGGGACTGAGACCTCCATTGGCGTCCTGGTGGTAGGTGGGCCGCTCCGGGCCGACTGCCTGAAGAGGACTGGGACCCAGCCAGGGTGGGAAAGGAATCTGGGGAGGTCTTCTGCATCAGGAGGGTTGCTTTCCCCTTCTCGGGGTGAGTGTGCAGGCTTCCCAAGAAGGCCCTTCGGAGGACTTTGACCCCTGCGTGGTGTGCACTCCCCGGAGAGGTGAACGGGGACAGGGAAGCCCAGTTTGGGGGGAACGCCGCCTGTGCCAGGATGCCAGAAGCAACTGTCGCCGCCTCTTCGGGCTTTTCTTCCTAGGATGAACTGGAGCGGATGGGCTCCCCCTACAGTGACTGCACCCTCAACGGGTCCGACGTTCCAGTGAGGAACCTCTACGAGGACTACGCTGCTTCGCAGGTGATGGGGTTTTCTGGTCGGGGTCCCTGGTTTTTTGGAAGGGGGGCCCCCTTTCATGTCACTGTGAGACTCTGCAGTATGGCCAGAGATTGAGCACTTTGGGATGTTGATCTGTTGTGCGTGCGAAGGGAGGGTCCCTTGCCCACCGGCTGGCCTTTATGGCCAGAGTTTCTGTGGCCTTGCACTGGAGTCCTGGGCCCTTAGTGCCTTTTTCCCATCAAGAGAAAAGGGGCAGCCGGGGGGGCTCACCTCCTGGCCCAACCTGCATTCAGTGAACGGCCCTCCAATGGGTTTTGAGCTGGGGGTCCTGAAGAGGCCGGAGACTCGCTCCCCTCTGAACCTTGAAAACTGAGCAGCTTCCCCATCTGGGAGTTGGCCTGTGATTAGAGCAGGAAGCCGAGTGCTGGGAGTGGTCTCTGAAGGCTGCTGCATCAACTGTATCTGAAGCCCCCTTGGAAAACCCACAGTGATGGGTGGGACTCCTGGGTTCCGTCTGCTGGACATGACACAGCGGCATGCCCAGCTCTGAGAAGGAGCTTCGTCCCCCGTCCCCTGCTTGGACAGAGCAATGTGGCCTTTGGCTGCCTTGGCTCCTGACGGATGCTGAGGGAGGGGGAGCACGAAGAGAGGGCTTGCCCCCTGCGCTCCCCGGCCTGGGAAACGGTTCCTGCAAGCCCCAGGGTGGTGAGCTGGGCTCCATCACAGGAAGTGAGCCGCCCTGCTGGGACCGATGCTCAGGAGCTGAGCTCAAGGAACAGCGGTGGATGGTGCTTCTGCCAGACGGAGCAAAGTGTGGGGAATCCAAGGTGCCTATATCTGTGATTCTGTTGGGGGGGAGCTTTGGGCAAAGCCTTCTCTCCCTGCTCTGTTCCGCTCCGTGGGCAGAAGGGCCGTGTGAGCACTCTGAGCGAGCCCTTCAGCCACCTTGGGGCCTCCCCCCACCCCCAGGTGCAGAGCAGCTGCAGCCTCTTGAAAGCCGAGCCCTCGAGTCTTTTGGGCCCAGGGAGGCCCTCCCAGGCTGGGCTGTGGGGCTGCTCAGAAAGAATGGAGCTGCCCTGGTTCAGCAGGAGGAGGAGAGGGAGGGGGAGGAGGACCCCCACCCACAAGAGCAAAAGGGCCGTCGGTTTCTGAATCTGCCTCAGTTTCCTCCCGAAACTGCTGAGGAAGTTTCCAAACTCCTCAGGGCCGCCGTGTCCTTGAGCGGGAACAAGGGCACTTCCCCGTCTCTGGGTGTGCTGGGTGGCCCCTTTTTTCCTGGTTGCTGGGTGGTTCCAGAGAAGCCTTTCGTTGCACAAGCACTCCTGCTTTATAATCCTTTGTGCTTTTCCTTAGAAAAATCTGCCATGCAGGAACACTTTGCACTGGCAGCCTCCCTCCTGGAGGGCTGGGGCCCCTCTCTAGCCAGAGCCAAATGGGGGGGGGGAGAATACCAGCTGGCCACTTGCTGTGGCCCTTGGCCCGATTCCTGCAAGAGACCAGCTCAGACCTCTGGAAGGAGCCGTCCTTTGCAGCTGGGGGAGAGCGTTTGCGGACGAGAGGGTCTTTCGTCTCTGGGCTCCCCTCCTCTGCCCTGCCCCCTGTGAAGAGCCCTGGGGGAGGCAGCCCTGTTGGAAAGGGCTTTTCTCCAGATCTAGGGAGGGCCACTGATGTTTCCTCTTCGAAGGCCAAGGAGATGGAGGTCTGTGCCAACTGCACCCACCCTGGCAGCAAAATGGGCCCCTTCCGAAGCCAGTACAAAACCATGTACTCCATCCAGGTGAGCAATCCCCCCCCAGACAAGGACCCTCTCTCAGTGCCAGTCCGGGGGAGGGCTGAGATGGTGACATTCCCAAGAGCTCTTGTGGCCCCTCTTTGGGGGCCTCTTGGGGGAATTCGGCTGAGAACCGGCAAGGGGTGGTGGTAGCGCCCAGTGGCTGGAGCTGGGCCCTGCTCTTGAGGAGCACACGGCCAGCGGGACCCCGTCCTCTTCCAGGCCTGCCTGCGCTCCTGCTTCCAAGCCAAGATGGTGAAGATCTGCCAGTGTGCCCACTACTCCTACCCGCTGCCCGAAGGGGCCCATTACTGTAACAACGAGGATTATCCCGACTGGGGTGAGGAAATGGAGGGTATGACACCCCCCCCAGCGGAGCTGCCCCCCAGCTGTATGGGTCCAAGAGAATGGAGTTGTGGAGTTGCCGGAGGTTTCTCGCCTGGCTGGCTCTTGGTTGGGGGTGGAGCGGACCTGAAAGCCCAGCTAATGCCAGCCAAGCCCCCTCCAGGTGTGCTGCTCCCAATAGAAAGAGGTGTGCTGGGACCCACATCTTAATCCTTAGGTAAAACTTTGGTTCGAGGCATTTCTCCTTCGGAATTAAAGGTAACATTTAAGCTCAGGTTAACAGCCGAGAGCCTTGTGCCAAGACGGGCTTTTCCCTCCCTACAGCCTACTGCTACTCCATCCTGCGCACGAGCCAGGAGCATCGGCAGACGTGCATCCAATCTTGCAAGGAGACCTGCAAGTAAGAGCGGTTGAGCGGTCACGCGGGGCCTGGGGGGCCTGGGGGGGGGGCTGAGAGAGAGGCCTGATCTTTTATCTCTTCCTGCAGCAACACCCAGTACAAGATGACCATTTCCATGGCGGACTGGCCCTCCGAAGCGTCAGAGGTGAGTCCTGCCTGCAGCCGGCTCCTCACCTGCCTCTCCAAGGGCGGGCAAGGGCGGCTGGGCAGCCATCTGGACTCTTCTCTGAGGGGGGCTCAGCAGCACCTTCAGGGGCCCTTCTGACTCTGTGAGTCAGGGGACCCATGTTCAATAGTTTAAATTCTAAAAGTCAGTGGAAGTAAAAAAGGTATTCAAGCAGAAAATTCTCACTGCTTGGTCCCCGTGAGAGCATCTGCCACCTGCCGTGACCTGCTTGTGTCCCTTGCTTTCCTCTTGCTAGGACTGGATTTTCCATATTTTATCTTACGAAAGAGACACGTCGACCAAAGTGACTCTGGACAGGTGCGTCAGTGTGTGTCCCTCGTTGACCCCGATGCGGCAGGAAGCATCGGTTGCAGCTCCTGGGCGGCGTGAGAGGCTGGGAGGGGCAGCCGTCCCACACTAGGGCCGTGGGTGGGGAGAGTTGGACCCGGTTCATCCTTTGCTTTCTCTGGAAGTTGACCGAGCGGCTTTGAGTCACCACCATCGCTCAGCCAGCCCTGAGTGTAGAAAGCGAAGGCATATAGGGGCTTCTGTCCTCTCTGTGGGAGCCCAGCTCACTTGTGGGTCAACGAGGAGTAAGCCTAGCCCAGGGGTAGGCAACCTTGGCTCTTTTATGACTCGTGGACTTCAACTCCCAGAATTCCTGAGCCAGCATGGCTCAGCTTGGAAACCTCTCCCTTTCCCCTCAGCGTGGCTGGCTCAGGAATTCTGGGAATTGAAGTCCACGAGTCATAAAAGAGCCAAGGTTGCCTACCCCTGGCCTAGCCAATTCTGCTTCCTTGCCCCTCACAACTGCTCTCCCCTCTGTGTCTCTGTGCAGAGGGCCAAATCCCACAATCCCCAATCACTGCAGTAACCAAACACCTTTCCCTTCTTGTCAAAAATAAGCTATGTATGTATTTGTCCAAGCTTCCCTCTTCCCGTGAACTGTCCTCAAACCCATTTTGTCACAGCCTTCACCTTCTGATACAAAACCCTGTGAAGTTCCACCCTGTTTGCTTCAGCCCATTGCCCCAGCTGCGGCTCCAGTTCTGCCCTCTCTGAGCTCTGCTGTGATGGGGCTGGCAGGGGCAGAGGAAAGCCCACCGGAGCCCCCTTTGGCTTCTGAGACTTGAGCAGCCCCGCCTGACCTTTCAACCTGCTGGCTGGATATCACTCAGCCCCCTGGAGTGAGAGAGAAGGAGCCCGAGACCCGGCACACACATAGGCCCTGGAGTATCTGATGATGGTCTCCTTTGAAAAGTGATGAAATAGAGACTATCAGTGGTGGCGAACCTTTTAGAGACCCAGTGCCCAAACTGCAATCCAAAACCCACTTATGTATCGCTGGGTGCTGGGTGGGCATGGCCCGCTGGGTGGGCGTGGCCAGGCAGACTGGGTGGGCGTGGCCAGGGTGGGCGTGGCCAGCTCGCTCCCCTCCAGCCTCCATCTGCCTGAGGCCCGAGCTCAGCGCACCCGGCTGGCTGGTAACAGGCTGGAGAGCGCCGAACGGCGGCAGCTGCCCCGGGACGAGTGGTAGGTGGGGTGGGCGCTTCCGATGTCTGGGGGGGAAGAAGCAGCAAGGAGGCTCCACACCCAGCCAGTCCAGCCCAGCCCAGCTCGGATGCATGGCCGCGGAGCGATTTTGCAGGGGGCCCCCCAGCGGCCCAATCCGGGCTCCAGAAGGTTGGAAAAGGCCTCCGGAGCCCGGATCAGCCATGTGTGGGGATGCGAAATCGCTCTGCAGCCATAGATCCGGGCAGCAGAGGCCTTTTCCAGGCCTCGGGATCCCAAATCGGGCTGCTGGCGGTCTGCAAAATCGCTCTGCAGGCATACCTGGACTCGCATTGGCAGCTTCCGTTCAAAAAAAGCCCTGCCTGCACCATCCAGCCCGGATCCGCCCAGCTCTTGCAGCTGCTCCCTGACTCCCAGTGCAGAGAGAAAGAGAGCGAGAGCACTGGCGCACGTGGAGAGGGGGAGGGGAGCAGCTCAGCCCCGCCTCCTGGGGCAATGGCGCGTGTGCCCACAGGGACGGCTGTGTGTGTTGCCTGTGGCACGCGTGCCATAGGTTCGCCACCACGGGGCTCGGATGTCAGGAGGATCCTGATTCTATGAACTCTCAGCCATGGAGCAGGCTCACACGCGAAGCAGCCGGTTCTTTGCTGAAGAGCCAACGAGGGATTGGATGGTCCTCTGGGAGGGATGCTGGAGCAGACCTTGCACTGAGGTCCTTTGAGGTACCTTCAAACTCTTACGAGTCTGTCGTTCTGTGAAAACCCCAAAACCACGAGCCGCTGGAAAGGGTGTGGAGAAACAGAAAGGAGGTCTTGTCTCACACTTTGAGGAGTCCTGAATGTTCCTTCTTTTTCTGTCACAGAAACGGAATCATCAAGCTCAGCATCTACTTCCAGGAGTACAACTACCGCACCATCTCAGAGTCTGCAGCAACAACTGTAAGTGGCACCTTTGAGATGGCAAGAGGTCTGAGTCCAGCTCCCTCCTCCACCAGAGGTCTTGTGAAGGCTTGTCCCCCACAGAGGAGGCTGAGTTCATTGATAAGCAGGGATGGGCAACGCAATGGCAGGTGCCTCCTCAGAGGTGGGAGGTCGCGTGGGAGGAGGGTGTGCACTCTGCTCATGCTTACAGGAAGCCCTGCTTTGCATGTGGCAGGAACAATGTCAGCATCTGGGAAAACTAGGAGAGGCCGACCTGAGACAATGGGGTGACTGGGTTGTTTGGCAAGCAATGAGGAAACTCCAGGAAATGGCTCAAACCTCCTTGCAACTGAGGAGAAACAGTCCATTTTCAGTATCTGAAATTCAGAATTTTAGAAGTCTGGCTTTGGCTTCAGGAGCTGGATTGGTGAGTGATCCTCACCTCCATGTTGGTCTTGTGTGGGACCATAAGAGCAGCCCAGCCCCAGCCCCTCTCTGGCCAGGAGAGTTTGGCCAAGCTACAAAGCTGATCCCTGCATCTCTGCTCTGGGGACGCCTGAGCTGGCTTGCTCTCACCTCGGCCTCTCTCCCCACGGCAGATTGTCTGGCTCCTCTCCAGCCTCGGTGGACAGTTTGGCTTCTGGATGGGGGGCTCCGTCTTGTGCCTCATTGAGTTCGGGGAGATCCTCATTGACTTTGTCTGGATCAGTGTCCTGAAGCTGATTGCCTGGGGTAAGGGGCTGAAGTGGAAGCCGGCCCCCAGACCCCCCGATGCCCTCCCATCCATCTGCGAGAAAGTGGAGGCCTACACCAACCTGGGCTTCTGTGGGGAGGAGGAGAAGAAGGCAGCTGCTGGGAGCCTGGGTGACAGGCCCCCAGACACTCAAGGGGCTGGCTCTGAGCCCGGCACTCCACCCCCCAAGTATGACTCGCTTCGTGTGCTCCCTGTGGATCTGCTGGCGCCAGACAGTGATGAGGAAGAAGCTCCTGGGGTGGACACCAAGAGCGAGTGAGGCCAGGAAGGCAAGTTTCCTCTCTGCTCCTCTAGGCACCTGCAGGGCATCCTTCCCCCTCCCTCTTGGATGGCACAGCCACCCTCCGGTTCCACTCAACACATCAGAAACTTGGGGAGCAGCTGGAGAGCCCCGATCTGCTGCTAAAGCCAATGCATTTCTTTCTGGGTATAAATCTGGCAGGTCAAGAGGTTGGCGTAAAAATTCTGAAAGGGGAGCTTACCGCCAATCATGGGAAATGCTTGATAGTGGTGCACATCTTAAAATGAACAGCGGGCATGGGGGGGGCAGCCAGGGCAAGGCATTCTGTAACAAAAGAGGCCGCCTTTGCCCCGCCTGCGCCTGCTGCTTTATGGGAGAGGCACCTGGTGGCTGACATCCCGTGAGGGACTTTATTGGAGGTGATAAAAGGGCTGATGTGGAAGAGGGAGTCACTGCAAAGTTACAAAGCTTTGTCACAGAATAAACCCAGTTTGGGTGAAAATCATGTTCCCTTTGTCACCTTTCCGCCTCTCCTTGCCCTCGCTTTCCTCATTTTGGGGGCACTAAACTCTTCTCCTCACAGGACAAGGAGTCACATGGGTCGGGGAGAAATGTGCCAGCTGCTTTTTAGAGAGTCTGCTCCATGCTTGTGGGCAGGAGGAAAAGCTGTGGCGGCAGGTTGTCCCCTGCCAGCTTGGTGTCCAACAGCCTAGGCTGAATCCGAGCCAGAAAGGGGAGACCAGAATCACACCAAGCGCCCTCTCAAAGGGAATGCCAGCATTCTTCACCCTTGCCAACATGTGAGGCAGAGGCACATGGCAGAATATGGTCACAGGCACCCAAACCAAGATGTCCCAGGGTGGACAATGTGCAAAAAAGGCAGTCAAATGACCCAGCCCCGAGCAGCGCCCAGAGGGGAAGGCATCCATGGTTGGAGGGTGGAGAGCCAGAGAGAGGAAAGGAGCAGAGTACCATGCATGGACTCGCGATCTCCCACATTATTGCAGGCCTGCGGGGTCACCCTGTCGCCTCCAGGAACATTTAGGAAACGCTCTGCATGGTTGAACTCTGGGATGGTGTTTGACGTAGAAGGGGGCCCTATGCTCAACAACTTCCGGGGGGGGGGGAGATTCCTGGTGGGTCAGACTGCAGCAGTTCAGAGGCTGTTGGAATTTGCATGCTGGTCCCTCAGAAGCCCGAGCAGCTGCGGGGTCCCTGCTGGGGACCTGAATGCAGGAATCCCTGGGCTTCATTTTGGTCATCACAGCTCTTCCTGGATCAGTGGCCTGGATCTGCTTTGCATCTCTGGTCACTACAATTTTCAGAACAATTCTGTTTGATGCTGGGGTGGGGGGGGAGAAAAATTGCCTCTTAAAATGCTGCATGCTCGTGTTCTCCTCCAGAGTGAGTGTGCCGGCAAAAATGCTGCCTTTCCAGTCCTTGCAGCTCAGGCATACATGTTTGAAGCGGAGTGCACACACCCGCAGCACAGCCCTTGGGCCGTTGCACCGCTGCTGCTCACCCTGTTCTGGGCTGAAGGGCACCGGGTGGCTTGCAAGGCGGCTGCCACATTGGTAGGTCCTAAAGACCAACTGTTGCTATGGGGCCAGAAATCTGCCATGTTGCTGTTACGTTTTGTAGAAAGCAGGACTCTTCTGCCGTATGGAAGGCATCTTGCTTCAAATTTCAAAAAGCACTTTTGGCCTAGAAACAAAAAGCTACAAAAAAAGCTCGAGGAAATGGAGGGAAAGGCTTGGTTTAGCTGGGGAGGTGAAATGATGCCCACCCTCTTGGCAGACTGGCAGCTGGCATGGAGTTTGGTAAAGACCCCGTCCCGAGCTGGACAGTGGTTAATGCAGTGGGCAGAGATGCGGGCACTGCCTGCCAGCTGTCAACATCCCAATCAACAATTAAAGAGCCACACACAACCAGGGACCACATAAATACTGTACACAGAACAGCCCAGAGCTTCCCTGAGGATGGGCTCCAGCACGACTGAGCCTCTGTCCTGGTGACCGACCCCGATGGGATCCTGCACTGCCTCTCGCTCGGGAAATTGGGAAGCTGGGCCAGAAGGGACTGGCCAGGTGCCCCTTCTTGGGCAACAGGACAGCATTTTGCCCTCTAGCCCGAGGCTCCCCTCTCCCGGCAGCACAGGCTGGCCGCTGCTCTGCCACGAGTGCCAGGGCTTTGCTTGCAGGTGTGCCATCACCTTTTGATGCCAGGTGTCCTCCCTGATGAGGATAGGATAGGTGGGGGCAGAACGGCCCAGAAACAAACCTCCCCCCCAGCATAGAAGAGTCGCCCTAGTGATTTTGGCCCAGCCCCTCCCTGTCAAGTCTGCCCCACAGAAGTTTCAGTGAGGAAAAGTGGAGAAGGGAGGGTTCTGTGCATTGCCTTGAGCTCCTAGAGGACAGGTAAGGAAGCAAAAATAAAAGAAATAAAGATAATAAAGAAGTAAGTTTACCGGAAATTAAAAAAAAACCAGACAGACAAACAAGGGGCATCGTGTACGGAAAGCACAGAAATGGCTTTGGGAGGCTAAAGCGGCTGGACTGGCCAATGCAGAGAAGACACCGAGAAGGGGGGGGGGGTTGAGGCTCTTTCTGCTGCTGCACAGCTGTCATGATCAGCAGCCAAACAGCCTCATCCCCCCCCCCCGGGCAGGTTGATTGCCAGCATCGGCCAACAGGGCCACTGGAAGCCTGTGCCGAAGCCTGGGAGGCAGGGAGCCTGCACTCCTGGGTGGAAGGGTAGTGAAGCCAGGAGGGACCCGCCTTGGAAAACCGCACTCTCCCGCCCAGATCTGAGCTGTGACTAAGCTCATAAACCTGGCAGGTGGGAACGAGGGCCGGGCAAAGGAGCTGTTCTGGGCAGCAGGATCCAGCTCAGGCAGCGTCTCCTCCAGCACTGGGGCCACTCCCCTGGGGCAAGAGGCTTTGGCCCACAAGCTGCACTGGGCCAGTCCCCCCCCCAGCCAGGTTCAGCCTTGAAGAAGTGAAGGCCCAAGCGACACCTGGAGAAGCACCAGAGGGAGGACAACACCCTTTCTTTTCTTGGCTCTGAGCCCACAAGCTTGTCGTTGTCCCCAAATCCCCCCCCCCCGGGCAAAGCTGCCTCTGGCCGGGTCTGGTTCAGCCCTTTCCCCAAACTGCCTCCTCTGGCCACGGGGGGCTCACGGGTGGCCTTTCCTCGGCCTGGGCTGGCCGCTGGCTTCACCTCCTTGCAGACCAGCAGCCAGGAGGGCAGAGGCCGGCCTGCCGTCGTGTCCCAGATTCAGGCCAAGCAAGAGTTAATTGGGGCTGTGGAGAAGCCAGAGCTGCACGCCTGGCGAGGCTGGATTGCTCCGGAGGAAGGAAGGAGTGCAACAACGTGCCTGTACAGAGTTCACTCAGCCTCCTGGCTGCATCACCACTTGGAGGCCACACAGGCTCTCCACCCTTGACAAGGGGCCCCTGTCTGGGCCCCTGGTGACCTCGTGCTCTGAGGCCGGCCAGCCCCCAGCAGAAAATGGGCAGCAGAGGAGAAACGCCCCCCCCTTCCCCATAGCCGTCCCTTAGTCCAGCCACTCTTAGCCACCTTCCGCGGGACCCTGGTTGAACCCCAATTCTGAGGCTGCCCCCAGTGAGGACCCTCCCTCCAATCTCCCTGCCCTCGGATCTGATGCCACCAGGAGGGGCTGGCTGGCTGCAAATGCTCTTTTGGACCAGCTATCAGGAAGAGACACCTTTTAAAGAGATTTATTGAGTACTTAACAAAACCTGTCTGAAAATACACTTTTCTGGCCTCTTTCCTCTCTCACAAGGAAGAGAGAATTCTACCATGGGGGGCAGGGGGAGCACCAGGCACACTCTGTGGCCCTCCGGGCATATTTCTGGCCAGGCGCAGCAATGGGCCCCACTCTTGGACCGAGAAACCAACAGCTCAATAATCCAGGGCTCTCATGGCGGCAATTTTGCTAGCCAGGCGGCGGGGAAAACTTCTGGCCGTCTGCTTGTAATCTTCAGGCTTGGTCTTCAGCAGAGTCACTGTGTTCTGCAAGGTCTTAGAAGGCTGCAGGCCCAAAGCGTCCATCACGTTGATTAAGTAATCTGCAAGAGAAACGAGCAGCATCGCATCTCGGCTCCCAAATCGCCAAGAGAGGGGCAGTCCCAGGACAACGGCCAGAGCAGCATCGCACCCGGCAGGGGACTGAGGGACTGGATGGGAAGCCCTAGGAAAAGAGACTGAAGGCGCTGGCTGTCCTTAGTTTGAAAAGGCAGGGGGGCACAAGAATACTCTTAAAATACTTGAAGGGACGTCTGCTCTCCCTTTTTTATAAATGGGTTTGAGATCCAGAGGGGCAGGCAGAACAGAAAGAGTCCCCTGGCCATGGGGCCAATGAGCCAGTCCCCTGCCTCCCCTGGAGATCCTCAACTGGAAGCCAGGCAGCCTAATGGTAGGAATGCCGGAACCTGGATCCTGAGCGGGGGGGGGGGGGGGGAGGAGGCTGGGTGACCCTCAGGACCCCACCCACATGCAGGACCTAACCTGGGTATCTCCCCCACATGCCAAACATCCTTCTTCCTCACCAATATCCGTGGCCAGCTGCTTGGTGGAATGCAGGGTGAGCTCAGGGATCTGTAGGACGACCTCGCAGTACGTCTGCATCGTGGCCCTGGCAAGGGAGCCTAGCCAATAGTCCGCCATATTGTCCAGCTCAGGGACCTCATCACCTGGGAGAAAGAGGACAACTAGTGATGATTGTCCCGCAGCTGCAGTGGGCTTCATCCTTTAGAGGGAGAAATTAGGGCACTGTCCACGTGAGCCATCCTGCAGCTGCCTCTTTGGGCAAAGGCCGCTTCCTGGGGCAGGGAAGGCCTCCTGGCCCCCGTGCACTTTCCCACCTGGCTCTGGAGGAAAGGGCAGCTTCCCAGCATGCAGTGCGAGTTCCAGCGCTGCGTCTTCCTGGGTCACGAAGGGCTCCAGATGAAGAGGGAGGGACATGATGTATTGGCCGATCTAAGAGGGAGGGAGGGGAGCAACTGGTCAGGCAGCCCCAGCCTTTCACTGGGGTCACTCTGAAGCCCTGCCCATTGCCCCCAGCGCATTCCTCTCCAGGGCACATCCTGAAGCCACAAAGAGGGGCTTGCTGGGGCCTCGGGGTCATCACAGTCCCTGAGATTTCTCCTCTCCCTTTGCCCTTGGAGGCTCCTTTCTCTAGCTCAAACCCCGCAGAATGACCCTCCAGACCCGCCTCATCCATCGAGGCCAGCCCTCCTCAGAGGCTTCTCTGCTCTGGTTCTCCAGAGGAATCCATCAGTACCCACAAAGGGCTCAGACCGGACCCCTGAGGGGCCACAGCTCAGGGACCAAGGAAGTTCCTACCCCTTTCAGGCCGCCCAGTTCTGGAAATTGCTGGAGAAGAGCTGCCAAACCAGGCCTCTGTCAGACCGAGAGCAGCCTCATCTGAGGACGGGGGAGGACAAGAGGCGGAACCAGGAGGCCCCTCAGACTCAGCAGCACCCGCGTTGCATGTGTGAACCGTCCACCTACATTGCTGATGTATTCCAGAGGCGTGAGGCTGAAGTTGGGCAGGTCATCGGTGAGGATCTCGCCCGCACTGCTTGTGCTCCAGCTCTAGGGCAAGACGAGCAGAAAGGCAGAGCCTGACTTGTCACGCAGAGCGACCTTCCCTTTTTCTTCTCCCAGAGTCCTCACTCAAGGACTCTGTGGGGACCCCCACGACCTTGCCCATCTGGCTACTTACAGGACACTCACCTCCATCTTGGCCACCAAGAGGAGCTGCTGCTTGATGCGAAGGAAAACCGAGTCAAAGGCCAGCTGGTGAACAAGCTGGTTGAGGCGGGTGAAGGCAGAACGCGACGTCGAGAGCAAATTGTGGCTGGTCCCTTTCTCCTGCAATGGGGAAGGAGGGGGCAGTCAGGCCAGGCTCCTTTTGCTCCCCTCCCTCGCCACAGCAGCTGCGAAAACCCCCTCAGCATCCGCAGGAGAGCAAGGGACCTTCCCTGTGAATCAATGGGGGGGGGGCTGAAACATCCCCAGCAACCCTGAGAACGAGAGAGACCTCCGGGCAATTGAGCGCAGTGAAGCCACAGGCAAGGAGAGGCTGCTGCCTGAAGCTCCAACTGCCACGATTCTGGCTTGCACAGGGTCCTGGGCCGTTTCTCCCCTGAAAGGACCCCCAAGAGGGGCCAACTGCAGACCCAGCCCAAGGCCATCCGGCCTTTTCATTTCCACGGGAGGCAGCGGACATTCAACCCGGAGCCTAGTTAAAGAACCGGAGGAGGATAATCAAGCTTGGGGGATCTTCTGGGGGAATCCCGATTCTCCTGCAGGGTCAGGCCTGGTCACCAGAGGCTCAACTGGGTCTCTGGGGCAGGACGTTCTGGCTGAGCTGCTGCTTGGAAACTGCCTTGGGAGACCATATTGCAGAGAAGGCGACCAGGCCAATGGTTTCCTTGAGGCTCGACCCAGGTAAGAGAAGGAGTACCCAGAATTTGGCTTTGGCACCGCTCCCGAGAAGCCTGCATTTGGCATTTCTGAGCACAGGCAAAGGTGCCCTCCATTTTGCAAGCCTTTCAGAACGGGGGCCTGACCCTTCATCACCCTTGTGGTACCCAACCTGTCTTTAGAAAAGAGGCAGAGAGGGTCTGCTGGAGTCCTGCATGCTGGGGAAAGCAAGCAAGGTGACAGGAACTCTGAAGGGCCCAGGAAAAGCAAACACTCGCAGGGAGGGACCATCGCCTCCAGCCCCTCCCAGAGGTACACTCAGAAAGCCTTTTGGGGAGGGGGGGGTAAGCAAGGTTGCTCCTCTGCCTGCCCAGCCATGCCCACCTTCAGCGTGTAGAGGGTCTCCAGCAGGGCAGCGTACTCTGCCGGGCTCTCCTGCTGCAAGTAGCAGTACTCCTGCCAGGGGTTCTTGACGTGGCTCTGCTTCTCCGGGCTGCGCTCCTGGAAGCCGCTCAGGCTGCAGGGACGGTAGGACTCCAAGAGAAACTTCCCGGCTGTGGAGAGGATCCTGCAACCGGCACCGGGAGACAAAATGCCCTGAGCCCTGTTTGTCAAAGCTTCAGGGGGGAAGAAGAACTGGGAGAGCGTGCCGGGCACTGGTGGGAGATGGGCCTGCCCCACCCTGCCCTTTTCTGAACAGCAGCCCAGCAAACCCACCTGTTGGCCAGTTGCTGCTCAAGGTCTCCACACTGTCGCAGGAGCTCCCCACAGGTGGTAATTATTCTGCAGGGAAAGAGATGCTGGTGGAATCGCTGCCCCCAAAGGCCCCCTCCTCCACGATAGCACTGGGAGAGCACAGGCAGAGGGTGTCTTCCCTGCAGCGAGAAGCCACAGGCTGGGATGGAAAGGCCCAGAGGTCCCCCGAGTCTCTCTAGGAGGAATCTCATGGTTACTCCAAATACAGGCAATCCTCAACTTAATGACAGTCCAGAATTACGACAAGCTTTGAAAGGGCGCTCCAAAACACGTCTGGTTGTCGCAAAACTCTGTGCTGCCACCCCCACCCTGGTATAGGGCTGAAATCCTGAAGCTCTGTTGCTGCACCCACCAAAGGAGCTGCCTTCCGTGCCTCATGAGCAGAGCTGATCTCCTCCGACAAGCAACACCCTCAGCTGGCCCAGAGATGAGAGGAAGCCAAAATTCAAGCAGAGAGCAGCAAGAGGTGCACGGGGGGCCTCAGGTGGGTGGGGAAGGCCCTGAGTGGTCTAGAACAGGCCGGACGCAAATGTCTCTCTGCTCAGGGACTGAAAACCTACTTGAATTTCAGCCAGGAAGATTTTAAGCAGAGCCTCTCAGGGTCTACCTCAGCCCCGGAGACACCCCGGACTCCTTAGCTGGGACTCCACCTGTTTAATGATCCGTGAGATCACTAAGTGCAGTCGTTGAGACAAGCACTTTGCTCAACGGCCAAGATTCAAATCCTAATTGTGGTCGTTAAGTCAAGGACTACCTCTACATAAAGGAAGCCTGGGTCTTGTCTGCTTTTACAGCGTACGGATTGGTTCGCTTTCTTGAGGAATCCATTATTGTTTGGGCACAAATGCCCCTCCGCCTGCCCCCCAGGTGCAGCACGTACATTTGGGTGCTGAGTCTAGATCGCTGTGGCTAGTCGGAGAAAAAGGGGGAAGGGAGTCAAATCTTGCTCAGCATTGAAGGAACAATGCTGAGCTCTCCAGAAATGCTCCCCTCTCACCCCGTTCGCCTTTTGCAGAAGGCGTTTTTCTCACCGAATTGCATTCTGAAAAGCAGTCCAGTCTTCCTGGAAGTGGGAATCTGAAGGCAGGTCATCCAGCCGGCATTTCTTCCTGATTGACTGCAGGGCGTTACTGAAGTCTGAGACGTATCTAAGGAAGGGTCAGAGATAAGAGCCGGCCAGCAGCCGAGGCCCCTGTGGCTGAGGGCTGCCAGGCCAGCTGTGGGTTGCCCAGGTGGGAAAGGAAGATCCAAGGGCACAAAGCAGATTCTTTCCCCCAGGCCGGCCTGCCTCTCTTCTGCATTAGAGAGCCCCTGACAGGACCTGGAAAGCTGTGGCCATGGGGAGCAGAAGGAATCCATGGGCATCGGAGTCCCACTCATCTCCCAACCTTTTCTTCTTGGAGCCAAATTCTCCGCTTGCAACCCTTGCGGGGGTGGGGGTGTTGAGCTGGTGGAGAATCAGATGTCTGGAGGAAGCCCCCCTCCCCTGGCCCGGAGGCTGGATGCAAAGAGTTTTCCCCGCAGCCAAGGACTTACTTGCTGAAAAGGGCTTGCAGGGCCGCCAGGAGTCCACCCACGCCCAGCCCGTCCGTCAGCGTGAGACAGTTGTCCACAGCCGCCAAGGCCAAGCCAAAGAGCTTGTTCACCGAATGGCTCAGCTCCTGGACACAGTCCATCACTTCCCCGTGTTCCTGCGCAGGACACAAGATCACAGCTCACGGCCAACACTCTGGAGCGGCAGGACAGCCAGGACCAATTGGGGCAAACTGGGAATAAGGCAGCCATTTCCACCGGGCTCGTCTGGAGCCTGGCACCGCCAGCAAAGCCCTCTGAAAGGCCCTCTCTAGCTGTCTGCCTGTGCCCAGAGGACCTTCTGCCCAGCTGCAGCACTGAAGAAGCTTTCAAAGCCTGGAGGATGGGGCTGCTCTGAGGCTTTACAGAGGGAGCATTCTGCAAAACAGGTCCAATTTCTATGGGGAAATCCGGGTTCCCCCAAGATTGCTTTGCAGTTTCTATTGCCTGGGAGCACCAGGTGTCAATGCCAGAAATGACCTTTTGAGGTGGAAAACCCTTTCTAAAGCAAGAGTGTTTAACAGGGTCAAAAAGAGGCAGTAAACGAGAGGGCAAAATAAGAAATCCCAATGCCCCCCCCCCCGTGTGGAACTCAGTACAGCCTGTCACAGTCACGGTCCTCCCAAAATAACAACGGCAGCACCCAGCCATCTGTCTGAAGCCGGGGGGGGGGGGGGAGATTTTCTTTGCACTTCCTAAATTTAAGTTTTCTTTAGAAAGAGAAGATAAGCTCTCCTTCCCCCCCCCCACCAGCTTTTGAGCTGGTTCCAGGCCCATCCTCCAGAAGACAGACCTCCCCCTCCCTCTCAAGACACCCCAGGATGCCCCGGTGAAGAAACCTCCCAGGGTGAGCTCAGCTTGGGGGCTTTTACCGTGAACAAAACCCCACAAGCCTCTGGGACAGTCCTGCCTTGGGCAGACTTTCGTTTCTCTGGTGTGTATTTTAGCTTACAAAGGCACTTCACTGTCTTTGCTTATGAGCCTCCTCTTCTCTCTTTCAAGTCCACAACACAGAACCAACAATTAAGCCAATTAATGACAGTTTTTATAAGCCTGGAAAAAGCTAAAGGGAAGCCAAGCACAGCAGGTCCCTGGGAAGAGGCTCCTCCATCCAGGAAGGCGGAGAGTGAAGCCACTCTGCTGCAGAATCTTCCCTTTCAGAAGGATTCGGAGTTCTGACGTTCTGAACGCCGCTTCAGATGCTACGAAGCCAGATTGTGGATCAACAATTGTCCGTGACGACTACAGGATTCCTTGGGGACGGCAGCCGAGAAAGGCTCTTACCAGAGGGACAGCGCTCATCTGGATGAGGAGGTTGTCCTCCTCCAGGGCCCGGTACTGCAGCTGGAAGGGCTTGTAAGGGCTGAAGACGGCCCCCACCAGTTCCGCCACCTTCACCAGGTTGCACTCCCCTAAAAGCACAAGAGTGGCATCACAGGAGGAGGAGGAGGAGGAGGGCCACAAGGGGGGCTCCCCACATTGCCTGCATCTCCCCCACCTTTGCCAGTTATTTTTATACTAAAATTAAATCTGGGGCAAGAGGAGAAATTAAAAGACCCCTAACATTCCTAACACTGATAACAGTGCTGGCAAACTCTCCTGCAAACACAGGAGATGCCTCTTTGCTCCCCAAACTCTCCAAGGAAGGAAGGAAGGAGCCACAAAGCAGGGCACGGGCTGCTAAGCTTTGTATTTTATTTTTATTTTTTTAATAAAGGGCAGTTACTAAAGAAACAAAGAAAGTGCTTTAAGTGTTTACTCTGGAAAAAGTGTATTTAAAATCAAATCCTTCCACCCCACTATACACTTACTGCTGTGTCGCTTTTTATTTAATTGACGGGGAGAGGGAGAACTTGAGACATCACCCCCACCCTACACAACAGGACGGGGACTCTGCCTCCTGCAGGAAAAGCCTGCAGACGGCCTGGAGCGGCTCACATTTCTTTCGGATGGGGGGGGGGGGCTAGCTTCACTCCGCCTCATAGCCAAGAGGGCAGCTCTCCACCAAGTGGGGCATTTCCCACCTGACCTCTGAGAATTAGCGTGAGAAAAGGGGCAGCACAGAGGAATCGCCCGAGGCCTGCAGGGTGGCTGGGGTGGGCAGGTGGGGGAGAAGAGGCTGAGCACTGCTCACCTTTACACAAATCAAAAGTGCTGGCAGTATTTACTCACAATAGAATGCAAATTGTTCTGCTTTGGCAAACACTTTAAACACTGTGTCAATACTGCTCACTCAAGTCAAACAAAGCTCGGTACAAATATTATGTAACAACGGTAATGAAGACCGTCAACGCAATACTAGCAAAAAGTGTTCCTGTAAAACTTCCCTGCAGAAAAAGAAAAAGAAGAAAAAAAGCCATGGACATTTGGGCTGGGTGTCCAAGCGCCAAGGACTTACCCAGACTGGGCAGCATCGCGGCTTCCAGCCCACGTGCAAAGTAGATGGTGGTGCCGTACAGCCCCAGGAGCTGGCTCAGCTTGCTTTCGGGGCTGCCACGGTCCATGGCAGCACTGAGGCAGGTGGGCAGGGAGGGCGTCAGCGCACCCAGCACCTGGAGCAGCAGGACAGTCACCACCTGGTGGGGGTTCTGGAAAACCTGCGGGAGGAAAGGAGGTAGGAGCAGGCCAGGAGGCTTGGCCAGAGCCCCTGAACTGAGGCCAAGGCGGGAGCGAAAAGCTGGGAAAACATGGAGACCATCCAAGCCTCTGGCTGCTGACAGCAAACTCGCAAGGTGCTTCTAGAACCGGGTGCCAGTTTCTTTTGTACCTTTTATGCGGCTTTAGAATATGTTCTGAATATAGAGCGTAATTCGAATAGCTTCATATAGCTTTGAGCAGTCTCGGTCTGCCTATTTATTCAGCTGACCCTTGTCTGGAAAAACTGTGAGTAGCAGCCTCGCAACTCTGCCAGCACCTCCTCCTCCAAGTCTGCTCCTTTGTGGGCAGCATCTCAGCTACGCCAGAAGCGATTCTGACTCTCTGAGCTGCCGCAGGCTGAGACGAATCCCGCCTCGGGTCTGGCCGAGGAACCTGTCCGGGACTCCTCTGGCCCACTGAAGCCAAGGCTCCAGAGCTCTGCCCCAGATCAGAAGAGGGTTTTGCAGGGCATGACAGCACTGCTGGACAGGCTTGCTCTCCAGCCCTCGGAGGGCCCTCAAGCCCCACGCCCAGCCATTAAGACCACCGCCGTGACTTTTCTGCCCTCTCCTCCATCTGCAGGGGTCAGCAAGGAGGGTCCTCCAGGCCACAGGCTCCGTGCAGGGCACAGGGGTGGCTCACAAATCAGGAAGTCTTGCAAGGAAAGGGGGAAGAAGAAGCTTCTCTCAAAGGAAACTGGGCAAACGCCATGCCTTAAAAATGGGTTGGTCAGCAACACCAAAGGAGGTGCTAAGCCTCCAACATCTCTCTTAAAATGTATATTCTCCTTATCAGCCAAGATTGGATCTTAAAGCAGCCTTCAGTTTAAATCTACTCTGAAGACATGCCAAGTAGAGAAGAAGGGGGAACCGTTGGGGCTGCACCCCTCTTTTCCTTCTGTGCATTTTTAAGCACGGCTAATTCCTAATTATGCTGTTGGAAAACACAACCCAACGCCGAGACACCTCTCAGAACTAAGGGGAGGCTCCTGCTCACCCTCTTGCAACTCACTTCCTGCCAAAAGAGGATCCCCCTAAAGCAGCCAGTGCTGGTCCGAATGAGCCGGGCACTGGATGGCTAAACTGCAGCTGATACGCCAGGCCCCAAGTCTCTAGTTCACGAAGATATGGGCAAAGGATGGGGTTTGCAGGCAGCAGACCAAATTCCACAACAGGGGGAGCAATGGATGTAATTCTTATCACTGGACTCTTCTCTGCTTATTGACTTGTGTATTTCAGATATTAATCTTCAGAACTACGGCATAAAGATGGACACCCAGTAACTGAGACAACAGGAATTGCTTTAATGAAGCTTGGATTATTTGCTGCATTTTGCAGTGCTCGGAGTCCTACATTATTATAATTAAAGGTTAAAACAAAAAAAAAGGCACACGGGCATTTGGCCTCTGTATGAGGAGAAAGCCATGCACTCTGAACCCCCCTACTTTGCCCCGTAGGGCTGCTGGGCTTAACTGCTTTGGTTGCAGGAAGAGAAAGACCTGGCCACATTTTAGCGAGGATTTTACACTGGATCATTTCAATGAGGGATCTGATCAGAGAGGCTGAAAAGCCTCTTGATCCTACCTGTGCTGCACCAAAAGCAGTAATGAAAAACGCTTCTGCAATTCCATGACTTTTCCTGATTGACTGCAAAGGTGCATCTGAATCACAGAAATTTAAGGGTGTTTATTGCAGACTTCGGACCTTGTAAAATTCCATGAACCAGGCAGACTGATTTTACCATTAAAAACGCATTAGGCCGATGCTTCAGGGTGACTTGTCAGCAAGACAGATGATAAAAATTGATAAGCCCGCTGTACATTTCCGTACTGGTCCCAGAATATCCTTGCTCTGAAGCTACTAATTCCTTTTTTGAAATTAACAAATTTTGAAGTGAAACTTAGATTTCTACACTGAGCTTCATGGCAAACAGAAAAGGCTTGATAAACAGGCAAAAATGTGCTAGGTGTGCCAACAGACTACCAAAAGCCCTACCTAATTTCAAAAATTCCACTTTTAATGTCAATGTTTCTTTCATCATTAATCTTTAAAATATGTAATGAACTTGTCAGCACTACAGGATAGATGGACCAGGAAACTGACACTAGAGAGCAACTAGAGCTACTCTTTTTGGGGTAACAGAATCTTGCCAGCCTCCCATAGGTTCCCTCCCCTCCACCTTATGCCCCCATTGACCCCGGGGGGGGGGGAGCCAGCCTGAGCCTCTTCCTCACACCCTCCTGAGCTCAGTGCAGCTTCCTCTGCACCTGCGCTTGCCCTAATGCAGCGTTTCTCAACCTTGGCAACCTTTAAGATGCGTGGACTTCCATGGCTGGGGATTCTGGGAACTGAAGTCCACACATCTTCAGGTTGCTGAGGTTAAGAGGAACACTGCCCTAATGCTTTCTGGATGCCTTCTGCAAGGTGATTCCCAGGGCTCCCTACAGCACTACATCAAACTCCCCTGGCATTTATATTTAGCCATATTCCTGTTCAAATCCCTGATAAGAAATTTGAACAATCATTATATCCCATCTAGCATCTTTACAATGCTTCGGTCTTTCCCACGATTAATGAAAAATACTGGTAGGTGCAGAGCCAATTTCTACCCACAGGGCTGGACTTGGTTAATGGTCTCCAAATGCAGGTTTAGATTATATTGGGGGGGGGGGGAAGCAGAATGAGTTGTCAGTGTTAGAGAAGCAGATGTGGTGAGAGAGAGAAGTGGGTGACCACCGATGAGTTTCCCGCCCCCCACTCCCTGCAGAAGCTCCAGGTGAGCAGTCTGTCCCTCTGAAAATAATCCTCCACGTTTGGGGATCCTTTTGAGATGGGGGGAGGGGTGAAGAGAGAAGCTCTGGCAGAAGGAAACAGCTGGAGAAACAGAGGTGGCCACATCCCAAACCAGCAGGGAGGGACACCAGGCCTCTTAAAGAGGGAAGAGTTGCATTTAAATCCTGCACCAAAGAATTTCTGCTTTTTTGCCAGAAGGAGCTGCTCCGCGCCCGTTCCCGGCTTCATTCGCAGTCGAGGCTGCCTCGTCCGTCAGCCACAAGGAGGCCGAGAAGGGTTCTTGGGAAACGGCCCAGGGGCAGCTCAGCCTGTCAAGGGAGCAAGATCAACCCAAGATGGCAGGCAAACTCTTTCCAGGCCTCCCCAGAGATAAGCATCAGTTCTCCCCTTCACGGGTGAAAGCCTCAGGACCCAACCTACCAAACTGGCCGCTGCTTCCCCAAACTCCAGCAAACCAGTTTGCCAGCAGGAAACCCAGTTCCTTTCTGCTGCTGGGGGTGGGGGAAGCAGCAGATCCCCAGTTGCACTTTGGGACAGGCCAGGGACACACAGCTCCTCTGCCACCAGGGTTACGTTGGGTGTCTGCCCACCAGTTCTGGTCACAGCAGCTGAGTTAGGCAGCAGAAAAGGCAGCAGAGTTAAAGGGCGAAGACACAAGAAAGCTCCATTCCAACACACAAATCAAACAAGGCCATTTGCAAGTGAGGTGCCAAAGGTTCAACTGAGCATTTCCAAGACATTCAGGGATCCAGAGAGATTACCGCCTGTGATCTTGGACAAGCAACAATGACTGTACCTCACAACTGCCCTAGTTCAATGCCCTGATGTGGCAGAGTCTTTGGCATCTCAAAGAACAGCAGAGTTATTACAGCATAAGCGTTTATGGATCAAACACTGCCAATAACAATCAAGTATTAATTTAATGAGACTTCAGCTCTGGGGCAGAAACCTGCCTAAAACTATATATCAGGAGATGGTTACAAGGATATCTAATTCTGTATCACACTTCAGAGTTCATGCAACCTCAGATTGGTGGCATCTGTTTGGGGAATGGGGGACATAAGGCAAGCAGTTTGCCAATAATTAGTTTACGTGCAAGCCCTTTTTATGTAAAGAGACGTAAACGGTTTAATCTCGCAAGGAAAGTTCCTGAGGCACTAAATCCAGTTGAGCTACAATGGTTGTTAAGGAAACCCTCGGGGTGATGGGGGCACAACATCAGGTGAGGCCAGAATCTGGAGCTTTGCAGGTCTTCGTCAGGTTGACTGAGCAACCTGGCCACATTTCAAGTAGATGAAGGAGGAGATAGAGCTGCAGGGCAGCCTGAGGAGGGAAACAGCAGCTGCTGGCCTCCTCTGCCTGGGCGGGGAGAGGCTGGCCTGAGCACCAGCATATGAGGACCCCTCCCCTCCCAGCTGTACCTGCGTGGCCCACTGCAGCTGCAAGTGCCATGTCCCCAGCAGCACTTCGTAGAGCTCTGCCAGTTGCCGATCCAGGAGTAGGTCCGACTGGCACAGATCCTGCCACGCTGCCATTAGCTGCACCTGGGAGCAAGGGAGAGGGTCAGGATCATGACCAGGACAGGGCCATTTAGGGCGGCACTGAGAGGATGATGGTTCTTGCCAATAAGTATAGAAAGCGAGGGGGGAAACGGGAGGAAAGTGGCTCCACTGTCAGATAAGCTCATAAGCTCATTCAACTCCCCTGTGGCCGTGTCACAGGGCGGCCATAAGGGCTGAAGGCCTAAAGACTTTGAGGAGAAGTTGATAAACCACGTCCAACAATCCTAGAGACCCATCATCCACATTACCACCTCTGGCCTCTGACTGACACATAAACCCCCTGGGGATTAAGCAGCATCCTCAGAGCTGTCTGTCAACACATCAGAGCAGCTCTTGGGCACCCGTGGATTCCAGGAGCCTACAGCTGCCTGCAGCCCCACCCTGGCCAGTGAGGAAGAGGGCCAGGCTGGGTTGGGCCGCAAGGGGACCAGTGTCCTGCCCAGAACACACCCCTCGCCTTGCCAGGAGTGTTGCTTAAGTCATGAAACGGGCAGAGGCCCAAAGTGCGTGGCAAGACTCACGGTCTGAAAAGGAAGGAGGGGGAGAGGAGGAGGAGGAAGAGAGGTTTCTCAGTCTGCTTCTCTCACTTACCAAACTTACAACACAGTTTTAGGGCTTAAAAGGAAGAGGTGCCAAATTTGGACCAGCCAGTGCTCACACAGGCCTGGAAGGACCCCTGGTGGCTCTCGGCGGAACTGAGCAGGAGAGCAACTGGGCTTGAGGGTCCCTCTCAACGACAGACTTCTGAACAGGCCTGAATGCTGCTCACCTTTTTGGGGGGACATGCAAAAAGACTCCCACTTATATCCCAGATCTGCTGGCGTGAAGCACCCCATTCTCCTGTGTGGACCTGAAGTGGTGGACTAGGCCAACCCGTGGCTCTCGAAGGCATCACAATTGTCACCAGCCAGGGGCACTTTCAGAAACGGTGCCCACCTTTCCCTCTCCTATAGCCCAAATGTGGGGGCTGAATAAAGATGGGAAGTCCGCTTCACCGGCTGCGAGGACCCCAATACCTTGTGGCACTTGTAGTAGTAAGCCAGCAGCTGGGGCATCCGGTCAATTTCCGTGAAGACTTTCACAAACAGCCGGGCCTGATCTGAAAGCACAATTTCCTCCATCAGTCTGGCTTGGACAAAAGCAGCTTCAGCGTCTGTTCGACTCCAGTCCCGATGCCTCTACCCACCCACGCTCCTGCCCCCAACAGACCCACTGCAGCATCCCTCCTTCAAGATGGGGCATAAGCCCTGGAGGTTCACAGGGAGGGTGTTTCATAGGGAGAGGAGAAAGCAACCTCTGCTTTGCCTGCCACTTTTACGTCCTCCCTCCAACCACATTTCTTACTTCCAAAGCCCCTGAAAGCAACCAGGGTATCCTCTTCACTTTGGAGGCTAGAATAATAAAGGCTGGGTGCAAATAAATGAATGAACGGCTCCCACAAATAGGGGTCCACATTGGGAGATGGTCCAAGCACCTGACAAACGCTGCGCAGCCTGTCATCTGCAATCCTGGCCACCCTTAATGGAGGGAGAGGAGAGAGAGCCAACTCCAGGCAGGCCAGTCACAGCCCGTGCTTGGCATAAGGCTGCCCCCACCTGGTAGCCCGGTGGCATAACTCCAAGAGATCCCATGGTCACCACAGAAGGCAATCCAAGGCAGAGCTTCCAGCCTTGCCCCACAGGAAACACTCGGGACAAATTCACACCCCCGGCAGGCCTGGAAAAACACATCCCAAAAACGCGGCCTTCAAAAACCACAGAACCCCTTTAAGATGTTTAAGTTTAGAACTGCCCATCCCCAAAAAGGCCTCTGCCCGGCCTCAAACTCTCCAACTCTCCGGCTGGTGCTCCTCCATCTGTTCCTTCTTCAGCAGCTCTAAAGACCAAGGTGAGAAGCCCCTCGCCAGCATCCTGTGGCCCCAAAGGACCACCATCCGCCGCAGACAATACCCAGAGGGGAGCATCACTGTTCTGGTCAGTGACTGAGAGCTATGACCGAGTCATCTCATGTGACAGAACCAGAACAGAGCCCAGATTGGAGGGTCCAAGCCTCGGTGGCCCCTGGGCGTCTCTGGAGTTTTGGGAAAGTACTGAGGAGATGCTAGAGAACAGACTATTAGAGTTTCCAGCTGCCCCTTTGCCCCCAAGAGGGCCACATGAGGGCGCTCTTGGAAGACACTCCTGAAGTCGGATGGCAGCACCTGAGCTGCATTGCCCAAAGGACGGGAGTGCAGGAAGGCAGCGGGACCAGGGAGCACGGGGTCTCTTTCCTGCCCTCCCCGGATGAATCAATGCTCTTGGCTGCTGAATCCCCACCCCAACCCCCAATCCCACCCACCACCCAGACTTGCAGATAGTTCTCCACTTACGACCATAATGGGGCCTCCGTATTATGGTTATAATTCATGATGGTCATAAAGTGGGCCATCATGGGACCAATCTGATTTGATGACTTTTTTAGCAGCGGTCATTAAGTGAACACAGCAGTTCAACATTAAGATGTCCAAATGTTCCTGTCAATGCCTGTCTCAGGTACACCTTTCTCCACAATCCAGAGACCTCACACAGCAGTTCCACTTCTTTTTGCAAAGACCTGCTAAACCCGCAACCTGCGCCTCTTTCAGACAGTCCAGGGCAGTGATGGCGAACCTTTTGGAGACCGAGTGCCCAAACTGCAACCCAAAACCCACTTATTTATCGCAAAGTGCCAGGGCTGCATCAGCATTGTGGTGCCCTGGGGGGGGGGGCACTGGGTGGGCGTGGCTGCAGTGGTCACGGCAGACTGGGTGAGCGTGGCCAGAGCCAGTCCCTCGCCATCTCTGGGGCATCCCCAGGGGGCCAACGCCGCTTGTTCACTCACTTCCTGCCCCGTCGCTTCCAAACGCCACGTGCTCACTACTCTGGCGAACTCTGCTGGGGCAACGGCGCGCGTGCCCACAGAGAGGGCTCTGAGTGCCGCCTCTGGCCCGCGTGCCATAGGTTCGCCACCACTGCTCCAGGGGACCCTTTCAGCTGGGCTGGCTTAAGCCAGTGCTTTTTATTCACAGGGTCAAGGCTGTTTTGTGACGAAACGTTCGAGCCTAATCTGAACCTCCCCTAAACCTGAGCAACAATCCTGTTCCCTAGCAAGCAGCTCCCTCCCCCTCCCTATGTACGTCCCGTCCCTCTTACCAACGGACTGCGTGTTGAAGGCAGAGACAATCTGGGGGCTCGCCAAGGCTTCCAGGCGGTTCTTGAGCGCCTCCAGGTGCACACACTTCTCCGAGTAGTCCGGAGTGTCCACCAGCACAGCCAGGCTGCTCTGCATGCTGGTCAGCTTGTTGGAGATGAGAGACACGTCCTGGCCCAGACAGGGGAAGAAGGCAGCCTGGTTAGTTCCCAAGCAAGACCCTTCCTGCTCCCTTCCCCAAATACTCCTGGGGGCCTTCTCTTTCTCCTTTATTTTTATTCGCCTTAGAGCCAAGGGCAACCAAAAAATAAATAAATAAAAATCTAATTATTTAAAAAAATATTTCAGGAGTTAAAACCCGGAGGACATAAACTGAAATAATGTGTCAACCATCTTGTAGTCACAATTCCCAGCCAAATGACCCTTTAATACAGGCAGTCCTCGACATACGAGCACAATTGAGCCCAAAATTTCTACTGCTAAGCGAGACGGTTAATTAAGTGAATTTTGCTCCATTTTATGACCTTTCTTGCCATAGTTATTAAGTGAATCGCTGCAATTGTTAAGTTAGTAGCACAGATATTAAATGAATCCGGCTCCCCCATTGACTTTGCTCGTCAGAAGGTCGTAAAAGGGGAGCACGACAACCGTCATAAATACGAGCCAGTTGCCAAGCATCCAAATTCTGATCACGTGACCCAGGAGATGTTGCAACAGTCATAAGTGTGAAAAACGGTCGTAAGTCACTTTTTTCAAGGGCGTTGTAACTGAACGGTCACTAAATGAACTGCTGTAAGTCGAGGACTACCTGTATTTTAATGCAGGGGTCCCCAACCCCCGGTCCATGGACCAGTACCAGGCCAGCAACCGGTCCGCACAAACAAGCAAAGCCCCATCCGCGGAATGCAGGCAGCACACAAACCCACGCATTCTTTGGTCCGCGGAAAAGCCTCTCTCCACGTAAGCGGTCCCTGGTGCCCAAAAGGTTGGGGACCTCTTGTTTTAATGGAATATTTACAGCATCAGAGTTTTATCTGAAGTTTTTGGATCAATCAAAATAAAACAGTAATGGTGATATGGAACATTTGACAGAGAAGGAAAAACAACTTTCCTATTTCTGCTTCATGTTTTCTTAAAATGTTCAGTAAAAATAATTTTATAAAGTGAAGCAGAAAACTCCAGAGTGAAAGGAAGACTTTAATTTAAAAATCAAAGGAAAAAAAAATCAATAAATTCTCAGGTTGAGAAAAAGGGCAGAACATAGAGAATCAATGCAGATCCTAAATCTCCCCCTGTTTTTTTGTTACATTTATAGTCTTTAGTGGTCTTGTTTTTGTGCATTTTGATTGATTGATTTGTTGATGTTGTTGTTCTTGTTTCTTTAACTGTATGCGCCTCCCAGAGTCCCATACAGGATATGAGATGGGTCTCAATTCAAGCACCTTCACAAGCATCACCAAGGAAGAATTCCCAAAGACCACAGATTGTAGAGGAAACTAAGACAGGGCTCGGGGCAGGCGGGGGGGGGGGGGGGGAAGACGGGGCTCGGGGCAGGGTGTGGGGGGAGGAGGGAATGGCGATAGTCAGTGATCAGAGCATAAATTCGTCTCTTCCGGCTTCTTGTTCATTTTGGGGCACTTTCAAAAGGCAGAAGCAGCAGTTCCCCAGCTGCTCTTTATTTCAGACAATACTGCAGGGGCTCCCCTACCCCCAGTCAGGCCCTTCTGGCCAGGCAGAGCCCACCTGCTCATCAGGGAACAATCCCCCAAAGAGGCCCAATGGCTCCTCTGGCAATAGCTGCTCCTAATCAGGGCCTCTGACCATTGGGGGGGAAGTGACTCCTTCCATTTTGTTGCTTTCTATTACTGCAAGCCTCCTAGAGTAGCCCCACGGCGAGATAGGCAGCAAATAAAGGAATAAACGAGTGGCAGGTGCAGTGCGAGTACAGAGGGCTGGAGGAAGTGCATTGGGGGGGGGGAGACCTACCCCACCAACCTGCAACCTTCCCTGCCAGCTTCCCCATTGACTTTCTGGCAGGGAAAGTTGCAAATGGCAGCCGTGTGGCTGGGGAGGCTGCAACCTGTTGACAAGCACCCAAACTGAGACCACAGAGGTGCTGGAATGGCTGGAACTCCAGAGACCAGTTTTAACCGCCATTCATTCAGCACTGTCATAACTTCGAATGGCTGCTAAAAGAATGGTCATAAGTCAAGGAGTACCTTATATTGCAGGGGTTCCCAACCCCCAGGCTGCAGCCCACTACCAGGCTGTGGCCTATTTGGAACTGGCCTGGCCTGCCGCTCATGCAGCCCGGTTCCCCTCTCTCCCCCCAGCCAGGCTGCCAAGCCACAAAGGTTGGGTCTGTTATATTGTATTTCTGATTTCTGAAACCCATCGCAGTTCATTACACTTCCAGCTTCGAATGATGGAATAAATACAATTATTCTCCATAGACCTAGAAGGCAGGAATAAAACAATAAGGAAGAAGATTCAGGCTAGACCTCAGGAGGAACTTTCTGACTTTATGAGCTGTCAGTCAATGGAACAAGAACTAGCGAACTATCTTTCGTTGGAGGTTTTGAAACAGAAATGAGATGATCAGCCGTCAGAGATACTCTGGTGGATGCCAGACTAAACAAATGGTTGAATTAGATAACCTCCAAGATCCCTTCCAATACTAGGTTTCTATCAAGTTATCACAAATGAACTGATTTACCTGATCCATTCTCTGAGCAGCCTTTAGGCATTCTAATCTGTTTACAGGATATTGTTTGTAGCTGTAAACACTGAAATACCTGTGTTTTAAATGTCTCTTCAATGTCTGCACTGAGAGTGCTCCACTTGTCTGCTTCCTGGAGTGAATCAACAGCCAGCTGCATTCGGGATTTCACATGATCGAGTTTGACTAACACCTGAAACCAAGAGAAGAGAATCTCTGTAGCTCAAGGTTGACCTGAGGAATCCTTGGTGCTCTCTGAGCTGGGTTGTTCACCGGCACACGTTTCATTCCCTGACTAGTTGCCAGTTACCTAACATCACCAGTGCCAGGAGTCTGAAAACACAGAGGCCACACCGTGTTTCCCTGAAAACAGGACCTACCTCGAAAATAAGCCCTCGCCCGATTTTCACGCCTGCAACAAATATAAGCCCTATCCCGAAAGAAAGCTCTGCTTAAGAGCCTGGCTGCCCGCCCATTCTGTCTGCTTGCTGCCGACATGAGACGGGGGGAGGGGGCTGTGGTCATGAAGTGAGGCGGGGGGTTGAGGTCGAAGTGAGGCGGAGGGTGTGGAGCTGCCCCACACGCCCCACACGGGCTGACAGAGGGCCCTGCAGCCAGGCCATCAACGTGCTGACAATTGCCTGGCTTCGCGGCAGCAGCTCCAACAGCCCCATGCAGGATTGCCGGTCCACTTCTTCTCCTTACTCACCGCCGCAACAAAGCAGGAGGCTGAGCGATGCACCGGTGCCGCGGCTACTAAGTGAGGCGGTGGGGGCGTGGAGGACGAAGCCCCAACAGTATCCTTGGCCGCCGGGCCTGCAGAGCTCTGATGCGGCTGGAGCAGCCCCTTCCTCGTCTCCCCTCGCTTCCCCAAAGAACCCCTTCACTAACCTGCTTTCCTGCTCATTCTCCGCCACTGCGTGCAGGGCAACAAAAGAAGCCTGTGGGACTACCGGTAAAAAAAAGTTCAATCAGACCTTCCAACTTTGCGAGATCTTTTTTTTTCACGAGAAGTTGGAAGGTCGGATTGATCTTTTTCTTTTTTTTAGTCAAAACAAACTTCTTTTGTTGCCCTGCACGCAGAGAACGGAGCTGGAAAGGAGGTTAGTGAAGGAATGTGGATGCCCTGGGATGGGGTGGGGGTAAGGATAAATCCTAACCCCCACCCCAGGGAATCCACAATGCCAAATCCTAACCCCCACCCCAGGGAATCCACAATGCCAAATCCTAACCCCCACCCCAGGCCGGGTGGCCAAGGATACTGTCGGGGCTTCATCCTCCACCCCTCCCACTGCCTTGCTTAGTGGCCGCGGCACGGGTGCATCGCTCAGCCCCCTGCTTCATTGTGGCGGCAAGGAGAAGCTTCGTGCCCCACCCATCGCCTCGCTTAGTGGCCGCGGCACGGGTGCACGCTCAGCCTCCTGCTTCGTTGCGGTGGCGAGTAAGGAGAAGAAGCGGACCTGCAATCCTGCATGGGGCTGCTGGAGTCGCCACTGCGAGGCCAGGCAGTTGTCGGCACGTTGATGGCCTGGCTGCGGGGCCCTCTGTCAGCCCATGTGGGGCACGTGGGGCAGCGCCACACCCGCCTCACTTCATCCTCCACCCCCCCAGCCTCGCTTAATGGCCGCAGCACCGATGCATCGCTTTGTCCTCCACCCCACCCACCCTCACCTCACCTCCTGCTCTGTTGCAGCCGCAAAAAAATAAGACCTACCCCGAAAATAAGCCCTGGTGCTTATTTTCGCGACCAAAAAAAATATAAGACCGGGTCTCATTTTGGGGGAAACACGGTATTACAGGAACTAATTTCCCAGGCTGCTCTGCTTTGGACAGGGTAAAAAAAGCCCACTTGAAAGACTGTACAAATTTCTGGTCGTCACAGTGTAAAATGGCATCAACAAAGTGAAACTCAGAAAATGGTTATCTGGATGGTGTAGGGCAGTGGTTCTCAACCGTGGCAACTTTAAGCTGTGTGGACCCCAACTTCTAGAATTCCCATAGCTGGCTGGGGAATTCTGGGAGTTGAAGTCCACACAGCTTAAAGCTGCCAAGGTTGAGAAACACTGGTATAGGGACTAAACAAAATCCTCTGAGGGGGGGTTGAGAGGAAGTGGGAATATTTAGCCTGCAGGAGAGTTTAACGGTCTTCGGCAGCCTTCAGGCACTTAAAGGGTAATGGAGTTTTCTCCAGATTCAGCTTAGATATGAAATGGGATGCCTCAGAAGTGCTGTGTTCTGCCTCACTGGAGGATTTGGACAAGCCAGAAAAGTCATTTGTCAGAAATGCTTTAGCAAGTCCTACACTGAGCACAGTACTAGAAGATCTCCAAAATCTCCCCTTCCCGATGCAAGATTTTATGTAGTCTAAACCGAGCTATTTTCTTCAAATGAAAAACAGAAATAAATATCTGGGCTTAACTGCTAGGTAGCTTGTAGGGTACCAATGTGACCAGTTAAATTCATTTCAATGACTATTTCAGTATAAATTTTAAAACATTTGTGCTGCTGTCTGAATAAAATATCAATTTTTAACGTTGTATTTTTTTCAGGAATTCTCATTTTTATCCATTCCGCCACAGGTGTCCAGGAAGAGAAGGTGTCCGTCCAACCAATCAGCCTGGAGAGAAGCCTCAGGTACCTGCATGGACTGTGCGGTGTCTTCCTCCAGCTTCTTAATGTCTTCCCTCACCAGGACCATCTGCTCCTTCAGGAACGCCGCCTCCTGTTTCAAGGCTTCCACTTCCCGCAGAACTCTGGGCATGCTCTGGAGAGCCTGGTGGCTTGTCTCTGTAGTAAAATAAGGAGGAGGAGGTCAGGCACAGCTGCAACTTCCCAGAACACAAGAGACAGAGGCTGCACCTCTGGGAAGGCTGGAACTGTGCCACGAGAGCAGAAGGGTGTCCATGAGGAAAAGGTGGGGTGGTTATGTGGCAGAAAGCGGTAACACCTGTTCAGCATAGAGACAACAGATATTTACAAATATTTGATCAGTCAGTTTAAAATCAATGTGTGAGATAGGCCACCACTGATCAATAGTTAAGAATATACAGAGTTTCAATAAGTGTCCTGCTTACTTTTCTATATTAGGTGCAGCAGTGGCGCAGTAGTTAAAATGCAGTATTGCAGGGGCTAATTCTGCTGAGTGCCGATTGCCAGCAGTTTGGCAGTTCGAGCCTCACCGGCTCAAGGTTGACTCAGCCTCCCATCCTTCCGAGGTGGGTAAAATAGGCAATAGGCTGACTCTGTAAACCACTTAGAGAGTGCTGTGAAGCACTATGAAGCAGTATATAAGTCTAAGTGCTATTGCTATTATTCCTGTATTCTCCTCCTCCTCCTCCATCATCTTCATCATCATGTTTTTAATTAACCAGACATTCAATGAAACTCTGCTATTACTTCATCTTTACCTTGAAGTAACCTGAGTGTGAAAACACCATAAACTCCATAACTTTCTGGAAAGTTATGTCACCAAACTGGATGACAATTTCCCCTTCCCAAAAACTATTTTGCCAACCAAGGAGATTGATAAACGGAGAGAATGGCATTAAGTTAAGACAGCAGCCTTTTTTAAGGGCTACTGGCACAAAGAAGCAAAGTAATTATATCTCTATTCAGGATGAGGAGGACCCTGTTATTATTCATTCAACCTAGCAATAAAATCCATTATTACAGACTATAAAAATATTCATCTTATTACTAAAATTCACTCTCTTCTCACTTTCACTATGTGTCAAAGATGACAATATAAATGTTGCTTTACATTTTGAACTTGTGTTCCTCAATTCAGATATCTCAAAAGTAAGTTTCTTGTAAAAGAGCGGAGAAAACCTTCAAAATATAGAAGTGGGAAAACTCTTGCCAAAAGCAGAAAAGCAAACTTAGGCTAACCACTTTTTTTTTTAAAGGCAGCCTCACAAATATTTATATTTTAATATAAAATTTTAAATACATATCCATGTTATATAATATCTGAATAGAATAGAATAGAATAGAATAGAATAGAATAGAATAGAATAGAATAGAATAGAATAGAATAGAATAGAATAGAATAGAATAGAAGCTGGAAAGGACCTTGGAGGTCTTCTAGTCCAGCCCCCTGCTCAAGCAGGAGAACCTATATCATCTTAGGTGATTGTCTTTATATTACATTATATTTATATTATATTAACCACTGTACTACATGTCTTGATTAAACTGTGTAATGTTGGTATAGCAACATTAGCAAATAGCTTCATATATGGCTTGTAGAAATATCTGCAATCTGCAATGCAAAAATAACCTGGGCTGTACACAGTTGCCCAAAGCAGCTGCTTCCAGCGCAGAGACCAGAAGTGCTCCTTGAAACTTCCAAAGCGAATTCCCCTCAATGACAGCAGCATCACCTTCCACGGCATTGTTGACCTCCTGGATAAAAAGCTGCAACTTCATCACCAGGGTAGCTGCGTGAGCATCTACTTTGCCAGGGGCTTCCTGCTGCACAGCCCGGAAGGCCCCGTTCACCCAGGCCTTGACCTCAAAATCATCAGCCAGGAACTTGGAGAAATCCATGGTGGCTGCCACACTTTCACCCTCGCCTGGAGCTGGTCAGTAACTGCGGCACCTGATGATACAAGGGAAACAGACAGGAACAGAAGCCATAGTTCAGCAAATGCTTTGTCTGCAGAACGTCTTAATTTTTTTTTTAAAAAAAAGGGAATATAGGGTATTAGCATTACTGTGCACGCCATTTATCTGAGGACCTCTGCCCTGGATAGAGGATTGTATTAGAAGATACACACAAAAATGAAAATCCTAGGGTTCTATGAATTTGGCAAGCAAAGATCGTCTGTGAAATCCTTGGTGTTCTTTGAGCTTGGCTGTTTTTTTTTGCAGCAGTCTCATTACCCAACTAAGCAACATCATCAGTACTGGTGAAGGTGAAGTTTGCTCCCTGTTTATTTTAAGTATTTATTCCTTTATTACTTTTATAAGTAACTCAAAGTGGCAAACATATCCAGTTTCTTCCTCCTATTTCCCACAATGAGATAGAGTCACTGGTCCCAAATCACCCAGCCGCTTTCGTGCCTAAGGCAGGACTAGAACCAATATAAAAGGCAAGCAGCTTGTTGTTCCCAGATGAGAGTTGTTTCAAACTATATTCCATGGACTTCTAAAAAACTTAATGGGGTTAAGAAACTAAGAGCAAAAAAAAAAAAAAAAGGTTCACTCAGGCACTACCAATTTTTTAGAGCTTAGCTTCTTGATTAGGGCTCTGGGGTTTTCTTTTTAATTAACAGGTTCCAATGCCTGAAAAAGTTTGAAATCCTCTTCTCTGCTCCTACCCAACCAGGCCAGGAGAGCTGTCATCAGAAAGATCTGGAAAGATCAAGGTTACCTACTCGGTCTCTGAGCTTATGCAAAAAATGCACTCAAAGGACAATTTTAAAGAAAATGCTGCATCTTTATCATTTGAAATCTGTAATTAAAAGAAATATAGAATCCTAGGGCTGGAAGGGACCTTGGAAATCTTCTAGTCCAATCCCCTGCCAAAGGAAGTTCACTCTTGAATTTCATGATTGTCATTCTTTAGCTTTAATGGAGGGCTGTTAAGTCTAGCAAACTGCTATGTTTCTCTAGATATTATGCCTCAAAGAATTACTTATAGGACAGATTTGAAACTGGGGTATTTGCTGAAGTGTAAATAGATACAACATTCTGGAATGTGTACAAATGAGGCAATAACATATTTTTTATTTTAATTAATAAATCTAAATCTCTCTAAAGTGAGAGGGCCACTTTGGAGTAATGGTTAAAAGCACCAAGCAGACTAGAAATCAGGAGACCGTGAGTTCTAGTCCCATTTTAGACGCGAAGCCAGCTGAGTGGTCCTGGGCCAGTGACTCACAACCCTAGGAAGGAGGCAAAGGCAAACCACTTCCAAAAAGCCATCACAAAGAAAACTGCAGGGACCAATCCAGGCAGTCACCAGGATCAAGATTGATTCAGCAGGACCAAAACAAGAACAGTCAACATTTTAAAGATTATGGGGAGGATAAAAATTACAATGGCAGCCCAGACAGAACTTGGTTTAATGTGACGTAAGATTTATAGGGTGCAATGCTTTGGTGTCATGGTCAGAGCATCAGGCCAGAAACTGGGACATGGCGTGCTTCATAGTCCCGCCTTAAGTATGAAGGCCTTGGGCCAGTCACTCCCTCTCAGCCCCAAGAAGTAGGCAATGGCAAACCACTCCCCAAAGAACCTTGCCAAGCGAACTACAGGGACTGATCCAGTCACCACAAGCCAAAATCGACTTGAAGGCAATAATAATAAAGTGAGCCCCGTGCCTACTAGGCATTCCCATTCAGACAACTGATTTTTGCAGCACTGATACCACAGCCTGGAGCAGAAGGTCTTTAAACTTGGCCCCTTTTAAGACGTGTGGACTTCAACTGCTGGCGGAGGATTCTGGGAGTTGAAGTCCACACGTCTTAAAGGGGCCAAGTTTCGAGACCCCGGCCTGGAGCAATGTTTCTCAACGGGGCAAGTTGAAGATGGGCGGACTTCAATTCCCAGAATTCCCCAGCGGCATCTCCAGCTGCTGAGGACCGCCCCCCTCCCCTTCCAGCGGCCACATTCAGAAAGGCCGGCCTCGTCAATGGAGCGAGAAAGCTCAGCCCGCCCGGCCGCCAGCCGCGCTCGGGCGTTACGACGAACCGCATCGGGGCGTCCACGCGGGAACTGACTACGGGGGAGACACGCGAGGCCCCTGAAGCAGGAGGGGCGCCCGCCGCGACGAGGAGATTCGGGCAAGGAGACCCAGCCAAGCCCGGGAACGAGGCCTCGTGAAGCCCCGCGGAGAGGCTCGGGCTCTGCCCCATCGCGGGGCGGGGATTTCCGAAGGAGTCGGGCGGGGAGCCGCGCCCCTCACCTGCTGGGCCCCCTCGGCGGGACGCCCCCAACTCACCTGCGCGCCTGCGCATTGAGCCTCCGCGCCCCCGCGGGTCCAAGGCGTTTGGCCACCATCTTGGTGTCGGGCCTGCGGCTTCACGCCTCTCCAGGATTTCCGGGAAGTCCGCTCCCTTCGCTGATTGGCTGGCGGCCGACACTCGCGCCTCCGGATTGGACGGATCCTCCGCCCACTCAGCGCACCCGGGGTGGAGTTTCTTTTCCCGGTCCCGCTTGCCTTGGAGAAGGCGCGGCAGGCAGGCAGGCGCGAATCCAACCGGGGCAGCCTCTTCCCGCACTGTGGCCCAGCAGCAGCACTTCGCCCTCCCAGTGCGGGAGGCCCGCAGGCCCAGCCGCCCGTTTGGGCTTCCCCTCCGCCCGTCAACTCCCACTCGCTCTCGGGCCGCTGCAGCGCCTCGAATCGCACCGTGAATCAAGCATTGCCTGGTCTCCGAGGGCAGGGAGACCGGCGTGGGTGGCTGGGCTGCCAGGCCACACAGGAAGATGCGCCAAGAAGAGTAACCGGGCTGAGACCGATGCTATTCGGGAATGCTGCCTCGGTCCCTTTCGGGGGCGGAGGCTCCAGCAGCACCCAGCCCACGTTGCCAGGAAGGGGCAAGATGCTGCCCAGTCAAATCCAGGGCTGGGGAGGCCATTTCTGTCTCTGAATCCTTTTACTTATTCCAGGGAGAGATCCAGGCAGAACAAAGACCAGCTGCCCCTCCAGCCAGCCCCGAGGTTTGTCTGAACGCACCCAGGGCACCTACCAGAAATAGACCCCTTGCTTGCACCACTTGCCTTTCACTTGTTCACCATAGTTTACGTTTGCAAATATTGTGTGAACCAGTCTCTTCAGATCCAGGAGTGTCTGGGACATGTTGGATCCTTAAATGGCCCTGCCTGCTACCAAGAAGCTTCCAAACTGGTGGCTACCTCAAGGACAGACTTTAGCCTGAGTATTCCAGCAGGCTCTACTTTTTTTTTAAGGAAGACATAGTCCTTACTTAGTGACCATACAAAGTTATGACAGAACTCCCCAGATATACTTATGACCCATTTCTAAGTTCCAGTGGCTGCAATCCCCCAGTCATACAATCACATTTTGGGTGCTTGGCAATTGGCTCACATTTATAGCTGTTTGCAGCATCACAACTGCAGTTTTCAATGTATACCAGTTTACTTCTGGTTTCTGGCAAAAATAGCAATTGGGTACAATGGATTCACTTGTCCAATGCATCTGCTCAATGAGCATTGCAAAAACGGTCATAAAACTGGGCACAGTCATGTGGTGACCTGCTTAACGAGCACCATAACTTACAACTAATTCCAGTCACAAATTGAGGACTACCTTATTTAGCAGAAGCAGCTCTGCATTTGCTGAGCCGCCAAAAGCTGCATTGTGGCCCTGGAAAACGACCTGGGTGGCCCCATACAATTCCTGCAGCAAGCAGAGTCATGCCACAGAGTCACAATGTGAAAGTCTTTATTGATTAAAGCTTAAGAGTTCGGGGTCCAATCTCACCTTGCGCAGATGAGGAAGGAAGGAGGAAGACTTCACGAGGTTCAGCTGCAGAAAGAACCTCACCACTGGGAAGCTCCCTGGCCCTAGAAAACTAGCAAATCAGGGAGGGTTCCAGCCTCGGCTTCTCTCCGATAAGTCAACTGTTCTTGGCAAAGACGTGCAGCCTAAAGTGCTGAGCTTGGACTTTCATCCAGATTAGGAAAATGTAGGCTTAACTAAAACAAGAGGGTTGATCCTGGTTTTCCTAACTCCCGTTTCTATTGTATCATACTTTTCAGATATTGATCCTTGATCCTTTTTCCCAGTTACAAAAGGGGGAATGCCAAACGGGCTGCTAGGGCTCGTCTGTATCTAATTCAAAAGCTAATATTTTTCCCTTTTCTATTAAATTTGAACCCAGCACTCATCAACACCAGAAAACGTTCTCTGTGCGTTGCCCCCAAGCTCCACCATGCTTAGAAGTCCTTTGTCCCTTTCCCTCATGGAGCGAGTTGGCTGCACAGAGCCCCCTGAATGCGAAGGCTGGTCTCCTTGGGTCCCAACAGGATCATCATCTCGGCAACGCTGGGCCCGTCCTGAAAGGGAAGCAGCGGTTACCGCGCAGGGAGGGGCAGGCGAGCGCAGTTCTCCCAAGCCCAGCCCAGAGCGGGAGGGAGACTTGCCTGCAGGCCACTGAGGGTGAGGCGGAGGAGCTTCATCATGGTGCTGTACTTTGTGCCACTTATCTGCGCATGCAGCTGCCTCAGTTGCTGGCCAAGTTCTTCAGGTCTCTGAGTCACTGGCCCTTCCAGTAGCCTTTAGGAGGAGATGACATGGTCAAGCCAGAGCATGCCGACGGGCTGAGCCAGAAGAGAAGCAGGCCCAGCTGGTCAACCGCATTCCTGAGAATCTGGCATTTCTGCAGGGCTCTTTTGAGGAAGCCTTGGACAAATAGCAGAAATGCTTGCTGATGGATCCCATTTGACGCCCCACGGAGTGTCAAAGTGACTAAATCTGAATCCAGCAGGCATCTGAAGACCAACTGCACGGCACAAACTCAAGCTGCTTATCTGCCACCGTTCTGGCAGTTAGTGAAACTTTCATTTCATTAAAATCACCAGAGAGATGTCATCACAACAGTCTGAATTATTTTTTTCGCATGGTGTTTGTACTCAAATGGTAGACGCAATGAAATTTACCCAGCAGGGAAAATGTTCTTTTCACATGAGGAAGTTTATGAAAAAGGCCAAGTAGGAATTTCTTCCCAAAAACAGAGCAAGATTCCCCACCAAGACAGCAGCCAGTTTACCTGAGGACCACCCTTCCTATCTGGTCTGTTTCAGTGGAGAGGGTCTGCAGCTTCTCAGAAGGCACAGAGGGTCGGATCCACAAGAAAGCATAGCTGGGGGACACCAAGTCCTTCAGACGGCTAATGTGGCCCTAGGGAAGGAGGAGTTCTGAAAAGCAGAGCCCAGGAGAGGGAGCCCCTGCCGTCCTGTTCCCCTGGACGATGTCCTTCAGCTGGTGCTCTGCTCAGCTTGCCAAGTAACCCAATCCTGACAGCACACAAGCATCACAGCCATGTGGCAAACAGGCCTGACTTGCTAGTCAGGAAAGGATTAAATGCCCTTTTATCCAAACTGCCCTTAGCTTAGTATAGACCAGCAGGCGCCCTCTTCCCCCCCCCCCCCCCCCACACACAGAATTCACATATATGGGGCCACTGTCATTTGGCAGGAATCCAGAGACTCCTCTGAAAACAAACTGCTTCCGACTTACCCTCCGTAGCAGGAGCACTTGCTCTACGTAACCCTTTTCAAGGACCTCCCTCTCCGGAAGCTGCTTGCCGTAGACTTCCTCCACAGAGGCCTGAACCTCTGCCACAAGCTTCTGCCGTAGCTTCTCCTCTCCAATCTGCTGGGCCAGATGAATCCTGAGCAAAAGAACGTACTGGATGCAGGCAGAGGCAAAACGGGCCTCTTCGGGGAACAAAGCCACAGCAACCATTCACATGAACACCCCTCACTAAAATGGCCCACTACTCCAAATAACCACCCCCAGTGCAGCCCTCTTGCAATGCAGAGCAACAGGTTGACCCCCTCTTCTTTGTGGCCACCCCTTAGAGTGTGTCCAATTTGGCCAAGTCGTTTTCTGGACTATTCCAGCAAGACATGCTGACATCTTGGGAAAGTCTGGGGAAAGAAACTGTGATTCCCTCATTACCCCAGTCAATTTCAAGGAGGTGGGGAACGAATGACAATGGGGGCAGGGGGACCAGCCTCCAAAACACTGAAGAGGGAGCTAGAGAGCAACAGGAGATGTCTGGAGCCCTTTCATTTTCTCCACCTGTTGAATTCTGGCAGTTTCTTCAAATCCAGGAGGGCCGAATGCCTTTCAATCCTGCTCAGATCAAACTCATCAATCAGCTCCTTTAGTGTTCGTCCCATTCTATTCTCTGCAAAACAGATCAAGAAGCTGCTGAACGTCTCCTGATACCTGATTTCTACAACCCCCTTTGATGTAAAGGTATCACACTAATTCCTCCTACTTTATCCACAGCCTCTTTTACCTGCCCATCCCTCAATCTCCAACCAAGGCAAGGACAACCTTTCCCACCTCAACATGCCTGAGGAAATGGGATTATAGACCGGCTCCTGCACAGTCCCTGCCAGAGTTGAAAAGACACAAATGCTTCCGAAAACACACACATTCACCTTCCTTCCCCTGCAAGAGGCGACTACATTACCTGCAAACCCTGAGCCAGAGTGTGTCATGAGATCCAGCAGGGTGGCCGGCAAATAGCCATTTTGCGCAAACTCCTCCACAAAAATATGCCCTTGTCTCTTGGAGAGTTTGCTGCCGTCTTCGTTCAGGAGCAGTGGAAGGTGCCCAAAATGAGGTGGCTCCCAGCCAAATGCCCTGTAGAGGAGGAGGTGTTTGGAAGTGGAGGTGAGCCATTCAGCTCCACGCAGAACATGACTGATCTCCATCAGGTGATCATCCACCACGTTAGCCAGGTGATAGGTTGGAAAGCCATCGCTCTTCAAAATCACTGGATCACCTTCCACACTGGCCACCTCATGCCTGCTCCACCCATGGATTAGATCGCAAAAGGGATCCAACTGCTCTTCCAGATGAAAACGCACCACGTAGTCAACACCTTGAGATATCTTCTCAGCAACCTCCTTGGGTTTTAGGTGACGACACCTGTTGTCATACCTATACAGGAGAAGAATTAGAGTGCATCAACTCTGCAAAACTAAAGTTACTCCTGTTTGTTTAAAGTAGCCTCCTCTTCCAACCACAAGTAAAAAAGGAGTCCCTGCGGATTTTACTCCGCCAGTCGTTGCCAACTTTAGGGGACAGTGTTCATCTCCGTTTCACCAACCACAGGAGAAAGCAAGAATTTAAGAGTCTGATGCTAAGGTTTAGCCTCACTACATCAACAGTTCTCACCGTGGAGTTTGCTGACTGCGCAATGCTTCCTTCTTTAGTAATTCCAGGCGCTGGGGAGTGCAGAAACAGTGATAGGCAGCCCCTTTCTCAAGAAGCAGTTCTGTGTATTTCTTATATAGGTCACATCGTAGGGATTGTTGGTAAGGGGCGGCAGGGCCTCCCCGGCGAGGGCTCTCATCCGGTGGCAGACCTGCAGGCAGGCAACAACTATGAGCAAGACAGAGTGATGACAAAAACCACAGTCCAGCCCAATCTATTGGCAACACAGGCTCTGCCCCTCCACCCTCAAGGAGCCCTGTAAGCTAGAGAAGAGCTCCAGTTGGTGGCACATCTGCTGATATGCTATAAGTCTGCACATTTCATTCTCAGGAGGCTGAGGGACTAAAAGTTGATCACATGCCTAAGGTCTCTTTACCAAAAGGATTACAGAGCTCTGGCAAGACTTCAAGGAAGGCCACAAGCCTCTCGCAGGAATCTTCCCAACACGAAACAGGCTGACCAACAGTAGGAAGGATAGCTCTCTCTGCTCTGGACATCACTGCACAGTATTCAGGAATGCACTAACAGACTTGAGGAAGCTGTACCATTCCTATTGCTGGTATGGGGTTTAAGCCTCCAACAGGACTAGAAACGGAAACCGGATGGACCATTACTGCCAGGAGGTGTACTGAGCAAAGATCATGTAACCCTTTCCCCCCAACATTTCTCAGGCCCCTGGAGATGATGGGGGCAACACACTGGCAGTAAAATATTGCCAAAACGATGGCAAAAGGCAAGGCTTTTAAAAGGGATAAAAAAAAAAAACCAGGCACGCCTGATCCCCTTCAACAGGCTCTGGTTCCTTACCTGCCCACTCCAATGCATCTTCTATGCTTTCAGAGGCTGCTGATACCACACGGCTTTGATCGGTGTCTTCCAGTCGAAGGATAAAGCTGCCTCGGTGTTTTCGGGCAAAGAGATAGTTGTACAGAGCAGTCCGGAGCCCTCCCAAATGTAGAAAGCCTGTTCAAAGACGATAGCAGAGCTCAGAGGAAATGGGCAGATTAGCATGATCCCTGTGAGGGGAGGCTGAGCAGAGTCAGTGACCTCTTCAGCAGACAGAGCTAGCCAGGGAAAGCACAGATTCCAGGAAAAGCGCCCTCTTTCCAGAATCCCAGGGGAAACCATCTCGGCCCTGGGATTTGCAAGGGAGGCCAGGCCCCTCTACCCGCTTATGCATGCATGCGTCCTGGTGGGGGGAGGGCTGGGGAGCATTTTTTAAAAAGGAGGAATTGGGCTCTATCAGGAGCTTTTGAAAAGGAGCAAAGGGGAAACTGCAGAGGAGAGAAGAATTTGCCCAGATGCAAATCCTGAGATTATAGAGGGCAGGTGTGGGAGGACAGGCGGCCTGCAAAATGGGCTGCGCCTGGGCTGCTGGTGCTCTCTCCCTTTAGGGCCTCTCCTTAGCCAGCCCAGCAACCGCTGGCTATAAAAGCTGGGCAGAGGGGCAGCCTCAGCCGCCCCCGCCGGTGCGGTGGCTTGTGTTCAGTTGTGGAACCGAAACAGCCTGAAGGGCCCAAGGCAAATAGGGGAGTTTCTCTCCTCCAAAAGCGGGACTCGCAGAGAGGTCAGGGACTGTGGCAGAATTGGGCGAGAGCGGTAAGCAGGCAGTCCTGGTCTCGGCGTACTTGCTTGTGGCTGCGTTGCCTCGAGGCCAGCTGGGTTGTGTTGGCTCTCCCGGGTCTTGGAGCCCACTAACCCGCCTATGTGCAAAAGCGCCCCGGTGGGGGACCAAAGTCAAGCGAAGCGACCAGCGCCTCGTTCTGGGCCGGGAGGCTGAGAAACCCACGGAGAAAACGGGGCTTCGAGGCCGGCCTCGGTCTCCGCCCCCCCCCCGCGCAGGAAGGCCCGTTGCCGGGGGGAGGGGCGGGGCTCGTCTCCCGGGGATGCCCGGGGGGGCCGCCTCCCAAGGAAGCTCCGCGCCGCCGGCTGCGCCCCGCGGGGAAGCCTCCACCGCGGGCCGGGCCGACCTTCCGCGCCAGGAGCCCCAAGTGCAGGCGGGGCTGGTAGGGCGAAGGCCCCGAGGGGAAGCCGCCCTTCTCCGGGCGCAGCGCGCCGGCCACGAGACTCACCGGTCGGGCTGGGCGCGAACCTCACCCGGACGGCGCGCGCCGCCACGCCCGGCGCCATGAGCGCCCGCGGACACGGAAGCCCCGCCCCCGCGCGGGACCCCGCCTATCCGCGCCGACGCGAGAGGGGCCAGACCGCCCGGGGTCGCTTCCCCCACGCCTCCCCCCCGTGCCCAGGGGAACTCGCGGCCACTGGGCCCTCCCCGGGCGCGTGAGGCGGAGGTCCCCGGGGCAGGGCAGGGCAGGGCGCGGCGGAGCGGAGCGGAGCGGGAGACGGGAGGCCCCGAAAGTTCCGCGCGCTCCTCCCGCCCAGGCGGCTCGGAGCCAGACACCGCCCCCCGGTGGGCGGGGCTCTGCGGCGGAGCCCGCCCCTCGGGAGGGACGCGCGGCCACGGTGGCCGCCGAGGGCCAATCGCAGCGCCCTTCCCGACGCGCCCCGCGGCCGGGCTGTACACAATCATCATGGCCGCCACCTCTGCCTCCCCCGGTGCGCGTGAGAGAGACCGCAGCCGCCCCGTCCCCGCGGCGCGCGAGGCGGGGGCCCGGGGCGGGAGGGGGCCGCGCCCGCGGCGCCTCGGCGGAGGCTGAGCGTCCTCCAGCCTGGCCGCGCCGTCGGCGGGGAGCCCCCAACGCCCGCCCGGCCCCCCGCCCGGCGCCTTCGGCCTGCAGCGGCTTTGTGCGGGGCGGTCGCCGCGCCCGGCCGAGAGGGGGCGGCGAGGGGGGGCCGGGCCGGGCCGCGCAGGGACCCCGGGAGGCGGCCAGCGGGGCGTGGGCGAGGCCGGGCCCGCTCAGGTGCCGCCTCGGTCGCGGGTCTATCCCCGTTTGCCTTGCCTTTTCGCAGACTCGGAGGAAGCCAGCATGGACGCGGAAGTGCGGAACCCGCCGGTGGGCTGCCAAGACGAAGACGAGAACGGCTCGCTCCCTGCCGAGAAAGCCGAGGAGCCCCAGAGCGACCCCCCCGACCTGGAGGCCTCCGTGAGCAACGGGGGCGAAGCCGAGATGGAAAAGGAGTTGGTGGAGCTGAAAATTATCTGGAACAAAAACAAGTACGACCTAAAGTTCCCTCTGGACAGCACCGGAGCGGAGCTGAAGCTGAAAATCCACTCGCTGACAGGTGAGAAGCCGCCTCTTGTTCCCTGGAGAAGGAGCTCGGCCTGAGACCCGGGAAGGCTCCTGTGCTAAGCCTCCCTCTCGGTTTCCTCTCTGGTAGGCCTTCCACCCGCCATGCAGAAGGTCATGTTTAAAGGACTGCTCCCGGAGGAAAAAACCTTACGAGAAATTAAAGTCATCAGTGGAGCCAAAATAATGGTGGTGGGCTCGACTATCAATGATGTCTTGGCAGTCAACACACCAAAAGATGCCACTCAGCAGGAAGTGAAGTCCGAAGAGGCCAAAAAAGAGCCCCTCTGTAGACAAAAGGTCAGTTGGAGCCACCAGCTGGTATGGGTTTGAACTTTCCAGAAAAGGTAAACTCTATTGAACCGTAGGTCTGTTGGGAAAAGGGTTCTTTATATTTTGTTAAGCTGAAGCTTTCTATTTTGATGGTCCTTCTTTTCCATTAACGCTTCAGTTTTAAGATGGGTGGAAGCAATCGTTACAAACAATTCATTGCCTACCGGCATTGTCATGGACAGGCACTTCATTTTAACTTGTAGAGAATCCCCAGATTGGTAAATCTAATTCAATAATGCTTTTTGGTCACCAACTCACCTTTTTGAGTTGACCAGCTGGCATGAGATGTTTTCAGTCTGTGGTTCTGACATTTAGCAGACTTTGAACTTTATGCCTCATTCTTCATATGTAGAAGGTGTCGGGTGATTTGTCCTCCATATTCCAATAGGGTAGGGCGACATTCCTTTTCTGAAATTCTGCCAGATAATTTTACCAGCAATGAGCAAAACAGCCTGTTTCCCAGATAAAGTATTTTCTTGTAATCCTATCTTTTCCCCCCTTGCTGTTATTTTCTTGCCATCTCACTGATTTGTTTACTGGTGGTAGGCAAGGTTTTATTTTTTAACTATTAAGCAATTGAGCATGCACAGGCAGACTATTTTAAACTTTCCAAAACCTTTGGTTGGTTCACCATAAATTATTTATAGCTGCTCTACTTTTTTTGTTGTTGGCTCCTCTTATTGCCTTGGATTTTTGTCAGTGCTGATGCTGCTAATATTTCCCATGATTTATCACCTCTTGGTATTACCTCCTTCCCACTTGCTGTTCTTGTGACTGAGTTTAGCAGTTCTTACCGCCACCATTCAATGGCTGGTTTTTGTTTCTTTCTGCAAATCCAACCACCTTGATCCTATAATGATAGAACTCTGTAGCTGCAGTAAACCAGAGTGCATTTAGGCAGATGTTCCAAATGTTTTGGTCTCCCCATTCAGAGGTTCTGTGAGCACCTGCACCAAGATTGTTGTGCAGTGCAACAAGTTGCAGAATTTTGAAAGTAGAGGTTGCAGCTTGGTTTGCAGCCCCCAGCTCTGTGAGCACATAGAGAAATATATATTGACCGAAGTAAGAACACATTCCTTCAACTCAGCCTTTGAATTTGAACAAGTTGCCTATACCATCTAGATTTTCTGTGTAACTTCAGCCAGATTATTTGTTGAGAAAACATGAATTCCGCTCCACAAGGAAGAAATGCTGATACGATAAGAACACTTTGGTGTCTTTTAATTAGTATCTGTTTGCACCTTATTTATAGGGTGCTATTTTCTGACTGAAGGTTGCGCATCTCAGAATTTTTAGATTTCTCATTAATATGCTGGCAAGTAAGCACAGTGGAAATCCTGCATGGCTTCTATCGTTTTTTGGTTAATTTTTATTTCTGCTTTACAGCAACATAGGAAAGTCTTGGATAAAGGGAAGCCTGAAGATGTGATGCCTTCTGTCAAGGGTGTCCAGGTAAGAAACAAGAATCAAAGGGCCAGGGATTGGCAATTCTAGCTGTTCTGTTCTTACTGAGAGGCAGTAAAGAGAATATAGTGTTTCTCCTTCAATCAATGAATCAGAATAGAGCGGGAAGGGACCTTCTAGTCCAGGGGTAGGCAACCTTTGCTCTTTTATGACTCGTGGACTTCAACTCCCAGAATTCCTGAGTCAGCATGGCTGGCTCAGGAATTCTGGGAATTGAAGTCCACGAGTCATAAAAGAGCCAAGGTTGCCTACCCCTGTTCTAGTCCAACCCCCTGCTCAAGCAGGAGACCCTATATCATTTCAGACAAGTGACTGTCCAGTCTCTTCTTAAAAACCTGGAGTGATGAAGCACCCACAACGTCTGAAGGCAAGCAGTTCCCCTGGTTAATTGTCCTCAGTGTCAGGAAGTTTCTCCTAAATTCCAGGTTGCTTCTCTCCTTGATAGGTTTCCATCCATTGTTTCTTGTTTTGCCTTCTGGTGCTTTGGAAAATAAATTGACCCCTTCCTCCTTGTGGCATCCTCTCAAATACTGGAACCCTGCTATCATGTCCCCCCTAGTCCTTCTGTTTTTCTAGACTGGCCATTCCCAAATCCTGCAGCCCTTCTACATATGCTTTAGTCTCCAGGCCTTTAATCATCTTAGTTGCTCTTCTTTGCACTTTTCTGGACAAATTTCTGCCTTATGTTGCTTTTGCCTCAATGTCTAGTACTATATATTATTTAATTTACACAACAAGTTATATATTGTTCTATGTTTATTAAATATGATTAATTCTTTCACTGATAATTTTTCTTTAACTGGAATACTGCCATCATGTCACCCCTAGTCCTTCTTTTCTCTAGAATAGCCAAACCCAAATCTTGCAACCATTCTTCATATGTAAGTTGTACTGTAAGTTGCTTTGTTCATAGAAAGCTTGTGTCTCAACCTCTTTAGGAGCGTCTGCCAACCGTTCCTTTATCGGGCATGTACAACAAGTCAGGTGGAAAAGTACGGCTAACCTTTAAACTTGAACAAGATCAGCTCTGGATTGGCACTAAAGGTGCGTGCCCAAGTTGCGCGATTGTTCAGATCCTGAAAGCTTAGCTCTATGTGATAACAGTACTTTGTGATTTCTGGGTTATTGTGTCTGAGCTGGTGAGCCTCACTGAATCCAGTTCACACGTGAATTGAGCCTATTTAAGTTGCTCCATCTTGATTTGTGCGCAATGTGTGAAGCTTAAAGAGCCAAAACATCAGTGACAGGAGTGTCTTTTGCTGCCCCTTGACTTGATGCTTTTAGGGCAAAGGTTTCCAGTTCTGAGAAACAGAAGAGCAGCCTCAAGACCGCCTGGAGCCCCTCCAACCCTGCTGCCTGGCACTTGAGGCCCGTGGCCTCGGCTGGCTGAGAGGCGAGCGAAAGGCTTGGGCTGCTGAGCGAGAGGCAGTGGTGAAGCTCCCGTGGAGAACTCTGTAGGGTGGAATCTATGGGGCTGTTTTTCTCTCTTGAGATTTCACTGTAAACCATATACAGAATGTATGTATATGTACATGTATTGGTGCTGTTAAGCAGTACTGCTCTTGCTAATCTTTTTTTAACAGCAAATACTGTTAATTCAATTTTAAATGCTTCTAAAATAATTATGCAAGCTTAATTTTGGCTCGGTAGTATATATTCTGCAGTACTTATGACCACAATTGAGCTCAAAATTGCTGTCCTTAGTGAGACAGTTATGAAATGAATTTTGCACCATTTTACAACCTTTCTTGCCACAGTTGTTAAGTGAATCACAGCAGTTGTTTAGTTAGTAACACAGGTGCTAAGTGAATCTGGCTTCCCCATTGACTTTGCTTGTCAGAAGGTTGCAAAAGGTGATCACCTGACCCCGGGACACTGCGACGGTCATAAATATGAGTCAGTGGCCAAGCATCTGAATTTAGGTCCCCTGACCCTGGGGAGGCTGCGGCAGTCATAAGTGTGAAAATTAGTCATGTCATTTTTTTCAGTGCCCTTGTAATTTCAAACGGTCACTAAATGAATTATTGTAAGTCGAGGACTACCTATATTTAAGCATATGTTTTAGCTCCTTAGAGTCTTGTGGAATTGAGTTGAATATAAATTATAGCAAGTAAATCAATAAGTATCTGATAATGGGATCAATGGGCACAGAATGCTTTGCTCCACTCAGTGCAAAATACTTGTACTTTTTTCATATTACAAAAACAATCTGTTTTGTGTGGCATAGTTTATTTTTTGTTAATGTTACATTGAGCATAGTTCAGTAATTTTCTTTGCTTACTGATATTATCTCTTTTGAAGCTATATCTTTACTTTAAATAAATGTGCAGAATGCTTTGCTCCAGTAAATGCACAATTTGATAATTTTGTTATCTAATTTTGTTTAGAGCTGAGCAGCTGAGATTTTGGGTTCTTGTTGAACTCTGAGCTTGGTTGTTCCTACATATATTTCTCTTAACCAGTGTAGACAGCATCATCAGTACAAGGGAGAGTAAAGTTTGCGGGTGGATTATTTAAAAAGTATTTCTTGTTTAACGTTCATTTATCCAATGACTGATTCCTGAAATTCTGGACATTGCAGTACGCCTATGATGGCCATGTGAGCAAACTCCAGCCCACTTACATTTAGGCTCGGTGTCATCAGCTAACCTGCCACACCCCGAACTGCACCAGCTGGGCCTCCTTTCACACCAGGTTTCTTTAGCTCCAGCATAGCCAGGGCCTCCTTTTACCCGCCAGGCTTCTTTTTGCAAAAGATGGCTCTGGGCAGGGTGTGAGAGAAACCCCGGCTGCACCGGCACAAAAGCTGCACCGGCAAGTAGTAGTGTGCAGTGTAGCCAGGTGAGATGGCACACGGGGTGGGGCAGTTGGTGGCCATGGGAAGGCGGGCAGCCAAAAGGGCAGCGATAGCAGCAGCACTTAGACTTGTATACCGTCTCTAGTGCTTTGCGGCACTCTCTGATTGGTTTACAATGTCAGCACATTGCCCCCAGCAATCTTGGTCCTCATTGGACCGATCTTGGAAAGATGGAAGGCTTGAGTCGACCTTGAGCCGGTCAGGATGAAGAGCAGAGTTTGCCTGCAATCTGCGCCACCATGGGGGGGGGGGGGGCGGGGTGTAGCTCAAGAGGAGGCAGTCCCTTATCAAACCAAGGCTCAGAGCTGGGAGGTACGAAGCTGGTAATGGCTTGCATCAGGGTGAATCCTCACCTAATAACCGGTGGGTTTTGGATAATGATGGTAAAGGGGGCTGCCATCACATAATATCATGGTTTGCAACTTCATTGCTTACCGATGGAAATTCCAGTCCCAATTCCCATCATTAACTGAGGACTAATTGTCGTAGCTGGTCTTGATAGTCTTAGTTGGGGTGTTCCACTGTCAAGGAAGAAATCACTAAGCAAGGCCAATCGGTAAACACCAACCTTCCATGCACTGAAGATGTTACCTAGCCTGGTGATAAATGTGCGGGAAAATAACTAAGATCAGAACATGTAAAGTTTGACGTAGTTACTAGAGTTGACCCTTTATCCAACCATAGGCTGTGTGTCCTATTGGACAAGAGTGTGTAAAAGATTTAATGATGGTCTTTGTACTTTGTCCTTTTAAGATAAGCTTGGTGGGTGGGAGGGGAGAATATGGGGAAATGTGGAACATCAGTTATCCAAACGTTTTGTATCTTTAAATGTAGAAAGAACAGAAAAGTTACCCATGGGATCCATCAAGAACGTGGTGAGCGAACCCATTGAAGGGCATGAAGATTATCATATGATGGTAAGTGGCTTCAGCTGATGCCTTCCCATGGGCAAAGGCAATCCGCTTGAGGGGCTCCAGCAGAGTTTATCCATGGAGGCAGCAGTTCTTTATACCAGGGGTAGCTTGGTCCCTCAACAAGTCAGGACATGTATCTTGGCAACTTTAAAACATTTAAGTAAAGCCAGTTGGGTCTTTTCTGCTTCTTCCTTGTAACAGTCATCCTTAGTAAGCTCTCGCCATCAGTTTCACTCTCCCCCAACTCCCAGACCCTCTGACCTTCAGATGACCTGGTCTCCAACTGCTGAATGCCAGGTCAGCCTGTAATGGGTCTCCGTCATCCAATAGATTCGGAACGTTTCACCAAGGCCTGGATGAGCATGGAAGAGGCCTTGGGTTAGCAGCAGGCCTGATTCCAAGGCTGGGAGAGGGGTGGAGTGTCTGTTGTCATGTGAGAGATTTGGATGGATTCCAGAGGAATTGTGCCCCCAAAATCCAATAGGAGACCTTCCTATCCGTCAGGATTGTTGCTCTAGTCTTGGCTGCCTGCTAGTCCGCAGCTTCCCTGCTCAAGACGAGGAGAGTCTGCTCCGGGAGTCTCCTGGACCACGGAGACTGAGTGACTTGCCTCCACTCCGTGCAGAAACTGAAGTGCCCCAGGAATTCCTGGCTAGTGTGATAACCATGAACTGAACACAGATCATCAAGCACCCAGCATGCTATGGATCTCTTTTTTGTCTCGGGGCAGGCGCAACACGATCTGCTGAAGAATGTTAATGTAATGTCTGCTCTTGGTTGTGGTCAGACCCCTGTCTGGTTGTCTGGGAGCTTTTGGAATTTTCAGCTACCTGGTGCATCCCGTTAATATCCTGAGTGTGTTTGGGGAGTTTTCTGAGGCTCCGAGGGGCAGTTTGACCACAGCCTGATTCCTCACTTGAAATGAGGGGGTGACAAAACATGAGATTGGATGGACCCCGAGTGGCCTCCCCTTATATGCCTGTCCTAGGGCTCCCTTGCTTTCGGAGGAGCCCCAGAAAATGAGCAGCAGAGAACCCTGAGGATGCTGCTGGGGAGAGCTAGGCAGCTTCTTTTGGACTTGCCCTTTATCTGGGAGGGGTTTTATCCCGCGAGTCTTGAGCTGTTCTCAGAATTGTTAGTGCAGCTACCTGTGTGATAGATCCATGTCCCTCTTTCCTGGCCAGGCCGTCGGAAGAAAATGGGTTGCTGTAGGCGCTTCTTCCTTGAGTGAAGGGGTAGTGTGTGCCCCCTCCTCAAGAAACCATCACTGGATACAGAGAGAGTGGACAATTTCCATTTAGTATCTTACTTCCTCTTTTGAGGAAAGGTTTGGAGAAGATGGTTGAGCTGCAGTTCCAGAGAATCCTGGAAGAAAAAGATTACCTGGAATCCTTTCAGCATTGATTGCACTTGCGGATGATCTCTGGCAGAGTAGGAGACTCTTCCAGATGTCTTAGCCGCCTGGATTGTGATATCCACCTGGACCGACTTCAGGGTTTGGGAGGGGCGCTGTTCTGCAGTGGCTTTTCTTCTATCTCCTAGGTTGGTGCGTGGAAGCAGTAGAAGCGAGAGAGCGAACCTTAAGCCTCCTCAGAGATCAGTGTCCTCCCCTCTCATATTTAAGATCTACATGGGATTGCTGGGAGAGGTCATCTAAAGGCACAGGTCAAGTGTCCAAAGTACGCTGATGAATCCCAGTTATCCATCTTGACCCCCTGGCTACCCAAGTGATGCCTTTGAGACATAGTCCCAGGGGCTGGAGGCTGTTAGGGGCCGGCTTTGAGTTGGGAGATCAGCTGTATCTGAGAATGTATGAGATTTCGTTCTCAAGGGGGTTGTGCTTCCCCAGGGGAAACTGCACAACGGGGGCTCCTCTTGCACTTGAAAGAGACGGTGGCAGCTGTAGCCAGAGTTTGCCCAGATCCATCTTATCGTTGTCATTCATAACATAGTCACCTCCTATTTGGACTATAGGTAGACTTACATCCACAATTGAGATCAGAATCTTTGGTCATTGAGTGAAGCAGTCATATGATTGCTTCACTCAACAACCACAATCCCTGCATTCCCAATTGCGGTTGGAAAATGATTGCTGAAGCGAAGGAGCCGCCTGCTGCAGGGGCTCCACTTCCACGGGGCCAGGGCCCTCTGGCAGGCAGCCCTTTTGCTCTCAAGAGAGGCTGGCTGGAAAAGGCCGTCCTGAAATCAAAGCAGAATTGTTTCAAGAAATGTGTGCATCATGGGGCATTTGCAGACAGCCCCCAGAGACAGGAGGGCTCCCTCTGGATTCTGGGGGTGGGGGCGGCAAGTACCCCCTGCTGCAGCGGCTCCATGCCAAAATCCTGCTTCAGGCAGTGTCCCGCCTCCCATGGAGGAGCAGAACAGGGACGTCCTCTCAGGGTGCTATTCACCTGATAAGCCCACCACTCCCCCAGCAATGCTGACGGCTGGTCTTGCATCTGGGGGAAACTGCACTTTGCAGTTACCGCTTTGTCCTCATTGCACATCAGTGGTAACAACTATGGTTCAAAATCTGGCTTGTTGTGTCTTGGCCTGTCAAGCTGGTCTATACGTTCACAACGCAGCTAGATTGCAAACCAGTTTCAGCCTGTGGACGCAATCCCAGTTTGAACAGCAAGTTCAGTTCCCTAACTGGCCAGTTCAAATGAAGCAGCAGACCATGGTTTGTGGCACGGAGGAATTGGCAACCAGACTGCAGGATCCAAGGGGAGGAGAAAACAGCTTCCTTGGGGCTCCTGGTGGTGCAGCTGTGGGGTAGCTGAAAATCTGCCAGCCTTGTTGAGTAGGAAAAATGGAGGGGGGGGTGTCAAACTTTCCAGGAGGTGACCTGGAACTGAGATTGTTACTTTACTGCTGTAATTTTTGGCTTATATCGTTGGACTCCAGGTAAGAGTTTCTGACATAAAACGCTTGATTCTAAAACTGGAAGTAAATGCAGATCTTCTAAAATCACCTGAGGCTGACTTACGCTGAAATGATTGTGGCTCATGGGTTTCAAACCTCCTCCTCCCATCCTTAGGCTTTCCAGTTGGGTCCCACAGAAGCCTCTTACTACTGGGTCTACTGGGTGCCCACTCAGTACGTGGACGCAATCAAGGACACGGTGCTAGGGAAGTGGCAGTACTTTTGAAGGCACGCTCACCTCTGGCATGGAGACGGACTCGGATCTTAAGGACACTGCTGGAAGAGGCCCGGATGGGAGTGGTCCTGGAACCTCTCGATCAACGCCATCTCGGAAGGCCTGGGGGAACGCCAGAGGTGGGGATCTCTCGCCATTAGTTCATTTTTAACTTAAAAGCAGTCCAGCAGCAGGAGCTCTTGTTCTGCGGCAGCTTCAACCATATTTAAAAAAAAGCAAATACAATGGAAATCAATAAATCTTAATTTACAAACCACTGTGTGTAATACACTTCAACTCTACAGCTCTTCAGATTCCGACAAAAAAACAAAAACAAAACAAAACATCACTGTGGATTTTCTACATGGCGTGGACAAGAGGCGGATATTTTCATAATTCTTCATATATAAATACCATTGATTGGGCTTGTAATTGGGCGTCGGAGAAATAGGTTTTCCTCATCTCTTTTCTTGGAACATTAATAACAACTTTTCAACTGTACGTAAACTCGGGGGGGGTTCACAAGCCATTCTCTTCCTTGTCCTTAGGCTTTTGTAACCTTTCTGGTGTCAGTAGGGTGCAATTTCCACTCTGAACCCAAAGAGGGTCAACTCTTTTTAAACTTTGTGGTGAATCTTTTCATATCTGTCACAGGGAGGGAGGGAGGGAGGGAAATGTGCCATCACATGTTGCTTAGTTGGATGTGTTTTCCCACGCTTCCTCCCCCCCCCCCCCCACTGCTGTTGCCATAACTGGGGGAGTCTGTTTGCCTTAAGAAGCTTTCTTTGGCCATTTCTCTTAATAATCCAAGAGCTCTTTGCTCTGAAGGTGCTACTGTTGCTGCTTTGTGGACTTGGCCTTTTCTTTCCACAGCGTAAAGGGAGTTTGCTTAGAGCAGCGCATCCGGGTGTAATCCTGTCTTCCAAGCTAGCAGATGCAGCCGAAGGCCTTCCGGGGGCAACCTGGGCACCATGTCACCGCCATATTCTTCCTTGTAACCGCCAGAGAGGCTTTGGTTCCAGGCCTGCTAGTTCTGGAATGCCAATAGTGAATTTCCATTTTAGTTCCTTCCTTTGTTGAAAACCATGCTGGGGAATTACACTCACAGGCCTGTTGTGTTTCTTGCCAGACGGAAAGGGCCATCTGCTGCTGCTGATGCCATCTAGTGCCCTCGAAATGATAAATTTTAAAGAGGCTTGGGAATTGTAACGGCTCCTATGTAGGCCGTTTTCTACAGATATCCAGGTTAGAGATTGGTTGTTATTCTGAAAAATTATGAAGCCGTGGAAGAGGAAAAGAATTTGGGGAAAAAACAGACGTGTTGGTCTAGTTATTCTGTGTCATTTATTCTGCATAATAAGCAGAATATAATTATTCTGAGTATATTTATGACAAAAACATGTCTTAATTTTACTCAAGCAGTACCTACAAATATACCTAGTGTTAAAGATAGCCCTCCAAGCTGTTGTATCCTAAGATATCTAAAGGATGATTTTTGTAACACTTACTGCAAATAGTTATAATAAATTCCATTGAACTCAGTAGGATTTCCTTGGAGTAAGCTTTGCAAGTAGGAGAAAGTAGAATTTTCAAAAATAGAACTTACCAAAATTGTAATGACTAAAGGAAGACTTTACTACCTGGCAAATTTTATGTAGACCATTATGAAACTTATCTTTTTAGAAAAAGCTTACAGAAAATAAATATTCCTATAAATGAAATTAAGGTGTGGTAATAAACTTGATCACATTGAACTCTTATCTTGTATTTATCTTAATCTAACTTGGGTAAACATGGTGCCTCTGCTACGATCAACAGCTCTGGATTACCCTGAAAACAGGATCTATGCGGTCCTGAACAAGTTTCTCCATAAGTAAATCTCACTGGGTTCAGCCAGCTTATTTGCAGATCAACGTGCAGAGAGTTGCAGCCCAAATAGACGGTCACCTACATTTAATCTGTGATCGGACTCCACGGTTTGAATAGAGCCAGGGGCCCATAGAAACAAGACGACAAATCTCTTGTTGCATCTTGTAGCTGGATTTTAATTGGTATCTCTTACGTTTTTGGCTGCCAATAGACCTTTGGTGATTCTTGCTTAATTCAAGCATATCCAAAATAACAAATTTTCAGTGCTCTGGTGCTGAGTTCTCGGAAGCTTCAAGTAAGCAGGAATTTCTGTTCTGAAACTCGTCCAACCTCCAAGTCCTGCTGCTCTCCTGGGATGGGAAGGAGACATTGCTGGCCCCCAGCTCCTCCGCCCTGCTACTCCCCTCCTGCTTTGTGGGCAAGGGTGCCAGGAGGGCCTCCAGGGGAAGAGGGAGGCATGGAGCCATTTTCTCTCCTGCACGTATGATGTGAGCACAGTCAAGTCATGCTGAAGCAGCAGCACCATGTCATGTGGCTGATGAGCAAAACAAGTGATGTGCCTGCAACTGCCCTGTGCAGCTGACAAGGGTTTCCTGCTTGCATTGCTGGAGGTAGAACATGAGATCACCTGCCTGGCTTCTGTTTTTCTCCTGCCTACCGGTAGCTCTGATCTTTTAGCCTCAACTCTGCGTGGACGGTTCCTTTTAAGTGAGGAGGGAGGGGAGCTGGGGAGGCATTCCTCTCTGCCAGCCTCCTGGAGGAACAGGGCTGCCTTTTGGATCAAAGCGCTTGCAACTGGAGTGCCTGGGAGCACCCTTGAGCATGTGAAGACAGCAGGCTCCTTTCCCCGCCCCCCTCCAATCTATCTGGAGAGAAGCTACTGCTTGGATTTTGGTTCTGTTTCCCCTGCCTCCTTGGGGGTTCTTCTCTCTTAAAAGCTGTCTTCATCATTTGGGGGGCCTGGAATCTCCCTCTGTTCATTGCTGAATAAATTTCCAATCAACTGCCTGTTCGCAAAGTCCTCCAAGCAAGGGACCGTCACATCCAGCTGCAGCAAGCACCCTCTTCCCGCAAGACCGACTGTGTATGTCTTAAGCGGCATGGCTGTTTCTGGGCAGGTCAAGACATCCGTGGGCTGCCAACTTCCTTTCCCAGGACCAGTTGGGGGCCCACGGTGGCTATTTTGGAAGCCGTGGATTCCAGAGACGGCTCCTGTGTGTTTTTTCAGACGAACAGAGGAGAGAGACCGGCAACAGCAACCCTGGATGTGGGATTAGGAGCCTGGAGGGAATTCGGTGGTCTCCCCTGTGAGGGAGGGAAGGAAGTGGCAGCCTTGGATGTGGGAGGATTTGTGTCTTGCCTATCAACAGCCTTCATTGTGCAGCTGCCTCTTCCCTTCAGCCACCCAGTAGAGTAGACAGTGAAAGTTCTTCTTAAAAGCAGCTTACACTATCTACTCTAGCCAGTCTTGCTCACCTGTCCTTGCAGTCTCGCTTCTTTCCTGAGAAATCAAGAAAGTGTCCCATGGAATGTTCCTAATCTGTTTTGCCATCCTTGGGGGGGGGGGGGAGTCTGCTTAGCCTCCTCCCCAGCTAATTTGTGATGGCACTCGCCTCCCATTTCACCCCTCCCATTTCACCCCAGTCCTGGGACTAGAAGAAAAAGCTGCGCAGGGAGGGCATCCCAGCATCTCTCAGTGCTGGAAACACCTCTGGCGTCAAAATGCAACAAGTATGATCAGGAAACCCCACTGGATTCAGGGATTGGGATGCTCTCACGGACTCACTGACTTCTGGGATCTTTCTTGGTGTCAGCAGGTCCAAAGACACAACATTTGCAGTTACGTTCAGAGGATATTTTCCCCATCCAAAATGCCTCACCCCAGGGCTCCTTCCCCCTGGCTGATGATGGGTGTGGCAAAATCGGTGTGACTCTTTCGGTTCCTGCTTCCAAGTGTCCAGAGTGCGAGACGAGACCTTCAGCTCCGTCGGATCGACCTGGTCTCGCCCCCGGGGCCACGTTCCATTGTGCAAGAGCACTTGGGATGGAAAGGTTGGCAGCTGTCAGAGGTTAGAGAGGGTATTTTGGAGATCCCCTAGTACAGCCCCTCCCGCTGAGATCTGGCCATCCAGCTTGAGCTTATACATCTCAGCAGAGGTTCCGCTGCCTTCCAAGGGAGTCTGTCCCGTTGTGGAGCAGCTCTTGCCCCTCATTTCTGTCTTCCGGAACAACTGCTCGGTGTTCTGTCCAAAGCCTTTGGAGGCCTGAAGAGAGTTGCCAGGTCTCTTCACAATCTTCTCTTGAAATACACAACGCCTCCAAGAGTTCCTCATGCATTCTGGCTCTTTTAATATATCAAATGTTTTTAAAAGTGAAGTACCCAGAATTGAGAGCAATATTTCAGACAGGAGCAATGACTTTTTTGATCTTGATAAACTTCAGTTGATGCAACCCAGGACTGCATTTGCTTGTTTTGCAGCTGCATCACTCTGTTGGCTCATATTCAGCTTCAGATGCACCAGGACCCCAGATCTTTCCCACCTTTATTTCTGCCTGGTGTCCTCCTCCTCCATCCTTTGTCTTTTACCTTTGTTATCTAAATACAGGACTTATTTGGGTGGTCTGCCAAATCGATATTCATATTTTCTGGGTTCTCTTAAATTTTGACCACTCCAAGGTCTTGAATGGAGCCCTGCAGTCCAAGAGTCAAGCCCAGCTCACTTTCTGTCCTTTCCTCATGCAAACTGTGTTGCATATTTTGCTTAAGTTGTGCTGTGTCCCTCTCATTCTCCTGGACAGACATTGAGAGAGGATATCAGGTGGTTTGCATGCTTCTTAGAATAGAAGCTGGAAGGGACCTCGGAGGTCTTCTAGTCCAGCCCTCTGCTCAAGGAGGATATCCTATACCATTTCAGACAAGTGCCTGTCCAGTCTCTTCTTAAAAACCTCCAGTGATGGAGCGCCCACTATTTCTGGAGGCAAGCTGTTCCACTGGTTAATTGTCTTCATTGTCAGGAAGTTTTTCCTTAATTCCAGGTTGCTTCTCTCTTTGATCAGTTTCCAACCATTGTTTCTTGTCCTGCCTTCGTGCTTTGGAGAATAACGTGACCCCCTCGTCTTTGTGGCAGCCCCTCAAATGCTGGAATGCTGCTATTATGTCTCCCCTGTTTCTTCTTTTCTTTAGACTAGCCAAACCCAAGTCCTGCAGCCGTTCTTCGTATGTTTTAGTCTCCAGGCCTTGGATCATCTTAGTTGCTCTTCTCTGAACTTTTGATCAATTCATGCTGGCTCCTGTTGGGTCCTACATTTTTATCTATATAGTCCAATTGCTTAATGCCCTTATTTTGCCTGCTGGTCTCTAGTTATCTGGATCTCCCCCCCACCCCCGGAGCATTTGCTCCTCTGCTCATCCTCTATAGCAAGGCTTTTTAACCTTTTCACAGATTGTACCACTTTTAGGACATGACAATATTTGAGTACCACCAGTGTTTAGCAAGGTGTCAAAAACTTGATGACTAAAAGAAAAGGGGGGGATTTTGGGTTTTACTAATTAGATTCATTTGTTGTTATAGAAATGGCTAGCTTATAATATTATGGAAAAGTAAAAAGTTGAGGTTCAATGTTAATGCTTCCTTCTACTACAACAGAGGAAGTCTGTTCAATTCAATTCAATTCAATTTATTACAGCCAAAGGCCACACATAAATCAAACATCCAAATAAAACAAAACTAGACAGAGCCATCACAAGAGGACATAGCAATACATCACAATCAATGGTGCAATCAATGGGCGACCAAGGTCTGCCTAGTTTTACAGGCAGTATATCAAAAACAAGCTGTCTTCAGAAACTGAATCATACTGACCTGACACTAAAAATACAATGAGTTTAGTCTAAAACTGGATAAAACACGTAATAAAATCAATTTTAAAAGATTATTAAAAAGAACTAAAATGATTATGTTTCCGGCGAATCCCCAATGCTGCAGCACAGAATCTGGCCACCTGCGCCGTGATCTCTGCCTGCTCATCCTTAAGCAGCCACTGGAGATAGATACTTTCCGAACGACCAGGATACCTATCAATTATGGGGAGGATGTGGCTCTGTAGAAGGAACATCGAAGGAGTATGTGTCCAACGGTCTCCACCTCTCCTGAGCCACAGGAGCAGAGTCTTTCAGACAGTGGTGTCTTTTTGTACTTGCCGTACAAAGGAAGTCTGTTCTTTTTCCCTTCTCCCCCTCACTTTTTCCCCCTTCCCCCCCCCCACTGTGTCCTACTATTTGCTTTTGTATTTTTGTATTTTATTCTATAATCTAATAAAATGTTACAAACTGTAGAAAAAAAGAAAAAAAGTACCAGTTTTAATTTCTTTGGTGGCAGTTACTTTGCTGAATCACTTTCCTTTTGCACTGACAAATGTATGATGAATTTATCCATATTTATTAATATGCACCACTACCAGCTGGCTGGTTGGCCGTTCTTCCTCTCTCTCTCTCCTCTTCTTCCTCCCTGCCTTCTGAGCTCTCCTTCCACAGTGTAGTAAGAATGCACGCACGCACGCACACACACACACACACACTTCACTGTACCCTTAAAGACACAGGAATCAAGTGCAAAGCAAGAAAGGCTCATAAAAGTCTCCCAGAATAAAGAAACACTAAACTCCAGGGGGTTTTTCTTTAAGTTGCCTCAGGCGTGTCTCAGTTTAAACAATGTAGCAAAGCCTCGGCAATTGCAAAAAGCGATAACCTTAAATTAAGCCTGTTTATCTACAAAGAAAACTTGCTAAAAGCCATAGACAGACTCAAGATAAGGGGGTAAAACTAATTACATTTGTTTAAAGGGATTAAACCTACGGAAGCCAACACTTTGGACTCATTGTGAAACAGACTAAAATATTCCAATAACCAAAACACACTAACAAGCCTCTGAATTACAAAACGCTGTAAAAACTGTACAAAAATCCTTATGGTAATCCATTCAAGCTGCCAGCTGACCAGGAACCCACTGGCTTCCGAAATAAACCAACCTCCTTTCTGACATGCTCGTCTCCCGGCTTTTCATTTCTTCAGCGCTGATTGCATTCTCCTGGCTGGAGAAAACGAACCAGGGGACCTTTTCTTCCAGCAACAGCTGCTGCTTCTTCCCTGTCTCTTTTTCCTCCCTGTCTGCTGAGCTCTCCTTCCACAGCTTCTTCTCCGTCCCCTTCTCTTTCCCTGTTGTCTTTTTTTTCCCTTCCTGCCAAAACCGCCTCCTTTTATATCCTCTCTCCTCCCCTTTTTCTTCAGTTCACCTCCAGGTCCAAGCTGTTCCTGAAGTGTCAATCAGCTGGAGCCAATCAGCTGGAGCCCTGCCGGTGCTCCTGGGGCTTCTGCCTAGCGTGAACAGTCCTGCAGCTCCAACTGCCTTTCCCTCAGGCTTGGGTCACTTCAGCTCATTCCCCTCCCCCACTATATTTCTCCAGGAGGGTCGCGTACCACCTGCCATGTGGCAAAGTACCACAGGTACTACACGTACCACCGGTTGAAAAGCCCTGCTCTATAGTCTCTCACAGAAAGGGGCTCCACTGATCCAGTCTGGATGCCTCACAGGACTTCGGTTGCCCCTCCCTCCTTGTGGCAATTGTGCTGCAGGAGTCTTGGGGAGGGGCCTGGAGCAAAACAGAGTTGGGGGCTCTGTTCTCCCCCAGTTATCTGCTTCCATCCTACCATCTTCTCCCAGCAGCTTTCTTCCTTTTTTGCCACCAGAGGCCTTTTGCTTAACTTCCCTGGCAAGTTCCTTCTGCACTTCAGCCTTTCTCACTTAAAGTAAATGGTGGATGCTTTTGCCACTGGAAAGGCCCCCAGGACTGTTGGCAAAAACTGTACTCTCTGTCAATCCACAATTGGGCCTGTTGAGTAAAAATGGGAATAACGCCACACGCTTGTTACCCTTCCCAAAAGCATACCCCAAATTAGCACAGGAGCAAGTTCTCTAATGGGAGATGCCAACAACCCCAAGGCACATACAGTTGACTTCCCAGTCTCCCTTGCATTGTCTGAGGTCCATGCTCCTGAGAGCCCCATAAAGAAAAGGGTCCAGGGAAATGCTTGGCCTCTGGAAATGGCCCTGATGCCTGTCCAGATTGGCCAAAGACAACCTGGATGGACCTGTAGGTGCTCAGAACAGGATTCTGCAGAGGGAGAAGCCTAGTGAAAGGAGGCACTTGGAGAAATGCAACTTCAGGGAAAGAGCCTCGTCCCAAGGATGAAGTGGGGCCCAAATGGCTTGCAGTCGTTGGTTGGGAAGAGAGTGAACTTGGGTTGTACCAGCACCCCCCCCCCCAGGGAATGTTCGGCTGCCTGTGCATGAGCGGAAGATGACTGCAGAGAGATCCTGACAACTAAATCCAATATATGAACTAAATTCATATATTTTTCCCAACAAAAATAAGGGCCCCAAAGCTCCCTCTGCATCCAGAACTGTTTCCAAAGCTGTGTCCCCCAACAGAAGGAGACTGTATTTCCAGTTTCTTGTTTTCGAGAGTCTTCCACCTTCCTGTTGTCCCTTAACCTGAGGATCAACGTATCTTGGATCTCCTCTAGGTGGACAGGCAGCTGTGCTCCAGTTTCTCTTTTTGAACTGTCCCAAATTCCTTCGCTTTTTGCTTTTTTCGAAACTTTCTAGTGGATAATGGCCAGCAAGGTTGTGTTCTCCAAGCAGGTCCCGCAGCCGCCTTAGGCCAAATAGCATTTCCTGTTGGGGAGAAGGAAAAGATGGGAAGACGGCTAAAATATTTCAAAGGTAAACTTCTTCAACCGTTTTCTTTGTTTTGCTCTGTAAAATCAATCCACCTTCTCAATTAAAGGTTGTTAATGAGCAGCTTCTTTTGCTGTGTCATCCTTTCTCAGATGCACCAGAGGGCTTTCTGCTTTGCTGGCCTGGAGGCTGGACTCCACATCTCTCAAAAGGCAAAGAGCCAAATCATTTCATCCTTGGGGTTTCATAGTCCAGTCCCAACTGGGTGGATGTCCCTGCATCTTCTTTTGGGGAGAAACCTTTTCCCCAGGTGACCCACTGAGCTGAGGGTAGCCTCCCTGTGGCTGCCTTTCTGCAGAGAGGCCCAGAACCTGCTCCGGCACCACCAGACCCCTGGGCTATCGGGTGCTCTGATCTTTCTTGCTTTCGCGATGGCGGTTTGTGCTGTCTTGTGATTTTTCTGCTTGGGGGGACCCGGGTGATGCTTCCCAGCTGGCATCAGAAAGCAAAGCCACGGAGAGCCCAGCTTTGTGTGCCTCAAGCCCCAAGGGGAGAATAAATGGGGAATGCCTGAGAGCACACCCCACTTGAGAATAAAATGGGGGGAGGCATACAAAGAAATCACAGAGATGTCTCAATTAATGAGCAAACAGAATAAGCAAAAATAACTCATTACTGATGGTTTTTAATTATGTTTGCTATATTGTAAAATAGCAGACTCTTGTAGTGGCATCAAGCTAGAATCCAGGGTGTGATGGGTTCTAGTCCTGCCTTGGGCGCCAAAGCAGGGCAATGTACTTGCTCAGGCTCAGCCTTGGAAAGGAGGGGGCACGGCAGAGACTTTCGGAAAACCTTGCCAAGAAAAGTGCAGGGACAGAGCCAGGCAGTCTCCAGGAGTCAGCACTCAATCGAAGGCGCCTCTCCCCCCCCCCCAAAAAAAAAGATATTGGTGCGCAGTGTGTGAGCTTATTGTGTCATATTTGAGCATTTTTTGCCCAACAGAGGGTTTTCTTGTGTCCCCAGCAGGGCGATTAGACTTTGGGGTCCCAGAGCCTGTGCCGGGGGGGGGGCTGCGATTCCTGCACAGCGGCCTTTGCTTTCCCTGCAGAAGGGATGCGCCGCCCCCGCCGAGCTTAGTTTGTTCACCGGGGGCTGCAAGGCGCCCTCGCTCTCTTTCCGGGCTGTGGAGCCGGCGGCCCTGCTTAGGACGGGCTCTGCAGGGGGCCTGGGAGGGGCAGCCTTGGAAGCTGGGACGCTGGAGGGAAACGGGGGGGGCGAGACCCCCGCACAGTCTCTGCCCACCCGCGCGCACCCCTGAGCCCGCGCGTGAGGTGGCGGCTCCCGCGGCCTGCGTCCCCCGGATCCCAGCGAGACTTTTCCCCGCTGGAGGGCGAGACACTTTTGCCCGCGGCGGAGAGAAACCGGTCCGGCGGGTTTCTCTTCCTGCAGGGGTGGAGGCGAGTCCGCGTCCACAGGGCCCCGAGCACTCCTCGTTTGCGGCCGGAAGGGAGGCTGACACGAGTTCTGCCCTGTGTACTGCGGATTCCCACGACCAAAATGCGACTTAAGAGTGTTGTCCCAAAGGACTACCGTGGAACTGAAGCAGCTTCTTGCATAAGGAAAAAACAAAGTCCAGTTGCCTCTTGGAAAGCACCTTTGAGGCAACCATGACCCGGATGACTGTAGCTTGGCTGATGTAGGAACCCGACCAAAGGGACGCAACGAGGACACTCAGACGCGCCTACTGTGTTCTGCGAAGGCGTCCGACGGGGAGCCCGGCCACCGCCATCCCGGCCTGGCTCGCTGGGCGGGCTACTTTAAGGGGTTGTTTCGCTCTGCATTAACAGTCGTGTGAACCAGCCAGAATAATTGTACACCTTGTTTACAGCTCGGCGCGTAGTGCGAACTGTCAATCCATACATCGGGGAGTTTGTGCTCAGCGGGCAGACAGACCAGCGTCCCTTCTGCTGCCCTCGTAGCTGCCCGGAGCCTCTTCCGAGCGGCGGCCAGCCGAGGCCGAGCTGTGCCAGATCCGGGTGCCTCTGAGCATGTCCGGAGGGCGCGCTCCTCGGCGGGGAAGGGCCAGGCCGGGCGAGGCAGTTGAGGCGGGCGCGCTGGGAGGCCCGTGCCGTCCGGGAGCCGGATCTGGGGCGGAGGCCGGCCGGGAGAGTCCGGTTCCTCCCCGCGGGCAGCAGGCAGGGCTGGCGGCGCAGGCCAGGGAGCGCGGCGTGGCGGGGCTGCCATGGGCGAGGCCGAGGAGCAGCCCCCGACCGGCCACGGCCCAGCGCCCACCCCGCGGCGCTTCCCGTTGCTGCCGCCGCTGCTCCTGCTCCTGCTGCTGCTGGCGCAGGTACAGGCGGGGCGCGGCCTCCCTGCTTCCCCGAGGGGAGGCTGCTCGAGCGGCCCGCCGAGCGGCCAGAGCTGCGCGGGGTCTGTTCCCACGGAAGGCAGGGCGGGGTGTCCGCGGAGGCGGGTGGGGACGCGCGCTGGGGCAGAGATGGAGAGGCCGGAGCCCCAGGCGGACCCATCCTGGATCCTCGCCGGGCGCCGCTCTCCTCGAGTCGGCCAAGTCGGCTCTTCGGCTGGGCTGCGTCTCGCCTTTGACGGAGGGCGCCGGCTCGGAGTCCCCAAAGCCCGCTCTCTTCGGTGCCGGGCCGCGCAGCCTCCCCCGACGGGCGCCCCGCGCAGGCGCTCGCGGCCCGGCTCCGTTTTCCCGGGCGCAGCTTTGTCCGGCCTCCCGCGCAGGAGCGGTGCCAGGCCGGTTCCGGAAAGTCCCGGCCCACCTTCGACGGCTCGGGTCCACCCGCTGCCTCTCCCTTCTCCGCAGACTCTGGCCGGCGGCCCCGCAGCGGCAGAATCGGAGCCGGAGCTGCCGCCGCTCCTGGTGGCCACGCTGGACGGGCGCCTCCGCGCAGTCAGCCCGGCCACGGGGGACACGCGGTGGGCGCTGAAGGAGGGTGAGCGGCGGGCGGGGCTCCGGGGCTGCCCCTGAGGGACTCTCCCCTGCCCCCCGGGGGCGTCCGAGGGGCGCCTCTTCCCGGCTCTGACGGGCGCTGCTCTGCTTCCAGATCCGCCCCTGCTGGTGCCCCGCGGAGACCCCGAGTGAGTAGCGCCGGCCGAGCTGGTTCCGACGCGGAGGAGTCGCGTCCCGCTCCCCCCAAAGCGCCGTCCGCACAAGGCAGCCGAGGAGGAGGGCGAGGGCGGCGGAGGGAAGGGGGGGCTGCTCTGCGCAGGTGGTCCAGCAGCCCCGAGGCCGGTTGCTGTCCCGGCCCAGCGTCCTTCTCGTCTTCTCTGTCCAGGCCCGCGTTTCTCCCGGACCCCAGCGATGGCAGCTTGTATGTGGTGGGGGGCAAGGACAAGGGGGGGCTGATGGTAAGTGGCCAAGAAAGGGGGCGGGGCACACCTGAGTCAAGGTGGCCCATGCTGAGTTTCACTCGGGGGGAGGTAAAGGGGGAGGAGCCATCCTGTGGACATTTGCCCTGAAGGGGCAGGGGGAGAAAGTTGGAAGGGCTCCTTGAATCTCTATGGAGATTCTCAGTCATCCAGGTCATACTTATCCCAAAGATGCTTTTTCATGAGGCAACTGGACTTTCTTGTTGTAATAATAACAATAACAATAGAGTTGAAAGGGACCTTGGAGGTCATCTAGTCCAACCCCTGCTCAGGCAGGAAACCCTATACCATTTCAGAAAAATGGCTGTCCAGTCTCTTCTTAAAAACTTCCAGTGTTGGAGCATTCACCGCTTCTGGAGGCAGGTTGTTCCACCTGATTAATTGTTCTAACTGTCAATAAATTTCTCCTTAGTTCCAGGTTGCTTCTCTCTTTGGTTAGTTTCCATCCGTTGCTTCTTGTCCTGCCTTCTGATGCTTTGGAGAATAGTTTGACTCCCTCTTCTTTGTGGCAGACCCTGAGATATTGGAACACTGCTATCATGTCCCCCCTCATCCTTCTCTTCATTAAACTAGACATACCCAATTCCAGCAACTGTTCCTTATATGTTTTAGCCTCCAGTCCCCTAATCATCTTTGTTGCTCTTATCTGCACTCTTTCTAGAGTCTCAACATCTTTTTTACATTGTGGCAACCAAAACTGGATGCAGTATTCCAAGTGTGGCCTTACCAAGGCCTTGTAAAGTGGTACAAATACTTTGCGTGATCTTGATTCTGTTCCTCTGTTAATGCAATATTCAATTGCATTGGGTCTTTTGGCAGCTGTTGTCAAAAAAAACCCTGGCTCATATTTAAGTGATTGTCCAGTAGGACTCCAAGATCCCTCTTGCAGTTACTGCTATTAAGCCAGGTTCCATCCATTCTACACCTGTACATTTGTTTTTTCTTGCCGAAGTGTAAAACCTTACTTTTATCTATGTTGAATTTCATTTTGTGAGATGGTGTTAGAGTGTTAAAGTTTGTCAAGATCCTTCTGTATCTTGAGCCTGAGATGCTGGCTATTCCTGCCAGCTTGTTGTTGTCTGCAAATTTGATGATTTCCCCTTGATATTGAAGAGTATTGGGCCTAAAACGGAACCTTTGGGGTACCCCACCACTCACTTCCTTCCATGGAGATGTAGTTCCATTAGGGACTACACTTTGTAGCTGGTTAGCCAATTACGGGTCCATCTGATGCTATCCCACATTTTCTCTCTTACCAAGAAGTAGGCTATGGTCTATTTTGTCAAACTTCAGTAAGTTCGGTAGATCTCACTTACAGAAGAAGGAAATGAGAAGCTGTCCACTGGGCCAGCGTAGGGCCACCAGGTTCGGGCAAGGAATTCCATAGTCTTGAGGGACGTAGAATATGCCTGGAGGCAGTGGTGGGATTCAGCCAGTTCGCACCACTTCAGCAGAACCGGTAGCTAATTTTTTGTTGCCCAGGCCCAGAATGGACTTCCGGAAGTGGCATCCACACAGAGAACCGGTTGTTCACATATTTGAATCCCACCACTGCCCAGAGGGATTGATCCTGAGCAATTAAAGACACCTGAGAGAGTTTCCTGGCTACTTCTTGATTGTTGTGAGCTTTATTTTAGAGAAGACAGGATGCTAATGGCAAAAGGGAATAATTGGCTCCCTGCTTGTATTGCGTGGATGGAGGTTCTGGCTTAGAGGCTTTCTGAAGGCCTGGAATCCTGAAGGCCGAGGCATCCATACATCCTCTGGGGGTCTGGTGCATAATTCGGGGGGCATCTGCATGGCTACCACACTGATAGTTATTGGCACAGAGGCCATGCGTGTTCCAAGCACCTTGCGCCAAAATGCAACACTGGATCAGCTGCTACAGATGGTGCCTTAATGATTCCAGTCTTATTTGTTAAAAGGTGATTCTGAGCCAAATTGGGGGGGGGTGTCTTTCTTTTTTATTTTTCTGGTAGAAGCTGCCTTTCACCATCCCGGAGCTGGTGCAGTCTTCTCCGTGCCGCAGCTCCGACGGCGTGATCTACACAGGTGCCAGTGGGGAAAGTGGAAGAGGGGGAGGGGGGCCTCCACCCTTGGCTTGCGGAAGGATGTGCAAAGCATCACAAGGCTGGAGCCCGTTCCCACTTGAAGGGATGGGAGCACCCCGGAATATATGTGTTCCCTCCTCAATTTTCCAGGAAAAAAGGAGGACACCTGGTTTCTTGTGAACCCGGCATCGGGGGAGAAGCAGAGCGTGCTGTCGCCAGAGGCCTGGGATGGGCTTCACCCCATAAGCCCCCTGTTGTTCATCGGACGCAGTGGTAAGCATCCCTTGAGCCTCCATCCCTGAGAATGTTCAGGGGGAGAAACACCAGCCTGTAGAGAAAGAAGGAGAAAGAGAGGAAGAAGGAGAGGGCGAGGGCGAGGAAAGGAGAGGGAGGAAGAGGGGGAGAGAGGGAGGAAGAGGGGGAGAGGGTAAATCAATCTTGCTCTCCTCTGCAGAGTATGTCATCACCATGTATGACACCAAGACCCGGGAGCTGCAGTGGAATGCCACCTACCTGGACTACTCTGCTCCCTTCCATGAGCAGGACTCTGACTATAGTGAGTAACTGGGCAGAGCAAGCTGGCAGCCGGGATTCCCCCCTCCACGCCCCCTTCCTTCCTTGGCAGCTGGCAGGGGAAGGAGCAGCTGCAGAACTCAAGGGAATGTTGCTGTGGAGTCACAGTGCAGGCAAGTAGCTGAAGGAAGAAGAGCAGCCCTTCTAACCCCGTTGTGGGATGGGGATGGGGTTCAGATGAGGGCAGCTGGAGCTTTCCCACCCACTCCCCTAGTGCAAGTTTTGGGAGTGCACTTCTGCTATTAAACATTAGGCTCTCCCTGCAAAAGCTGTTGGTTTCATCAGCCAGTCCATGTGATTAAGCTTATTTTTAAACGTGTGTGATCTTTTCACATCTAGACATTGATAGCCCAGCATCCCCTCAGCCCTGAATGTCTCCCTCTTGCCAGAGTCAGTCTAGGCGGCTGTGCTTGATAGATCCTGTCAAAGACAAGACAGGATTTAGCAGTGCGGCTGAGCCTGTGATTGGCGCTTGGCTGGCATTCCAACTCAAGTATAGCTCTGCTGCCATTCCCAGTGCCTGCCTCCCCCCCCCCCTTGGCACAGAAATGGCCCATTTTGCCTCAAGCGGAGATGGTTGGCTGGTGACGGTGGGCAAAGAGAGTGGAGAGGTGCTCTGGGTGCAGGACTACGGATCACCCGTGGTGGGCGTCTACAGCTGGCATCAGGACAGCCTGCGTCGGGCACCCCACCTCAGCATAGCCATGGAGAGCCTGCGCTACCTTATCCTGCACGCTCAGAAGATCCCCCTCCTCAACTGGACCTTCCGGATTAGCAAGGACTTTGTGGCCAAGACCCCTTTGCTGTAAGTGTCGATCCCAGGAGAGCTTGTGGGCGACTTCTGGGAAAGCAGTTCTGTCAAAAAATCAGGGGTGGCGTAGCTGTGTTTGTGGGGAGCCTAAGTGGGGGAAACGGAGATCCAGAAGGCTGAGAAGTTGAGCTTAGGGTTTTTGTTTGCTACCCTGTCCCTTAAGAGCTCCGGGCAACTGTGCAAGCCACAGACTGCCATTAGAACAGACCTGAAAGGGCTATGAAGAGATTAAAGGCAGCTTCAGTTCCAGCAGCCGTTCCTTCTGTAAAGCGGAATTCATCGATAAGCCTCCCAAAGCAGGTGTTTGTATAGGTTGGGAATGCTTGGAAAGAGGCTTGGAGGGGGACTTGCAACCTGCTGGGATCAGGGCATCTTAAGTGCCCCATCGTGCTCCAGGAAGAACCCAGAGAAACTGGAACAAGTCCAGAGAAGAGGCAGGAGGAAATAAAGATGCCAGAAGAATGTGTGTGTGTGTGTGTGTGTTTATACTGTGCCTGAAAGCAGGTCACACAGAAGAGAGCAGGACATGGTGAAATGGAGTCAAGTTACAAGAGAGTAGAATCCCAGTGAGCCTTCGAAGGCGCTTCCTTCCAGGGCAAATGGTTATGCAGAGAGGCTGCGGGCTGCCTACCTCGACTGCAGTAGGGGCTGAACAGCCCCTCTGTCTTGGCTGATTTCTACTGTGACATGGGGTAGACTAGATGGCCCCAAGGTCCCCTTCCAACTTTAGTATCTTTTGATTCCAATTTAGTATTGGTTTTAATCTATGTTTGTTTTAACCTATTGTGAGCTGCCTTAAGAACTTGTCAGAATAGAAAGGTAGAGCATGAACCATACATATATGCATACGTACGATGTGTGCGTGTGTGCCTTTCAGACTGCTTTTCTTTTTTCAAAACGAACTTTGCTTTGTTTTTTGCATTTTTAAGACTGCTTCATTTTATGTATTTAAGGGATTTTTGGTGGGGCTGTGTGAGTTCTTTTGAAACTTTCCCTGGGCTCTCCTGCAAAAAAGAGAATTTGTGGGAACAAGCATAAGAAAAGGGGGGCAGGCTGCAGAGTGCCCAGGTCAGGCCTCTTGGTGCAAGAGAGTAAGCCATTGGCTGCCTGGTTTCCAGAAAAACAACGGGGTGCAGAAGGAGTGGGGTGGGGGTTAACCCTGGTCTGTTTCCGCCGTTTCAGGAGCTTCTAGGAAACAAATCCTGGCTGCACATTAGCTACCATATCACCTCCCTCTGAGCAAGAGCTTTGATCCTTTGCTTCTTTGGCTCAGTGAAGCCAGGAATAGAAGAGGCTGCAAGAGAGTTCCCTGCTCCGGCTTCTGTCCTGACCAACCAACCCCCCCCCCCCTGCAGCACCTGCAGCCCAGCCCCTCCACCAAGGGCCATCGTGGGAGTAGGTGAACAGGGGCCATTGTGGCTGCCAGCCCCCAATTTGTGCCGCTTTAAGCCTGTGCACGGTGGAGCCATCAGTGCACCTGGATTTGGGGATTGAATTGATTTATATTCCGCTTTTATTCTGTGCAACGCACAGAGGTGTGCACAAGCCCTCGTTCCTCCTACTTTCCCCTAAAACCACCCTGGGAGGTGGGTTGAAGAATGCTGTCTTAGATTGTCACTGCCTAGCCAGAGCTTAACCTCCAGGCACCCGGTTCCTTCTGAATCTCACCAAACTCTGCATGGCAGTTCTCTGTGCCACAGAGGGGCTTCCTCCCGTTCCTGGCCCTCTTTTTTGTTTCAGCACAACCCTGTATGTGGGCAAACATGCTGGGGGTTTCTACGCTTTGACATCCCTGGTGCATGAAGGCACGGCTCTGGTGGTGAGTCCCCTTGGGGGGGGTACAAAATGGGTAGCTGGGTGGTGGGTCCTGCTGCTGACTGGGCTGTTTCTGCCTCCTGCAGCCTCAGGGGGTGGCTCTGGCCCAGGGCAGTGGTCCCATCACACGTGATGTGACGCTCCAAAGGTCTGGTGAGTGCAAGATCACACCCAGCACGGGCATCCAGTACCCGCCGGGCACCATCTTCCTCCCTCACAGCCAGTGGCTGCTGATAGGTGAGTTTCTGGGCTCCAGGGCCCACGCCGAGAGACAGCCTCCATTTCCCCCAGAAGTTGCCCAGAGTCCCTGAATGGTGGGGGAAGAGCGCCCCACCCCCCAGACTGAATGGTGCGCAGTGGGGCCATTCTGCATAAGGACACACAGGTACATCCTGGCAGGCACGGGCTAAACCCCTTTCACCATTGATCCCTGGAGGGGGTTGTGGTGCCTTTGCAAGAGGGTGGTCATGCCAAGGTCTCTGAGGTTCAGAAAGGGGAGGGGGGAGAGATCGTGAGTAGGAGATTTCCCTGATGATCAGCATTGGATGGGAGCAGAGAGGATGGGGTGGAATTTAAGAAAAGAACTAGTCAGCATGACTGAAGCTTTGGAAGGCAGACAGTGCAGACAGGTTGAGCCCAGCCATGGGGTGCTCTTCTTGGTGAGGGCTCCCAACTCAGCAGGGGGACTCCAGGCTCCGCCCTTCTTTCCAGGTCATCACGAGATGCCCCCGCTTGTCCACACCACCATGCTGAGGGCCCTTCCTGGCAGCCTGCGGAGGAACCCGGAGACTGTTGCACCACACAGCTCCCCTGCTCACAGCCTCTTTGAAGAGGTATGGGCAAGAGGGGGCTAGGGCTGATGTGGGGGGGGAAGGGCTGCAGTCCGGGTGATGATGGCCTTCGAAGAGAAGAGGGATGCCCCGCCTCGACCCTGGCACTCCAGGCTGCTCCACCCAGTATTGTTGTCGGACGGTATAGAGCAAGCGATTCAGCCCTGGTGTCCTCCAGGCTTTTCTTGCAAACACCCCAACAATCACAAGCTAATGTGGGAATGGGGGGGGGGCAAGAGGCACAAGCAAGGGCCGTGCTTGCTCCTCTTCCCCTTACCCGCTGCAGGTGGCATCTGGGGCAAAAGAGCCGGCCTGGCTGGCCCCACTTCCAGGACAGAGTCCACGGTGTGTGGCCGGGCGATGGCTGTGTGTCCCCCGCCCATCCTTGCCAAGAGCTTCCTGGTCTGTTTCAGTTCCTGGCCCCTGAGGGCCCACAGGAGGATCAGGCTGATGGTCGGCCCTGGGGGGATCATTCCAGGAAGGAGGCTCCAGTGGAAGTGGATCCCTCATTTGGCAGCTGGGAGCTCGTTGTGGTTGGCGTGGCTTCCATCTGTTGGGGCGGGGGGCTCCTCTGCCTCCTGCTCTGGGTGAGTGGGCTTCATCTGATCCTCTTTCAGCTTTCTGTGCTGTGGAGGGATTGCAGGGGCCCTGGGGCCAAGGCCAGAAGAGGTTCCCATCGGTCCCTGCCAGCTGCTAGAGGAGGCACCCTTCATGGCCAGCAGTGGGGAGGGGGTCTCTGCCAGGATGTAGCTAGTCTTGCCCCAGCCTGATGATGGGGCCCCTGGCAGTAAAGGCAGGTGGTCTCTTCCCCTTTCATTCCTGCTGCTGCTCTCCCAGAGGGTCTCGCTTGAGCGCAGCTCTGGCCAGCAGCCTCCTGCAGCCTCTAGCCATTTCTCAAGAATGACTCCTGAAGGGTCCCTGGAGCTGAACCAGGGGGCAGACCAGCCCCCCTCCTCAGCCTCGGTGGATAAAGCCTCCCTCCAGAGCCCTGGTCCAGGTGGGTACCTGCCCAGCTAGCAGAAGGTGTGTTGGGGAAGGACAGGGGGCTGTTGAAGGGGCCACTAGGGTGACACCTATTCTCTCCCCTCGGCAGGTGTTGCTCCAGAAATGGTTACTGTGGGAAAGCTCTCCTTCAGGCCCCAGGAGGTGCTGGGCCGTGGGGCGGGGGGCACCTTTGTGTTCCGGTGAGTTGGAGCTGCTCCTGAGCTGAGTAAATTGGGGACAGGTCCCTGAAGCAAGTGCCCAGCCCTGCAATCCAACCAAGGGGCTTCTCTGCAGGCCGAGGGTCCTGTGTTGCTCAGAGCCAATCTTGGCACCCTGAAGGAGCAGCAGGATGGGCCTCCCTCTCGGTGTCCAGCATGCAGAAGTGCTGGGCATCCTCACAGGTGCCCTGCCGGCCTTTGGCGCTTCCCGAGAGGGCAGAGGCAGAGCGAGGGCTTTGTTGGGAGGAGGGAGGGGGACACTGTGGGCACAGAGGAGAAGCCATTCCTCCCCATCACCTCACCGGGGTGGCTTCCTTCTTCAGAGGCCGCTTTGATGGGCGCGACGTGGCCGTGAAGCGTTTGCTTTTGGACAGCATCCGTTTGGTGGACCGCGAGGTGCGGCTGCTGCGCGAGTCGGATGCGCATCCCAACGTGGTGCGCTATTTCTGCACCGAGGCTGACGGGCAGTTCCACTACATCGCCCTTGAGCTGTGCTCTGCCACCCTGCAGCAGGTGAGGAGGCACGCCTGCTCTAGAGGCACTCCCCTCTAGTCCCCCCTCGCATCCCTGCAATAATTTTGTTCCGAAGAGGAAAATATTAACTCACCCTGTACAATAATCACACCCAATGTGCTGCGCTGCATAAACCTGTCATATGAAACGACACCACTTCCCACAAGCCTGGAAAGTCTGGCAGCCAGTTCAGATGTTCTCCTCGCTTTTCTTGTCCCTGTGGGGCCGTCCTGAGCCGGGAGCTGCCTGGAGACTCTGGCTTACCTTTCCCCCAGTCCAAATGTTTGGAAATGACGGAAAATCCAACTGTATCTGTATGAGGGCTAGAAATAACTTTTGGTTAAGTACTTCAAGTGTGGTTTGGAAGGATCTCTTCCCAAATGCTTGTGAACTTTACAGTTTATCAGAAAAGAGTCCATCTACCATAGGGGGACTTGGCAGATTCTTTAAGGCTGTAAGAACTAATGGTTGTTCCTGCATAGCTGGGTGGGGGGAGGGGAGGACAGACTTGATGCTGGGGGCTCCTGGCAAGGATTGCCCTGCTCTCTTGCCTTCTGCCCCCTCCAGTACGTGGAGAGCTCCGTCTTCCCTGGAAAAGGCGTGGATCCGCTCTCCCTGCTGTCCCAGACCATGTCCGGACTGGCACATCTGCACTCCCTCAGCATAGGTGAGACACCCCCCCCCATAGCAAGGGCCGTGGCCTCCCCCTCCCCTTTAAACGGAAGCTGGGTGTTCTCCAGGCTCGTGCTGAGGACCCTTTCCTTTCCAGCTCATCGTGACCTGAAGCCCTGCAACATTCTGATCTCGCTCCCTGACGGGCAAGGACGGTTCCGAGCCGTCATCTCTGACTTTGGCCTGTGCAAGAAGTTGCAGGGGGGGCATCAGAGCTTCAGTCTTGGCTCGGGCATTCCTGGCACGGAGGGGTGGATCGCGCCCGAGATGCTCAGGGAGGACGCGCAGGAGAGCCCCGTGAGTCCGATTGACTGCCCTGCTTTTCCTGGGGAGTGGAAAGTCCCAGTTCCCTGGGGATTTTGGGGACTTCCCCTGACCTCCTCCCAGGGGAAATAGAGGGCCAGAGAAAAGGTAGGACAGAAATCTCGCCCTGAGCCATCAAAGAATCATGGAAGCTGCTGCTTCTGGCCATGGCTTCCCTTCTCTCTTGCAGACTTGTGGGGTGGACATCTTCTCCGCTGGCTGCATCTTCTACTATGTCCTGTCCCACGGGCAGCATCCCTTTGGGCACAGCTTCCATCGCCAGGCCAACATTCTTGTAGGCACCTACCAACTGCCGAGGCTCCAGCAGGACACTCACAGTAAGGAGGGTGCTGTGGGATGCTTTGGCCCTGTGGGGGTGTGTGTGGGGAAGCCCCCTCCCTTGCTCCCTGCCTACTTGGGGTCTCAAACCAGCCCCTCTAAGCCTCTCTCGGCTAGCAGGATCTGGGGTAGCTCCCTGCCTCCCTGGAGCTGCTGGGTCACCTCCGGCCTCTATTACTCAGCCGTGGCCAAGACCTTTTCCCTCAGCTTCACCTGCTGTCTGCTAGGTAGCCTACCTTGCAGGGGGGTGATAAAGGTAGTGACAAATGGCAGATGAATCCTCGGGGCAACCTACTGAAGGTTCCTGCCTGCTTGCTCTCCCAGGCCACCTGGTAGGGCGGGACTTGATAGAAGCCATGATCAGCGGTGACCCCCGCCTGCGCCCCTCGGCTGCCCAGGTGCTCCGGCACCCCTTCTTCTGGGGCCCTGAGAAGCAGCTGCAGTTCTTCCAGGTGAGTTCTGGGTGGTGGACACTCCTCCTGGCTTCCCTTCTCAGTCGCGCTCTGCCCTGCTGCCCACTCTCTCCCATCCGCAGGATGTCAGTGACCGCCTTGAAAAGGAGCTGGCAGACGGGCCCCTGGTCAGCACCCTGGAGGCCGAGAGCCTGATGGTGGTCCGAGGGAATTGGCAGGTGCATCTTTCTGCCCCACTACAGGCAGGTAGGCGCTTGCCCTCTCTGGACCCACTGGGTGGCCCGGGAGAGGGAGAGAATTGCAGGAGCCTTGCTGACCCTCTTGGCCACTCTCATCCCCCTCCCAGACCTCAGGAAGTTCCGGAGATACCAGGGCAGCTCAGTCCATGACCTGTTGCGAGCCATGAGGAACAAGGTACTCTGCCAACCCTGGCTGGGCTCTTCGGGTAACGCGAGGCCCTCTGCAGCTGAGTGGCACTTGAGTGAGTGGGCGGCTCCCATTCGCTCGGGCACCTCCTGTCCCCCTTCTGTCTCACCATCACAGCCACACTGAGCGTGGCACTGTCCCTTGGGGGCCCTGGCACCTGGACTCTTTCTCCTTCAGAAGCATCACTACTACGAACTGCCCAGCAATGTCCAGGAGGCCCTTGGCAGCCTCCCCCACGGATTCATCCAGTACTTCCTGGACCGCTTTCCCTGCCTGCTGCTGCACACTTACCGGGCCCTGCGCCTTTGCGCTGCCGAGCGCCTCTTCCGGAGATACTACTACCAGGGGGAATGAGGTGCTTTCCAGAGGGACGGAGCTCGCCGGCCCCTGCCTCCCGACTCCTCAGAGTGTTTGGCACATGCCAGCCTGCCCTGCTCTGGAGGGACCCATTCGGCACCAGCTCAGGGCATCCGAGCCCCGCCTGCTCCCTGGGGAATGGTGTTCATGCGGGTCAGAAGCTAATTTGTGGGGCTTCCCGGAGGCCCCAGGCAGGAGAGAGCAGAGGAGGAGTGGGGTGGGGGCGCCCCTCCCAAAAGAATCTGCTGCCTTCCCTTGAATTCTCACCTGAAGAGTGGCCGAGCATCACATGTCACCGTGGGCTGCATTGCTGATGCAGTGTGCCTTGCGTGACCAGTAACGTACTGGGTCCTGCTGCGGACATTCCAGAGAGGGGAGTCTCCTGGCCTCTAAATGCAGGCATTTTATTCTCAGACACACAATGAATGTGGAAGCAGGGAGCATCTCCCATTGCCTCAAAAGCCTTCTGGAGTGGGGTGGGGGGGGGAGGGGTTAGTAGCAGAAAGCTGCAAATCGGATTTTAAAAAAACCTTATGCGTAAAGCGCCCTACACAGTAGTAAGGCCACAGAAAGGAAGTAAGCAGAACACCTGTGCTCCGCGGCTGGACGACCATCAGGAAGGACCCCTTTTCACAGCATTTTCTGGCTCCAGGAGGAGCCAGCGGCAGGGCTGGGGCTCCGCTTGAACGGAGATTGCACTGAGAAGGCAATTTGGGGATCAGGCTTGAGAATGTGAAATGTTGTAACTACATTTTAATTGATTGCTGGACTTATTTTAGCCATAATTTGATATACTAGACAGAATTAGATCAAATTTGAACATGAACAGTATTGTCACTGTTATCTTTTAATTAGATAGTTTTAATGGATTGTGGAAATGCGAGTCAAACTATAGCTTTGTTTCAGGAAAGCATTTGGCAAAATTTGTCACGGCTGGCTCCACAGCAGCCCCGACACTCACTGAAAGAGGACCAGGAGGGTGTCCTGGGGCCACCCAGAGATCAGCCTGTATTTTGACCATTAATGTGCCGGGTGAGATTAGCACAGGAGCCCACATGGCTGCCAAGAGAGAAGATCCGCTCCTGCATGTGCTGCTGCCGTGATTGCTGAAGGCCTAGAAAATAATGCAAGACTGATTCAGGCAGCAATCATACAGTAAACCCCGTGGTTTGCTAGGGGCCACTTTTGCCGTAAAGCAAAAGGTTTTTTTTTTTTGGCAAAACTGTCATAAAACAGTCGTCACCACAGGATGGTACCAATGATGTAAATATGGCTTGGTCGCTAAACCAAGTGCAGTCACGTGACCCTGGGACCCCCGACCATTGAAATTTTGAATCTGGGTCGTAAGTACCCTCCTAGGGAAGTCCATTGCAGCTCCAGTCGCTAAGTGGCTGGCCGTACGTTGAGGACGACCTATACCCCCAAACTGGCTGAAGCAACCAGGGAACATTCTGGCAGCGTTTGAGGCCCTCGTGCAAAGGCCACCAGAGAGCCAGTGTGGCCCCTGATCAGGGTCTTCGTCTTGCTGGTGGCCCAAGGGGGGTTCAGCCCGTTGGGGCATCAGATCAGCAGTTGTGTTCACTGGACTCAAGACAGCCAGCCACTCATCGAACAGTCTGTTGTGTGAAGCCCAGCAAGGCTATTTGGCAAACTGTTTAGCTGTACAGTGATAAATATCTCCCAAAGCAAACCATGGAAGCAACAGAAGCATGCCTAAAATGGGTTTGTCTTACGTGTAAAAATATCCCCGCCGGGCTCTGGGTTCTAATTGTGAGGACGGAGAAGATCGACGCTCCCATCTCTGGAGGGGCATCCCCACAAACATGCCCCTCTGCCACTTTTGGCAGGGATGGATGAGGAGAGCGCTTCCTCAACCGGTCAGGGGCTCAACCGCTAAGGCGTGCCGGCAGTGACCAAGTGCCGGCACGGCTCCTTAGGGTCAGCAACGGCTCAGAGGTCAGCAGACGACAGCTCTGTCCGAGCCACTCTGGACATGCACGATGCCTTGGGAGTGGGGAGTACATCCACGCAACAAAGGGTCCCCACTGCCTGAGGCCTCCAACATGGGTTTGCTGGTCCGTCAAGCCCATTCCCCTTCCATCACTTGGGGGTCGCTCACCTGTGGGTGCAATGGCCCAGGATCCTCCTCAGGAAGTTCAGCTGAAGGCTGCTTGTGGGGTCTGTGGCTGCAATCGCGAGAAATCCCCAGCCCAGGCACTCCAGGTTGCTGGATGGGCTGGGAGTGGACCTGTGGTCCACCGCCTGGCTAAGACCTGGCCTGGGGGTTGACGAGAGCCGCTCCCCCTCGTCTCCTATGCATTCCCTTCTGCCTCAACTCACGCCGCCTGTGCAAGGCCAGTGCTGTGAGCTGACCTCCTCCCCCCCTGGTGCCACACCCCTCCCAAGAGGACAAGGTGGGCTGGGATGGAGGCCAGCTTTGGCGGAGAAGTCAGGCAAAGCTCCTTCAGAGGTCGGCCAGGGGCATACGTACTTCTCCCGCCTTGGGACACTCTCGGACTGTGGCTTTGGCCCAAACCGCCTTTATTGCAGGGTTTCATGGCCACCCTCCCTCTTCTGCAGAGGGCTGGCGGCTGTGGGAGACATTGGTGGGCTCAGAGAGGAAAAGCTCAGCTGGAGGAGAGTCCCCAGTCCAAAGAAAAGCAAGCAAAGGCCTGATTCTCTGTTGCACAAAGCCAAAAAGAAAAAAGCCGTACAGCCGCTAAGCCGCAGCCGCCTGACTGGAAAGGAGCTCCCTCACCCGTTAGTGCAGGGCCTGAACCCACCTCCAGAGAGGGGCTCGAGAAGGAATCTGGCTGGCTGAAATCCGAATCAAAAGGCAACGGCCAGAGGCTTCTCTTTATTCAAAGTGAGTATAAAACAGTTTAGTCTGAATGGGGGGTAGAAAAGGGGAGGGGGATTTCCTATCAGAATCTGGAGAAAAGGCATCCTGTTATGTTACAGTCCTTTTGTTGCCAAGGGGCCCCTGGGCCCCTAAAGCAGCCTGGCCAAGGAGGGCCCTCCAGGGGGGCTGCACAGTTCTGAGCCAAGCGGGGCCTCCTCCGGCTCTAGCTTGGCGCCTTTGTGGTGGGGGCTCCCGATTTAGAGGACAGCAGCTTCTCCACCATGGTGCGGGCATAACGGAGGCGGCTGGCCAGTTCCTTGCAGCAGCCGAACTCCTCAATCAGGGCCAGTTTGTAGGTGTGGAACTCGCGCCGTTCGTTGATGTAGGTGACGGCGGCCATCAAGGGGCAGAGGATGAGCTTGGTGTGGTCCTGTGTGCCAAGAACAGACAGCGCCGGGCTTGCTTAGCATCAGGAGGCAGCAGTCCCTAATGGCAAAGCACTCAGGCCTACCCTCCTCAACATTCTGAGAAGGGATCCAGGGTTTCGGCTAGGAGGACCCCAGGCCTGGGGGCTGCAAGAACTACAGAAACAATGCTCCCAGTCCTTGGGTCTGCCTCCTTTCCTCCCAGGAAGGCCAGATGGATGGGAAGGGGGGGGTCAGTTCCTCCATCACTGAAGCCCTGCAAGACCACCGTTTGTTCCCTCTCTGGTGGGCAGCTCCCCCCTCCCCCCCCCCACCACCACAGAGGGCTCCACGACCCACTCGTCACCTGGAAGAAGTTGACCTGCACGGTGCCATTGCTCAGGTGCAGGACGATGGCACTGCGGGTGCGGAACCAGTTCAAGAGGTAGGGCAGCCGCGCCAACTCGTCCCCTTCCCGGGGGGTCACGTTTGCACCAGCTTTCAGCAAGTGTTCACTCATGTAGTTCTGGAAATACTCCAGCAGCTTAATCTGAGAAGAACGGAGCAGAGCAGAGCGGGTTAGCCGACCAGGGCAGGGCTAAGCCACAGCACAAGAAGACCCCCTTCCAGGAAAAAGCCAGAACTCCCCCTCTGCATCCCTGGCCCTGCGGCCTTGCCCCTCTCTTGGACGGGAGCATCCGTCCACCAAGCCTCTTGACCCACCGGCCACACCGTCTGGACCTCGGCTTTTCCTCCAGTCCAGATGGAAATAGATAGGGATGCCCCTTCAAGCACAGACTCAGGGTTGCAACGGAGGAGAGCTTCTTCCCTCCTCCCCCCCATCAGACACAGAAGGGGAAACTGAGGCAAGGGTAGAGCAGTGTCCCAAGGGTCCTCTCTCACCTTCTTGCTGAAGGTATCTGGGTAAGAGTGCACGTCAAAATACAATTCAGAGCCGTTCTGGTCAATGTATTGCAGTTTGTCCCCATCACTGTACATGATGAGGCGAGTAGAGTCGTTGAAAAGGACCCCCACGCTGTTGTCACACAGTTGGTAGCCTGCAGAAGACAAGACAGGGCCGTCCTCAGCAACCTTGGATCAGGCCGCAATCCCACCAGGATTGCTTTGACCTAGCCGGAGAGCAAGACTGCAGCCAGCCAGGCACATCCTGTCCGCATGCAGGGAGCGTTTGGGAATCGGGCCAAGACCACCGAGGGATCTGGCTGGATTGCACCCCCTTTCTGCGCACACGATGGGGAAAGCCCTGACTGGCACAAGGGATTTGGCTGGACTGGGAAAGAGCACTCTCTAATTCCCTCAGGAAACCAGAAACATATTACAACTAGCCCTGCTCAACTTATGACCATTCATTCAGATGAACAAGGGCCCTACGGCCAGTGGCCAACATTATGGCTGTTGCAATGCCCCTGTGGCCAGAAGACCACGTCGTTCCCTCCTTAGGAGCTGAGCGGAGTGGCTTTTATAGGTGGGAAGGCCACTGCAGTGCCAGGGAGTGCGTTGCTGGGAGACCTGAAGGAGCAGGTGGGGGACAGGTCATCGTGGGGAAAATATCAGTAAGAGTTAAGACTGATTTCATGGTACATAATCAGTTAAATCTCTTTAACTCAATCCAGAAAAAGAGAGAAGCAAAAGGGAGAGAAATTGCTGGAATTCTGACAAACATGTCACCCGCCTAATTAGTGCGAAATAAGCCCTTTCCTGGGTTAGGGCGCAGTTTGAGACCCGCAAGTGTTGACAGACTGACAAACTGTCAAGAGAAACGCCAACTGAATTCTCTCTACATTCATATCTGATCAAATCAAACCACTTCGATTTTGAGTTCAGCCAGTATCAATCTCACATCTGTTGTCCCTCGTATGTTTTAGGGCCTTTTGAGTGCAAGTCCAGGGCAAACTGGCCCTCCTCCAACCAAGAGGGTCTGCTCTTCCCAAGACTCCCCCCCCCCCATTCACATAAAATACAGAAAAATCAACCGTCCTTGCAGGGAAAACGGAGCTGGGGTGACGGTGGCTGTTTCCAGACTATTCCCACCCAAGGGCCAGCCCCCTGCCCCGAGACCACCTACCTACCTAGCCCATATTTGTCAGAGTAGTCCACCCACTTGCTGACCCAGAAGATGGGGATGCAGGCCGGGTCCTCAGCCTCCTCTGGGGAAAAAACAAAGAGAGGCCGGAGTGAAGAAGCGCCCCGGGTTGGCCAGCTCGAGAGCGCAGCCTCCATCCAGCTGGCCGCCCCTCACCTTGCCTGACGGGAGTTTTTTCCGAGGGACGGCAAGCGTTGACTTGCATCAGCTGCTGCAGCAGGTCGGCCAGGTAGCAGGGCAGGGGCTGTTCCGGCTCTGGTAGGGTGCCGGCCTTGTCCTCCTTCTCAGTCACCTTCTCCAGGGCGGGGCTCTCCGGTCCTGCACCAGGGAAGAACCGGCAAGGCTCGGAGGCTGCGCAGCCCAGGGCCGCAGGGCAGGTCCTCCAAAGCCTCGCCCCAGCTCACCTTTGTTCACCACCGCAAGAGGCCTCCTACTGCTGGGGTCGAAGCTGCTGGGCGCCAGAGAGAAGCGGGGAGGAACCGTAAGGCAGGTGGTGGGCAGCCGCGAAGGGATGTAGCCCGCCGTGAAGAACTCCTCGTTCAGCAGCTCGTCAATGGTGGGGCGGGCAGCCGGGTCATGTTGCAGCATCTTCTGGATGAGACTAGCAGCCACGGGGTTGATGTGCTGGACAGACAAGACAAGCAGACGGAAGGTCCACAGGCCATTCCCACAGAAGCCGGTTCCTCACAGGCCAGGAGGAATTCAGCAGCAGCCCCGTCAACAAAGCCTCCTGCTTGCCCCTCCCCCAGCTACCAATGTCCCTCCCCTTCATGAGGCTACAAAGCCGGTGCTGAGCATTCTGACCCAGGGACCTGCTCGGCTGGATTCCAGGCAAGGCAAAATGAGTTGCGGAAGAGCTTGATGGCCGGAATTCAAACATGTCTGAAAGCTCAACAAGCAGGAGGACCCAGATTGTTGGGAGCAATATGCCGACTCTGTAAACTGGTTAGGGAGGGCTGTAAAGTGGCATATAAGTCTAAGTGGCTCAAGCAGCAGGATGGAGCAGTCTGATTCTTATAAACATTATTTAATTTTTATGCCATCCATCTCCCTTATAAAATGACTCAGGGCAGCCTAAGATTTCAGTCGTTGAAATGAAAATGACTGAAAAGGGGTAACTACCCAATGCTGCTAAACTACAGTCTGTTAGGAGTCCGGCTCACACAGCCACAGGAGGAAGAGAGTGGGAGCCGCGATGCAGGGAGGGTCCCAGGCACCCCACCCCGGGCTAAGCCTGAGGGAAGAGTTCTGCATCCACTCCAAGCAGCCTCAGAAACGCAAAGCCGGCCCAGCCCCAAGTCCTAATGGGCAGCTCCCGCAGGACCCCCTTGCTGCCTGTCTGGGAGCTCCGAAAAGAACCCACCGTAGGAATCGTGTATGCGTTGTTCTTAATCCGAATGTACGTTTCTTTCAAGCAGGAGGTTTCAAAGGGTGGTTTCCCCACCAGAAGGGTGTACCTGCAAGGAGAGAGAGCTTCAGAACAGCCCCCCATAAGGCCTCCCCTCCCAAGAGGCCCAGGGCCCCTTTGCCCACCCCGTCTTACAGTGCAGGGACGTGCTGATCTTCAGAAGGCAGAGCCAGTCCTGCTGCCCCCTCCCACTTCTGGGACCATGAGAACACCTGCACTCTGCATCAGACACACCTGAACCCAAGCGCAATGCAGGAAGGGTTCACCTGTTGAGCCACCCAGCTGATGGGCTCTCAAGTCCCTGGTGTCTAAAGGTGGCTTTTGTCACTGATAAGTCACGCCTGATAATTATGGGAAGGGGCTTCAAACAGCTACAGATTATTCAGCAAATCCCAGTTAAAACAAGCCAAAGCTGAGCTCCTTGAATATGACTCCGCTGTTTGGGGAGCCCCACATTCTTACAGAGAAAGCAAGTCCTGCAAGTATCTATGGAGATCCTCAGTCGTCCAGGTCATGGCTGTCCCAAAGGTGCTTTTACAAGAGGCAACTGGACCTTCTTGTTTTGCTAGAAGACCTTTTGCTTCTCATCCAAGAAGCTTCCTCAGTTCTGACTGAATGGTGGACAATGGAAGGATTTATACTCCTTGCAGTCATCTGGTCAGTAGAGCTCTTTCTGAGAGTCGTTGTGGTCATCAGAAAGAATGCTAACAACCAGATGACTGCAAGGAATATAAATCCTTCCATTCTTCACCATTCAGTCAGAACTGAGGAAGCTTCTTGGATGAGAAGTGAAGTGTCTTCAAAACAAGGTCCAGTTGCCTTTGAACCCGTTTGTCCATTCCCCAATCTGCAGAACTGGGAGATGTGGGCAAGACTCCCCTCCCCAAAGTTCCTGGTGCTCTGGGTGTCTGTCTGTCTCTCTGTTTGTGTAATTTTCCTCTTGTGATTTCCACTTATCTTTCGGCACCCCCAAACTTACATGATGCAGCCGATGGACCAGATGTCCACTTCAAAGCTGTGCCCTTTCTTGCCCAGAACTTCGGGGGCAATGTAGTTGGGCGTCCCGCACAGGGTCTTCTTCCGCTCTCCATCATACTCCACCCTGGTGGCCAAGCCGAAGTCACCTGGACAGATACAAGGCCCAGGCTCCTGAGTCTGGGTTTTGCTAGGGACCACCTCTCCCAGGTGCCTGAGCTGCAGACCAGGAGAGGGTCCCCAAGCCACAATCCGGCTGGCTCTCGCAGCTCCAGAGAAGCCCCTTTCCCCAGACCCAGCCGTCTCCCAGGCCCTCCAGGCGCTTGACGCAAAGAGCTACAAGTCTGGAAAATCACTTGAATCCTAACACCTTTTTTCTCTTTTGGAAAAAAAGATCAAAGAGCAGCCATGATATTCTAAATATCATCGTGTTTTAGGAACTAGCCGTCCCCGAGTTCCAGGAAATCATCCCCAGGGCCAGCGAGTGGCAAATTCTCAAGGTTGTGGAGGTGGCTGGTCTGCAGTTCAGGGGGTCCTGGAAGCAGATTACCTGGAACCCTTCCAGTCAGGTCCCAGACTGGGATATGTGCACTGGTTGATGACCTCTGAAGCAGGGATCCACAGGTTGCCCTGGTTGATAATCTCTGGAGCAGGGGGTCCTCAACTCATGGGCTATGGCCCACTACCGGGCCATGGCCTATTCAGAACCGAGCCACGCGCGCGCACACACACGCAACTCCACTTGCGCAAGCTGGTGCACATATATGCGCTGGACCGCTGCTCATGTGAGTGGAACTGCGAGTATGCGCATGCATTCCTGGTTTCCCCTCTCCCTCCCCAGCTGGGCCGCCAAGCCACAAAGGTCGGGGACCACTGCTCTGGAGGACCAGAGTTGGGGGAATCCTTAATTCTTTTGGATCTCTCGGCAGCCTTTGAGACCATCGACCAGGGTGGGAAAGGCAGTTTTACAGGGCGACTCCTCCTCCTTCCAATGCAGGTTCATGTTGATGGAGGGGGCAGCAGTCTAGCCCATGTCCCCCTATTTAATCTCTATGTGATGTCCTCAATTGTACATCTCTGCCCCAGCTAACCTGGCGAAGCTTCTCTCCGGGCCCAGAGGCTATGGGTTTGGGGCCTCACAGATCCTGGAAATGGAGATATAGCACCCTCTAATCTGGGTGTGGCTGCACTTGGAGAAGCTAGAGTTAGTACAGAATGGATGGCATGGATAATTACGGGGGTCTCTTGCTATGTCCATATAATGCCACAAGCTGCACTGGCACCCAAAGGGCTTCTGGGCCCCATTCAAAGTGCTGCTATCACCCACAAAGATCTTCAAGGCATAGAACCGAGTTACCTGTGGGACAACCTTCCTCCGAGGGCATCTGCCCAGCCTACGGATGGGCACATTCCAGGCCCTTCACTGAAGCCTCTAACGGACCCAGGAGGTAGCTGGACCTTCTCTGGGGCAGCCTTTTGGGACCATCTTCCACTGGCAGGTTGAGCAGAGTTCCCCACTGATGAACTCTAGAGGTTTTCAGTTCTATTCCCCGTTTTAATGTTTAAATCTCTCAACGCTACTAACATCGGATGTTCTTGCTTTGACAACAGATGGAAACGCAGCCATTTTTCTCTATTGCTTTTAGAGTTAGTTGATGCTGGGAGGGGGAATGTGGATGAGAGTCCAGCTAGTAGTCATAACAATAACAACTCAGCCGTGGGAACCCAAGGACACTGGGCCCAGAACTGATAGCGCTTTGGCGGACTGGAGAGCTGGGGAGAAAGCCCGCGCTTCAAGCTAATTGGGGAATGTGATTTATGACTGTTTATTGGAGGAGAGAATTGTGCTTTGTTACTTTGTATCCAGGGGAGGGGAATTTAGTTTTTGGTTTCGACTATGTAGTGCCGCTACTTTGTTTCTTGAATAAAAGATTCTGTAAGGTAAACAACGCCTGGAAGTTCTTTTGAAGAGTTTCATCTGTCGGAACCATGACACTGACTTTCTATGAATTATGTTTTCCCTTTTTGCATGTCATCCAGAATCACAGCTCGAGTTGGGCAGCCCCATAAATGGGAAATGCCTTCAGCGTCATGGAGAGGATGCGGGGAGAGCGCCACCGGACTGGCCCTTCTCCAGGCCTGAAAAGCAGCGGGACCAAGACCCCTCCCAGGCCAGGGGGCCTCCTGCCCCCTCAGCCGTGCCCAGAGAATGGGACCGCAGCCCACTCACCGATCTTCACCTCCATGTCATCGTTCAGAAACAGGTTGCCCAGCTTGAGGTCGCGATGGATGACGCGGTTGCTGTGCAGGTACTGGCAGCCCAGGATGATCTGCCGCAGGTAGTAGCGGGCCTCGGGCTCCGTCAGGGCTTTCCGACGCTTGTGCAACTCCAACAGGGACTGGGGGAGAGAAGAACAGCCCGGGCAGCACTGTGAGAAGCTGTGGTCGGGAGAGGCAAGTGCCCCACCACTAAAAGCATTCAGAAACTTTGGGGGAAATCACAGCAGGTGTGCTACTTGTAAGTCTCCTTATCTCAGCCGCTAAACTGATAAAATAGAAGAACTGATTTGAAAGATTTTCACTACTTGACCAGCTCAAGAAATGCCAAGCTGTAACCCCCCCCCCCCTATTAATGACCGGATTCCTACACTACACTAAGGATGAGTCAGTGTCCACGACCTCCTCACTGGGAAAGTGACAGGAGACCCTGCAAATAAAAGCCATAAAAACCCAGCCCCAAGAGGGGTAAACCTGCCAGATTTGCCCTGGGCCAAGAGGCTAAGCAAACTCCAAGGAAGGATATGAACACAGGACTTGTGAATCTGAGGAAAGAACGAGCAGACATCAGTCCTTTTGACATACCCTCCCAGCCCTGCCGGCGATAGGGAACCCCAGAATCAATGTAGCCTCTGAGCTGCGCATCCTCTAAACCGGAGGGGTGGGGTTCCAATATTGGCAACTTTACGACCTCCCATGCTGGCTGTGGAATTCTGGGAGTCGAAGTCCCCAAGTCTTAAAAGGCTGGAGAGCCCTGTTCTAAACCCTCTCCTCAAAGGCACACAGAAAGTTGTCAGCGCACTACTCCCCACTTCCTCGCCCGTGATTGTGAGAGCGACACCGACAGGGACTCTTCTGACCTCTACAGCAGCCATGTTGCAATCCCGAAGCCCAAAGGAAGCTGCTGTGCAAACGTAGCAAAGCTTCGCCAAGCAATACAGAAACCCAGTCTGGAGACATAGCCTCCCCTGCCTCCAAAACTGGGAGGGGGGCTCCCCTGCCCCCAGGAGAAACAGCCCCGCCCCACTTCTACTTGCACTGGAGTATGCGAGTATGGTTCCCCTCGCCAATGATGACACCCTCTACAAAAGCACAAACCCCTCCCTCCCAACTCTGAAGAGGGTGAATTCCTCCCCACCCTTTGCTCAAAAACCAAACTTTGCAGGTTTCTGCCTGGCCCAAACAGTCCTCAGGTTGAACTTCCATATTCTAAATGGTGCTCTTGAAAGTGACCATCCAGCCAAATTCACCTTCAGAATGAGGGATTAGCCCCCCTGCAGAGGCCCTGGGAGTTATGCCTAAATTTGCCTGCAACCCTTTCCCAAGGCTGCTCCAGTTAAATGCCTTCAATCAAGAATCGCCTCCTGCTACCAACCCCTACTCATGCCAGCCACAAGAACTTACTGCCGAGCCAAGCGGACCCCCCCCCCCAAAATCAAAGGATAACTGAAGTGGTGGCCTCAGGTCACCTCCAGTCTGCCCTGAGCCCTGCCAAGTCTCCTCCTGGAGAAGTACAACACCCATGGTTGGATAATGCCAAAAAAGCTCTTAATAGACTTATGTATCCAATTCTACACCAGGAGCAGCACAGGATCTCCTACTAGAAGCAACTGCTGGCATGCAAGAAAGAGGAAGCCAGGGGAAACAGCCAGACAGGCTCCTTCAGGCAGCCAGAGCCAATGAGTCAGCTGTTTCTGGCACATCTGGCAAAGCTCCCAAAGAAAGGGGCCAGCCAGTTAGAACCTCACATCCCCCCAGGGACCCGGGAGGCATTCTTTCAGAATCTCTACATGGATCCCTCCCCTGGAAGTGGACGTCCTGGCCAAACTATAGAGAATCTGCCAATGTGGGCACCAGTGAGAGAGAGATCAAGAATCTTGCTGACCTCCAGAAGACCTAATCCCTCCAGGGACCATTAAAAACAATTTGGGCTTCTGGCCTCACTCTTTACCTGCATCAGCACCTGAGGCCTTGTGATCATTGTCCCTATATATGTAAAGGGGGGGGGGAAAGGATGATCCACCCTGATCAGTCTCCTCAACACAATCCTCAAGACTGTGCAAGACGCCCAAGAGGGAAACTCCAGGACTGGCTGGAAGAAGAAAAGATACTTTTGCAGAAGAGCAATTCGGTTTTAGGGAGGGACGATCCTTCCGCCACTGATCAGTGCGCCAACATCTCACTGGAAACCCTCCTCCCACAAGACAACCTCTCTATGCCCCATCCTAGACTTCAATGCAGGAGGCTCCTCCATTGACTGATGTATACTTTATCCAATAGGCACGCTTCACGAAGGGTCCTCGCTCAAAGTAGGATGCAACCCCCAGGCCGCTGGAATGAGGAAGGGGCAAAGGCGGCTGCAGCCTATCCAACTTGGGTCCTGTGCCAAAAACCAGTTCTAGTGATTCCAGGGTCATTCAAGAGGGCCCACCATTGTCCCCGATCTCGCTTGCTAGGCCCTCCTACCCCCATCTACTGCTCCTACCCCTCATTTTAGATTCTTTTTAGGTTTTAGTTTCTATAGTTTTAGGTTTTTGCATGTAATTTTTTAAAGTCTAATGTATCTTTTATGCTTTTTAATCCTTTATAGTCTACCCTCCTTTTGCTGGTCTTTGGCCATAATAGGGTGTTTTTTAAAACGATTTGTAAAGCTCACCTGGGGGAGGCAGGAGGAGCGCGTGAAAGGGAAGCCCAAAGGTGGGACAGGGAGGAGCCCAAAGAGGCTTCAACGTGGACGTCGGGGCCAAGTCAAGGAAGAGGAGCAGTTGGGACAAGTCAGGGGTCTCTTGAGGGCTGCGGCCCCTCTTCTCCCGAGCCCGGCCAAGCGCCGCCTTCCTCTCTCCCAGTACTGCCACGTCTTCTCCGAGCGCCCCTCTTTAAGGGGGGATCCCGACTCCCCCAAGTTCAGCCCCACATTCATTTGCTCCTCTTGGCTTATATTCAGTATTTAGATGTCTGCCGACGGCATTATCACCCGGTTGCAGCAAGGAGCTCCACTTTCCCCCCGGAGCACCAGAAAGAATCCAGGCGGAGGAGGAAGCAACCGACCCCCGACAGAAACGGAAACGCTCCTTTTCGAACGGGGGACCTCGGCTTTCCTGGGCCTCGCTTGGAGTAAACGGCGGCCGAGGGGAGGCGGGGGGGGGGAGCTGCCGCCGCGCCTTCCCGCCGGCCACCGGCGGGCCGGGAGGGGGCCGTTCCCGCCGGCCAGGCGCTTGCAGGAGCAGAACCGGAGTGGGCTGGGGGGGCTCCGACGGGACTTTTGGCCAGGGGCGGCGCCCCTCCGCCCGCCCCCCTCCCGCCGCCCGCCCTGCCTACCCGCCGGCGGCAGAGCTCGAGCACCACGAAGACGAAGTGGCTGTCCTCGAAGAAGCCCCGGAAGGCCACCACGTGGCGGTGCTGGAGGCTGCGGTGGATGGCGATCTCCATGGTCATCTTCTCCTTCTGCGGCGCCTTCAGCAGCAGCGCCTTGGGCACCACCTTGCAGGCGAAGGCCTCGCGGCTCTCCGCCTCCGTGATCTCGTAGCACTTGGCGAAGCCGCCCTTGCCCAGGAAGCGGCCCAGGCTGTAGCAGCGCCGGCTGCGCGGGTCCACCAGCACCTCCGGCACCGCCCGGCTCTCCGACGCCGGCCCCGAGGAGGACGCGGGCGCCGCCGCCGCCGGAGCCGCCCCCCGCCCGACCCCCGCCGCCCGGGGGCCCCTGCCGGGCACCGCCGCGCTCATCCCCCCCGCCGCCAACGCCGCCGCAGCCCTCGCCCGCTCGCCCGCCGCCGCCAACGCCGCCGCCGGAGCCTTCGAAGCCGGAGCCGGAGCGTTACGGGCGGCCGAGCGCGCTGCCCATTGGCCGGCAGGATTTAAACTGCGACCCGCCTCCCGCGCCGCTAGGCAGCACGGGAGGGGGGGGAGGGGTTAGGAGGGAGGGGGAGGGGTTAGGGGGAGCGGGCGGGGAACCGCCTCCCGGGCGCGGGCGCCGGGGCGCGCGCAGCCCTTCCGCGGCCGCCCGGAGCTTCCCCGGATCCGGCGGAGCTGCGCGCTCTCGACCGCTGCTCGTCCCCCCCCCCCGGCCGGGCGCGAGCCTTCCTCCCCTCCGCCCGGGGTTGGGGGGCGCTGGCCCGCCGTGGGCCTCCCCTCCTGGCCTGAGCTGCGGCTGCCCCGAGCGCGGCCCCTCGGGAGGCTCCAGGAAGCGCCGGACGCGACCGGGCCGCCCTGTCGGACTGGGCCGGAGGGCGGTTCGGGGGTCCGGAAGGACGGAGCCAGCCCGGAGGCGGCGGCGGGTCCGCGCTGGAAGCTCGGGGCTCGGCGAATGGGAGAGAGGGAGGGTCGCTGAACGGAAGGTCGTCCCGGACGATTCTTCCCCGCTGACCTATCAGCTAATGGTCAGGCTGGACTCCCGGAGGAATTTCCCGCCACGGTGGAACGGGCTGCCCCGCGAAGTGGGCTCGTCCTCGCCGGGGGACTTCAAAGCGGCTGTCGGAGAAGTTCTGCTGGATCCTGGGCTGAATCGGGGGTCGTACAAATTGCAGCCAGGATCCTGTAGCTGAACGCCGAGTCCGCCCTTCCTCCGCAGGCGCCGCTCGGCTCTGCCCGAAGGTGCCCCCTCCCCCCGGTAGAGATGCTGGGCCATGGGCTCCCCCCCCCCCGTGACTTTTGACTTCCCAGAGGTTTCCCCTGCGAATGCTGAGCCTCCCTGACCCCAGCCAGGTGCACGAGGTCAGCTAGGAATTGTGGCAGCATCAGCTAACCAGGCAATGTGGGTGTAACGTTAGTGAACTGCCCGCCCCCCAATTCCTAGCTGCTCACAAGTCTTTCCCCAAGATTCAATGGTATGTGACACCCTTTATGTGTGTCCTCAGGGTTCATGCATTGTAGATGCTTCCTGGGGGAGGCAGCCAGGAAGCCTTGAGTACCTAGGGCAGGTAACTAACTACCTGCGGCTCCTCAAGCACATTAAAAAGGTATTACAGAGGGGTCCTGTCTGCAGCAACCTCAGCCTGTGAAATGTGAGGGGTGACCTAATAAATACCAATTAACCCATGAAGTTAACTCTCACCGGAGAACTCAAAATATCAGTAGCAAATGTTCACTGGGACGATGCTGAGAAATAAGGTTCTGGAAAGTAGAGGTAGTCCTCAACTTAAAACAATTTATTTAGTGACCATTCAAAGTTACAACAGCACTGAAAAAAAAGATTTACGACTTCACACTTAGGACCACATTCTCATGATCATATGATCAAAATTCAGACAGTTGGCAATTGGCTCAAATTTATGATAGTTGTAGTGTCCTGGGATCACGTGATCACCTTTCTGACAAGCAAAGTCAATGGGGAAGCCAGATTCACTTAACAACGGGGTTACTAACTTAACAACTGCAGTGATTCACTTAACAACTGTGGCCATAAAACTCACGTAGCATTTCTCTTGCTTAGCAATGGGAATTTTGGGCTCAACTGTCATAAGTCATGTAATGTATCAAAGGCCCAAGCAGCTGTGTTGCATGACACAGCTAGTAGTAGGGGAAATTGTGTGTCTGTGCAGAAGAGGGTGGAATGACCGGAGAAATTTTAAAGCATGCAAATAGGTAGAAAAAAGGTGGGTATCGAAAGAAAGTGAAAATGCTGACGAGGCCATACTTTTGCCCACCATTACATAGAAGTGTGAGCTGGTGTGCCTGGAGGAAGGCAAGTTGGATGCAGTGGGAAGGGGGTACTTCAAAAGTGTGAGAATGTGTGTGCCTGTGGTAAAACAAGAAGAGCAAATGAAGGGCAAGGAATGAATGTGGACTGAACATTACAGGCTGGTCAAGCAGAGCAAATGAATGAGGATCACAACTCAAAATTAGCATCCAAAGAGTAAATGAGTTGGGAGGAAGGGGAGGATTGATTGGGACTGATGTGATCCTCAAAAAGAGAGCAAAAGGCAATGGAATGGGACAATTCGCCATGGCCAACTCGCGGTGGGACAATTCAACGTAGGATAATTCAAGAGAGGGACAAGTAAAATTGCAGCTCACCCCAGCCTTGGAGACTTCTAACTTGAGAAGGTTCAAACCTAAAGCAAGACCAGGCCCGCTGCAATTCACTTAGAGTCCCTCTCTTGAGTTGTTCTGCGTTGAATTGTCCCATGGCGAGTTGGCCCTGGTGAGTTCTCCTGGACCGTCCAGCAGCTTTATGTATGGCCCGCTCAGAAAATCTCTAAAAATTCTTCTAACAGAAGTTTTGCTGATATATTATGACCATAGCACTCCCATTTAGAGTAGCTGCTTGGACAAGGAAGGCTTCTTGTATAATCTCTGACAGTGCCCCGTGTATTCTGTATATTCTCTCTTCTGAGCAAAAGTGAATTGTAGGATTGCCTGACTCCAGAGAGCACTGGACTGTTGAAGGAAAAGTCTTCATCATGGTTCAGTCCAAGACGGGAATAAACAACATGGCGACTGCTTTAGAAAGAAGGTTGCAGTTTATTGAAGAGGAGAGCCAGACGGAAAGATGGCTCTGGAAGAAAAGAGAGTGAGCGCATGTAGGGAGTGGGTTTTTATACCCTCTTCAGCCTTTTGTTTGGAGTTGTTCCTGTGGCATGAACTTTGACCTGAGTCTTGAGTGTGCCCTTTGGTATCTGTGGGTCAATCCTATTATGTCCTGTCTTAGAGTTTGGGTGGGGTATGTAGATTTTAGGTGTTTTTGTCTTCTTAATCTTCTAGCTTCAACCTTCCTGAATGGTTTACATCTGCATTTCTACAGAGCTGGTTTCTGCTTGGGGGAGGGAGACTTGGGACTATTAAGAAAACTGGGCATTTTTTTCTGCCTCTTTAAGATCCTTTGAGAATTTTTTTTTTTTTTTGCCGTTTTAATATTTCCTTCTCTGGGGGGCTGACTTCCCACAAATCCCCCCTTTGTGCTATAAGTGTGTGAATGACACACTTACTGGCACAAGATTAAAATTGATCTGGTCAGGGAGACTTGGTAAATAAGCTTTAAACTGTTAAGCCAAAAAAAAAGAGGGGAAGACACTAATGGAAGCAGCAGAAACAGATCCCTGCAGTGGCTCCCAAAAGGGGAGCTTCCAACCCATAAAGTTCTAAAAGTCAGGGCAAAAATTTTGTTTGGTGAAAAATTTTTTTATAGTTTCCAATATTCTGTGCCAATTATTTTCAAATGTTGGATGTCACTTTGAGCTTCCAGTCAGATTTGCACATTCCTCCCAAAATTCTTCACAGCCTCACAGCCATGATTTGCCTCAGTACATAACTACTGGCTGCCCATTTTCAAGGGTTGTTTCCTGCCTTAGCTCTTAGTTCAGTTCATCCAGGTTAGTGATATCCAATTGAGGTTAGGCAGTATGCAAGCCGGGCTATTAAATGTTTCTTAAATTGCACATAGTGAGCCCTAGGACTCCCAATCTGAGTCCACCACTGCAAGATATTCAGGGCTTAGGTTTGGAGATCTCTTTCCTGCTACTTCCCTAGTCAGGGCATATGAATTGCAATTCATCCAAGGGGGCCTGGTTCCCTCCCCCTTGGAATTTGCAGGAAGGTGTTCCTACAAAGTTTTAATGACACAGGACAAGAATCAGGCTGGAGCTTTACTGAAGGTAGGTGAAAGAGATAGACTCAGTGTGGTTATGAATGGTGTGTGGCTACTAATACAAAACAGGCAATACAAACATTCTGGATAAATTTTCCTCCCACCAGACAGAAATCCAAGGTGTTCAGGACTTGCTGTGCCAACTATTCCCAAATGCCATCTCTCCATAAATACATTCAGCTGGCTTATTACAATACAAATGGGGCAAGAAAGAAAACCTTACAATGAGTTTCCACCCTCCCCCCATAGTCTTCCTAGTTTTCTTCTGAGGCTTCACGTGGGGACCCATGGCTCCAGGACTCCTTCCTTCCTCTGCAGCTTTCACAGGCATCTGGGGGAATGGTAGGACTTGGGACGATCTGTTCCACTCAGGTTGCATGGTGGCTTTTTAGTGGATGGCTGGATTCAAAATCCAATTCCATGGCTCAAATGGATGGAGGCAGCATCTGGGTCAGTGTGCTCTGCTTCCAAAGGTTGGGGGGGCATCTGTGTAGGGCTGAAAGACATGAGAACAAGATCTCCACCCTTTCTGGGTGGACTCTCCCAGGAGAGGCAGACAAAGGCATGGAGAACAGGATAAGAAAAGGAGAAGTAGAATTGGGGGGGGGGGTAGCTTGCAGACAAGAGTTTGAAAAGGCATTAATACTGCAGTGGTTAAAGGAACAGATAAGATGGAGACAACACAGACTAGGACAAAAGAAAGGCTGGATTCTGGTAAGAGAACAACAAAATGAAAGGTCTCACTTCTGAACTGAACATTTGCAAAATGTTAGGACTTAAGGACTTCCAACTTGAAAAATGCTGGTCATGTTTCAGGAAAAGGATAGACAGATAAAACCCATTTACAACACATACAGTAAATGCAAGAGAAACTTTTCCAGCAGATGAACTTAAAACATTCCCTCCTGGTAACATTGGGCTGTTCTTAAGTACAGAGAGAGAAAGGGAAGGAATTTTTTTTCCTTTACTTTGTTTGTTGGCCAGACAAACAGAGTGATGGTATTTTCCTTTGGGTGGCTTATTTTAAGCAGAATTTCTAGCAGAATTTTAACATTCTTTTCTATTTGGATTAGAGACAATTAATAGTCACATTTACCTCACACACAAAGACTTTGACACACATATACAGACAAAGACAAGGAAAAAAGAACAGAAAAGGGAAACAGAAGTCTTAGTTTTACACATCCTGGTCATTCCCACCATAAATCTCTTAACTCAAATTAGGGAAGGCACAAATCTTAAACATACCACATGGTTGCATAGAGAGAGAGAAAGAGAATCACTATTTCTTATATTTTAAGAGGTTGAATATATATTTGTACTTATAATTGCTATCAAGAATATCAGAAGCTAGTTCTTTATATCTTTTCTCTTTGTTTTCATTTTTTCCAGCGTTTCTTTTCTTACACTTCTTTCCTTTATATTAGTTTGTGCTAATTGTTATCTTCTTGTTTAAAACTTTTAGTAAAAATTATATATATATATATATAAGAAAATCAATCTATGTGATTGCTAAGAGTTGACATTAATTTGATAGCACACAAAAATAAAAGGACCTCATATAGTAAAAAGGAAGAAATAAACATTCCCTTAAACACATTCAAATCAGTAAGGTAACTATGTAAAAAGAAAAACAGAACAATGCATTCAACTATGTAACTGTTAGAGCAGTTGAAGTCCTTGGTCCTTTCTAAAAGCCCAGGTCGAGCCTTCACACCCGACACACAAGCCCCGTCTGCGCCCCTTCCGTCCATCCCAGAAGGAAAGCTCCCCTCCCAGCTGAGTGCTCCCCAACGGCGCCCCCTGCTCAGGAGAGCCCTGGCCATGCCGGACGAGTCGCCCCCCGCTGCCCTGAGCTTGTTGGGCGCCTCCACCACCTGGCTCGGCCCCCAGGATCTGGGGCGCCCCTCCTCAAAGGAGCCTGCCGGATGGGGCGCGAAGGCGTCGCTGGAGCTGCCGCTGGGCCCAGCAGTCCGGGCGGCAATGGCTCGCCACCCCCAAACCTCCGGCACGACGCCCACCCCGCCATCGCCATTGCGCCTGAGTCCGTCGGGCGGGTAGGCCGGCGCTGCCCTGAGGCCTGATGACCCGGGCTCCGGTGCTGGGAAGTGTCACCCCCAGGAGACCCGTGGACGAGAGCTGAGTCTGCGGGGCCTCTGCAGCCGGAGGAAAGAGCTGGGCTCCCCCGCTCATCTGAAGCAGAGGCCGATCCCCTCCGAATGCGCCAAGATTGCCCAGAGCCCACAACTTCTGGAGGCAAGTCGTTCCACTGATTAATTGTTCTCACTGTCAGGAAACTTCTCCTTAGTTCCAGGTTGCTTCTCTCCTTGACCCGCAACAGAAAACAAAAAACAACAAAAAACGTTTCTTCCAACATATTAACAACAAGAAAAAAGTCAAGGAAACTGTAGGCCCACTAAAGGGAGAAGATGGCAAGGAAATTACAGGCAACAGGGAGAAAGCTGAGCTGCTTAACTCATACTTTGCATCAGTCTTCACACAAAAAGAAACCATAGCCCAACACACCAAAAAAAAAAAACTGCAAAAGACATACTAGAACCAAAAATCAAAATAAGCAAGAAAATGGTAAGAGAACACCTATCCGACCTTGACGAATATAAATCACCGGAGCCTGACAGCCTACATCCCGGAGTTCTGAAGGAGCTGGCAGATGTTATCTCAGAACCGTTGCACCACATCTTTCATAAATCCTGGAGCACCGGGGAAGTACCCGAGGACTGGAAAAGGGCTGATGTGGTCCCCATCTTCAAGAAAGGGGAAAAAGCAGACCCAGGAAACTACAGACCAATCAGTTTAACATCAATACCTGGGAAGATCCTAGAAAAGATAATCAAAAAACAGATCTGCGAACAACTAGAAACAAACAAAGTCGTAACTAACAGCCAGTACAGGTTTTTAAAAAACAGATCATGCCAAACCAATCTCATCTCATTCTTTGATAAAGTGACCAAACTAGTAGACTAGCGAAACGTAGTGGACATAGTATACTTAGATTTCAGTAAGGCATTTGACAAAGCAGACCACAACTTACTCCTTGGTAAGCTAGAAAAAGGTGGAATAGACAACATCACCACCAGATGGATCTGTAGCTGGCTGGCAAACCGTACTCAACGAGTAGTCCTCAATGGCACTACATCCACATGGAGAGAAGCACCACAAGGTTCCATCTTAGGCCCAGTACTCTTCAATATCTTCATCAATGACTTAGATGAGGGAATTAAAGGGGAACTCATCGAATTTGCAAATGACACCAAACTGGCAGGAGTAGCCAACACTCCAGAAGACAAACTCAGGATCCAAAAAGATCTTGACAAACTTGAACAATGGGCCCTATCCAACAAAAGGAGTTTCAATGTGGAGAAAAGCAAAGTCTTACACTTAGGCAGGAAAAACCAAAGGAACAAATACAGATTGGGCAAGACCTGGCTTAAGAACAGTAACTGTGAGAGGGACCTTGGAGTCCTAGTGGACGATCACTTAACTATGAGCCAGCAGTGTGCAGCAGCAGCCAAAAAAGCTAATATAATCCTGGGTTGTATAAACAGAGGCATAGAATCAAGATCACACGAGGTATTAGTACCACTTTATAAAGCCCTAGTAAGACCACATCTCGAATACTGCAGCCAATATCACAAAAAAGATGTTGAAAGTTTGGGAAAAATTCAGAGAAGAGTAACTAAGATGATCAAAGGCCTGGAGACCAAAATAGGCCACTTTTGCTGATTAGAATCGGTCTGTCATGGACCCCCTGGACATCCACCTTCCCACTGCCAGTTCTAGAAGATTCCCTCAATCTGGATCTCATGAAGAACCAGTTTATTGAAATAAAAGTTTTACCTGACTGAAAGCATCTTCTCTGAATTTCATACCATTCCTTCCTTTTGCATCATCCAGGGAAAGGGGTAATTCTGCATTTTTCCATCTGTGGTGTGATGTAAAACCTGAGCCCTTTCTGATCCTAGGACTCTGAATTTTGCTTATCAGGGTCTGACCTGTGGATTCAGGTGGGCAAGACCTGTCTCAGGTGGGCAAGAGTACTGCAGGTCAGTTGAATCTTGCTGCACCAAAGATAAATAACTGAAGATTAATATAATTGCAACAATGTCTGACAGGGTCTGGTTGAACGCAAGGAACTTTGGGACAAAATCTGAATGGTTCATTGCATTTTCTGTTTAGGTAAAGACAACATTATACAATTCAACTGCAAAGAGCTTTAATATTATTTAACTCCCCAATAACTTTCCAGGATCAAAAGTTACAAAGCTGAGAAGCAGAAAATATATGCATATTCAATGTTTAGACTGCTTCTATAGCCAAAAGCTGCTCTGTTTGTTTTTCAGATAGACCATACTAGTCCACGGAGGCTCTATCAAACATTGTTCTAGATATATTCTATTTTCACCTACATTAATTGTCATCAATGAGAATTTTCCTCTCTCTTCCCTTCAAAACACTTTTGCCTTTCCTTCTCATCCTTCAGGACTCAACCCCCCTTTCTCCTTCCTTTTCTTAACCCTTTTCGTCTCATCGGTATTCGTACTTCCCTGATTCCCTCTTATTGCTGCCATAAGCAGAGCCATCTGCCTTTCTTCCCCTCTAAATCCAGTCTCTCCTCCCTTTTCTCTCTCTCCCTTCCAAGGAGAGGAAGGAATTGCTGGACTTTGATTGCAAACAAGATGAGATCCTGATGGAGGAGAGTATTTGCAGCTCAGGCCTGATCTGTGGGGTCCTTGGTGCTGAGTTTGTTGGTTTTCTTGCAGACACTTGCTCTGCACAGGACCTAATGATGATGACAGTGATGTTAATCTGATAAAGGATTTAAAGATTCAGTAGAGTGATGGCACGAGGGAAAAAAAACTGTCCCTGGGTCTTGTTGTTTTGGCACACACTGCCCTATAGCTGTGTCCTGAGGGGAGAAGTTGAAACAGTTTATGTTCAGGATGTGAGGGGTCTGTGGATACTTTCTTAGCCCTCCTTCAGGCCTGCGCAATATTCAGGTCTTCTGTGGAAGGCAGGCTGGTTGCTATGGTGGCACGGTGTTTGGAATGCAGTATTGCAGGCTAATTCTGCTGACTGTCAGCAGTTCGATTCTCACTGGCTCAAGGTTGACTCAGTCTCCCTACCTTTTGAGGTCGGTAAAATGAGGACTCAGATTGTTGGGGGCAAAATGCTGACCCTAAAACTGCTTAGAGTGGGCTGTAAAGCGGCATATAAGACTAAGTGCTATTGCTATTGTTCTTTCTGAAGTCTTGACTATCTGTTGGAGTCTGTACCTGTTCTGTTTGGTTGCTGTACCAAATCAGGCAGTTAGACAGCTGTTTAGAGTTACAGTTATTTAGAGGTCCACCTTTCTCTTCTCCGCTGTTGTTTCTCTGTTTTCAGCTCTTTCATATACATTTTGATCCCTTTTGTTTGTTGTAAAGCATCTCTTTGTAATATTTTGTACTTTTAAATTGCTTTAGAAGGGCATTCAGTGGAGATAAACAACTAGCTCAAACTGGCAGATTGAGGGACAAGCAAGATATTTAGCATACCATTTTACATTAAGATTACATCTATTGGATTAGTTTATTTTGTTTGTATGTATTAATGTCTGCCTTAATTTGAAAGAAAGATGGAAACTGCTCACTGAGATGGGCCATTGAAATTCTGTAGTTTGTCAGTTGAGGAGTGACAGTTGGAATGCCCAGTGACAGTTGAGAAGGGACGTTTTGGAGAAGAATAAAAAGAGATGCTGGTCATTTGGCACTGGAGACTGTGAGACACAGCTGCAACTATCTGTCCGTGGCCACCAATAGAGGGATTTGATTTTTGCTTCAAATATAATCCCACTGTTATTGCATAAGCTACCTGTTACAGCGATACCAGCTCACTCACACTGCACTTAAAATTGTTGAGGTTGCAAAACACTGGTACAGTTTAAAAGAATTATTTGTGACAACTATCCCAGACATTTATCCAAGAAGAAATTGTTCCGACTATGTTATAATCTTGTGTGTCATCATGGATCACACACACATGCAACTATATAAATGAAAGCTAAACTATTCTATTTTGTTTTGTTTCAGCAAACTTACAATCACCAACATAGTTCATAGTCTAAGATAGTTGCAAATGAGGAGTAATGAAGATCTTCTGGCTACAAGGTAGGTGACTTCCATTTATGTGAACTCTCATTGTTATTCTAAGTAGGATTTGTATTTAATACTTAAATAATATATCCTGTTCAGTTTGTAGTATATAGAAAGAATGATTAAATGATTAATGGGGGCAGGATTTCTTCAGTTTTGATATTCATAAATATCTGACATTTGTATACATCTCATGAAGTTCTCTAACTTTTAATGTAACACTTCGCTTTTTTCTTGAGTATATTTGATTTAAGGTTTTTAAACACACTGCTTTTTATAAGCAACTTAAATATTTTAGACATTTGAATGGGAACAACAATATTCTTTGTATTTGTAAACCACTAAGAGTCGCTTAGATAGTGTGATGGGTGGCATATAAATTTGGTTAGTAAATAAATTTATACTGCTAAGAAATCTGTTGGAGAAATTTGCTCCCAATGGAATCAATGGTGAATGCCTTTTACACCGCTGAATTATTCATGTATTTATGTACAAGTGGCAGAATAATAGTATACATATACTGTATGTTGAGCTATTTTGTTTTGATTTTATTTCAGCAATTCGAAGTTCATGTACATGACCAATAAATCACTTAATGGGCGACTACCAAGTGAAACCGAATCCATGTTTACAAAATGGTCAGTCTGGATTAACAGGGCCCAGTTTGGTGGTTATTTGCTTAGCATCTTAGGATGGATCCTGTGTATTACCTCAACAGCCACTGATCACTGGAGAATATGGCATGTTAAAAGTAAGGACGACTTGTATCCTGGCATGTTATGGATCGGAATCTGGAGAGCCTGTTATTTGCACAGCACTCACCCAGAAAACAGATATGTCCACTGTGAGGAATTCACTGAAGACCTGAAGATGCTGCCCAATGAAATTTTTTTAGCTCAAGATTTGTTGAGCTTGTGTTGCATTGTGGGAGCCGTGGGGATAACTTTCATGAGTTTTGCCTTATGGAATCTTGTCAGAGCCATAGCACACAAAACTTTTTTGCTCACTCTTTTTAATGTTGGAGGCCTCATGAACTTCCTAACAGGAATCATAATCTTAATTCCCATTTCCTGGAACATTTATTCCATCTTGATTAACACAGACATTATGTTTCCTGAGTCTTTCAAAATGCCTACTTCTCCAGAGCACCAGGAGATCGGAGCTGCTATTTATGTTGGTTATACTGCTGCAGTTTTATTATTGGTGAGTGGTGTTATGATCATCTGTAACAAACGTGCTTTTCAAAGCAGTCAAGAAAATAATGTTTTACCCACAACAGTTGAATCACTGACAGCAATTGACATTTGTACAAATATTGGTTCTTCTGTGACAATCGACCAGCAACAGAAAGAGCAGCCTGAGCCCAGGGCTGATGCGGTAACATCTGTGCATAGTGCAGATATAAAGAAAGAGTCTGTACAATCAGTGCAACAGCAACTGCTTGAGGTCCCTATTGTATTAGTTACTCCTTATGTGGTAGACTCCCCGGCTGAAGGGGAGGAGGCAGTTAAGAGGCTGGACAGCAGGGAATCGCTCCCAGGGAGGAAGCATCACAGACCAGACTAGGAAAGGCTTTTCTGCTGGTGCCTGAGATGGATCTATCTATCTATCTATCTATCTATCTATCTATCTATCTATCTATCTATCTATCTATCTATCTATCTATCTATCTATCTATCTATCTATCTATCTATCTATCTATCTATCTATCTATCTATCTATCTATCTATCTATCTATCTATCTATCTATCTATCATCTGTCTGTCTGTCTGTCTGTCTGTCTGTCTGTCTGTCTGTCTATCTATCTATCTATCTATCTATCTATCTATCTATCTATCTATCTATCTATCTATCTATCTATCTATCTATCTAATCTCCATCTCTCTCACTCACTCTCTCATCTATCTAAAATAACTGCTTTGGCTTATTCACAGAAATTGATCTGGTTCCTTGTGCCTGACGCCATGCCAAGAACATTACCATCACAAGGGTCGAAGTCTTGAGTTGCTCAAACACATGAAGCCCCCTCCCCATCTTTCTTTCTGACTCATAGCCCCAGAGCCCTGGGTTCAACTCGTCTCACCTGCCTATTTCACCCCAAATGAGAAAAAAAAAAGCTATTGAACAATATTATATAGCATTGTACATTTTAAATAGATTTTCTTTAAAAGGTATATTTTTATAATGATATATATTGCATTGTAGAATATTGGTTTTTATATTCTATTGACAAATACTACTGTATTTATTTTGGGCATTCCCTATTTTGTTATTGTTTACTTACTGTACTGTATTTTGGTTTTGCTTTTCATTGTACAGTTACAAAATAATTCATTTCCTACTGAAAATAAATACTATTAGGAGTATTGAGTGGGTTCTGTTTCTGTCTGTGGTAGGACTGACTGTTTGCTTGGGTCTCCGTGGCAAGAGATCCTGGGGTTTTCAATCCTGCTTCTAAAGCTGTCAAAAATTCTGTCTGATTAGTGTTATTTATGTTATAGTTGAGGACTTTCTGAGCATATTGTGGTCTAGTGGTGAGTTAGACATGTTGACTGCCCATTTGAGTTCATTTGTCTCTTTGTTTCTGGAGTTTAGCTTATGTAGTTTGGTTTGGAATTTTGTTTCCCTTTTTCGCCTTAGAGATGTATCCTTGAGGGTGGTTGTCAGCATTTTTGTGTTTACTGGGGCCACAGTTTGTTCCAGTTGCTCCCTGGCATGGCAAATTACAGGTAGTCCTCTACCTATGATCATAATTGAAACCAGAAATTCCATTAAGCAAGGCAATTGTTAGGTAGTCACATCCAATTTTATGACCTTTTCCCCCATGGTTAAGTGAATCAGTTGCAGCTGTAAAGTTAACAACATGTTGTTGTTGTTGTTGTTGTTAGTTGCGAAGTCATGTCCGACCCATCGCGACCTCATGGACAACGTTCCTCCAGGCCTTCCTGTCCTCTACCATCTTCTGGAGTCCATTTAAGCTCACGCCCACTGCTTCAGTGCCTCCATCCAGCCACCTCATTCTCTGTCGTCCCCTTCTTCTATTGCCCTCAATCTTTCCCAGCATCAGGCTCTTCTCCAGTGAATCCTTCCTTCTCATTAGGTGGCCAAAGTACTTGAGTTTCAACTTCAGGATCTGGCCTTCTAAAGAGCAGTCAGGGTTGATCTCCTCTAGGACTGACCGGTTTGATCGCCTTGCAGTCCAAGGGACTCGCAGGAGTCTTCTCCAGCACCAGAGTTCAAAGGCCTGAATTCTTTGGCGCTCAGCCTTTCTTATGGTCCAACTTTCACAGCCATACATTGCAACTGGGAAAACCATGGCCTTGACTATACGTACTTACATGATTGTACATACAACATGATTGTACATATACTTACATGATTGTACATATACATACAACATGATTGTTAAGCAAATATGGCTTCCACCATTGACACCCCTGCTTGTCGGAAGGGGACAGGGAAAGTCACAGATGGCGATCACATGACCTGGGGACACTGCAACCGTCATAAATAGATGGCAATTGCCAAGCAGCCAAATTTTGATCAGATGAGCAGGGGGAGGCTGCCAAGGTTGTGAGTGAGAGGACCAGTTGTTATTCACTTTCCAGTGCTCTTGCAAATTCGAATGGTCACGAAATGAATGGCTGTAAGTCGAGAACTACCTGTATTGCATGTTAAATACGGAGCAAAGCCCCACACATTGGCACTCGTGACCTTAATGATCAATGATGTCAGGTAATGAAACATCAGCAAGCAAAAAACCAAGGTCAGAGCACACCGGGGACTCCGCATTTCAACCCTGTGCTACAGAGATTCTCACCTCTTGGATCTTTATCCTGCAAATACAGAAATGAAGAAATCGTATTTTTCAGTTTTCCTATGTGGAAAGATGATGGGGTTCTTTCATTTTCCCCCCAACAACTGTAATAATTAAATATTGATTTAATTTGAATTCTTGATACTTGATGTTTTCTTGTATTTCATTTACTTGCTAAGGATTACACAGCTTGAAATCTCCTTCCTCCCTGGTGTGTTCGTTGTCTTTGGACTCTCAAACAACTGTTTTATCTGGCACCCAGCCACTGCCTGACACTTGGCAAAAGACTCACATACACGGACACATAGAGCCCCAGATTTATCCTACCAGATTTATTTATTCTGCACAAGCAAACTTACAACCAAGCCAAGGAGCCACCCAAACGGATTCTGCCAAGAGACCAAGGCGTCTGGCAAACCAGGCTCTCAATTGTCGGGCCCACTGGAAACCAACTGCACCCATAAGATATCTGGGGCAGACCACCAGAATGGGTCTGGCCTGGCAGAGTGTCCTAAAGCAGACCGCAGCACTCCCAAGCCCTCAAGCCCCACTGCGGCACATGCCAAGGATGGAAAGCTTTCCTTGCTTCTCTTCCCGGCTGACCGAAGAGGCTGGAGAGGAGCACGAGGCCCTGGCCGCCCCCTCTCCACGGGACGAGGCCAGGCTCTGCTTCCTCCCCGTGAAATGGAGCCGCCTTCCTCCCAAGACCTTTTCCTAGAGACTGGCTTTCTGGGCTGGCTTGTGATTCTGCAGCACTCCCACTCCTTTCATTCAGAGGTGAAACTGAAAGAAAAGAGCTTGCAAGAGGGAAGAGGGATCAGCGGCAAGGGAAAAGCCCTGAAGCAGTCCTCGACTTATGACCACAATAGAGCCCTGTTCTGTTTTTCAATGTGGTAGACATTGAAGAGACTGATTCAACAATAACAAAGGTTTATTCATTAATACATTCACAGAACAGAACAGAAAACGAAAGTAGCTCCCTCCATTTTATACACGGAGCTCTGGTTAGCCTTAGCCAATAATTGCAGAGAATTCTCCCGCGCTAAAATAACAAGTCTGTCCGGAACCCCCAGACATTCTGTCTCTGCAGCCGTCACGTGGCACCTGCTGCCCAAACAACTGAGTACGTTACACCCCTCCCCCCTTAGTGAGGAGCATACAGTACCCCTTTTTATTATGTTACCATAGGGGGCCGCCCCCCCGGATGGAGACTAGTCCTTCTCTCCTTCTTTTACTAAGCCGCCCCCGGACGGAGGCCATCCTTCACTCCCAAACCCATGGCTCTGCCAGCGACCTAGCAGGACAAGGCGCCCTTCCTTTGTTCATTGCAGCTTTTGAAAAAATTGCTGGGCAATGCCAGCTTTGAACAAGTACATTTGTACCTGTGAGAATGCCGCAATGCTAGCAAGAACTCCAAACGTTATGCTAGCGCCGAGAGAGACCTCACGTACTCCTTTAGGAATTTAGGAGGTCCTCAGATTCGTTCCGATCTCCGCGGAAGTGCCGCGGTTGCCTGATCTGCAAGCTTGCCCAGCGGGCTCGGCAGACCAGGACTTGGGGACCCGTGTGAAACGGTCGGCGTTGGGGCCTGCAGGCTGGCCTGTTGGACCAGTTCTGCATGCCGGTTTGGGGTGGTATTCCCCAGATGGGTGGTGTTCCCAGAAGGGGTGGTATTCCCCTGAAGAGGGGTGGTATTCCCCTGATCTGCAAGAGCAGGTTGTTGGGAGCAGTGTCCCGAGTAGGCAACCCCTTCCTGTGGAGAGGCTGGAAAAAACCAATTCACGCAATGTTCCCTGTGCGTGGTGCCTGAGTCAGGAGCCGCCTCGAAGGCAACCCCCTCAATCGCTGTTTGTGATGATCCAAAACCTGAATCGTGTTGACCGTCCTGATCAGACTCGGAAGCTTCCTCCCCCCCAGAGCAGAGCCAGGAGCGGAAGAGTGGTTAGGCAACCTCCAGCGAAGCTGGTCAATATGGCGCCGCAGCACCCGACCGTCCTCCAACTCCACTTCGTAGGAGAGAGGGCCGGTGACCCTACAGACGACAGCCAACACCCAGAAATTACCCAGCCCATAGTTTCAAGCCCAAACCGGATCACCCAAGTCCAGCCGCTGCGGTGCCCGTGGTTGGGACACCTGCGATGCAACGCGATCTGGATGCAATCTATCCAGCTTAGTAATAAGCCGGTGACCCCAACGGAGCTCAGCAGGGCTTTTGCCCGTAGCAGTACATGGAGTGGAGCGGTGGCACAAAAGGAAGTCGGCCAACCGGTGATGCCAGTTGCCATGCGTTAGCCGTTTCAAAGAGTCTTTCGTAGTTCACACCATGCGTTCCGCTTGACCATTTGACGCTGGGTGAAAAGGCGCCGACGTAGTGTGGCGTATTAGATTTGCCCTCAAAAAGGACTGGAACTCTGAGGAAATAAATTGAGTTCCATTGTCAGAGACAATTACATCCGGCAGTCCGTGAGTTGCAAAAATGCCGCGTAGAACCCTGATGGTGATAGTGGAAGTAGCAGCGGATACTGGAACCACCTGTAAGGACCCACCTCAATTTACATCTTAAGAAGACAGAACTCTTGGAACGGGTTTTCCAACAGGAATCTTTATTAAGAAAAACTGACTGAAGGTGTGCTAGACAGGATCTGGGGGACCCCCCTGATCATTCAATGTTTTAAAGCGTTCCCAAGCAGTCCCACCCCACATTCCTTCCGGTCAATCCAAATTGGCAGATGGCTGGGTGTTAAATCCATCGGATCCCAAACGTTGCAATCTTCCCCCCCTTTTTACTTGCTGCCGGTCAAAGGAGGCTTCATAGGAAGTGAGATCAAAGGCTGATTGCCTATTGTTATGGTTAGTACTCCAGAGAGGGAATCCATAGAGGATGTTTATTTGTAGATGATAGAAGGAATGCCAGTCATAAACACCCGTGTTTATTTCCCCCCCCCGTTTGTAGTATGACAGAATCCAAAAGAGAGTAAGAATTGGGTTTTCCCAGAGTAGATTAGTTAGAAATAAAATATAATTGGGTTCTGACACCACCTCCAGCCACTTAGAGTGACTGTCTACCACAATAAGAAAGAGTTGCCCCTGAAAGGGGCCAGCGTAGTCAATATGGATCCTCGACCAAGGATCCTGTGTTGTTTCCCACCTATGGATGGGAGCTTGGGGCATTTCTGGCCTGGACTGTTGGCAAACGTGACACCCTTGGACCTGGGCTTCGATCTCCTTATCGAGCCCTGGCCACCACAGATGACTGCGCGCAAGCGCCTTCATTCGGACTATTCCCGGATGTCCCTCATGCAGAGATACCAGGACTCTAGTCTTCAGTGAGGTCGGGATGACTACCCGACTGCCCCACAGTAGACACCCTTTGAAAGTGGAGAGTTCCTATTTTCTCCTCCAAAACCCCTGAAATTCTGTGCCCGGACACGTGTCCGGCCATCCAGATAACACCCAGTTTAACATGCGTGCTAGCGTGTTGTCAGCAGTCGTCTCAGCCGCTACGTCCCCTGCGTGGAGAGGGAATTCAGGCAAATCCTGAATAGAAAGAATATGGGTTGCTGGGGCAGGATCAGGTCCTATATCCCTTAAAGGCAACCTACTTAGGCCGTCTGCGTGGCCCATCTCTTTGCCCGGCTTGTGAATCATACAAAAATCATACGCAGAAAGAAATATAGACCATCTCAACATCCTAGGAGATATTATATGGGGTGTCTGCTTAACTGTTGTAAACAGTCCCAACAGTGGCTTGTGGTCCGTGAAGACCGTGAAATGGCGACCATACAAGAAGTCATGGAACTTCTTGATTCCTGCCACGATTGCCAATGCTTCTCGATCTATCTGTGCATAGTTTCTTTCTGCAGCAGACAGAGTCCTGGAGTAATATGCTATCGGGACCTGAGTCCCATCTGTTTTAAGGTGACTTAGAACAGTTCCGATCCCGTAGGGGGAAGCATCGCCTGCTATGCAAACAGGGAGCCTCTCATTAAAATGAGCCAATACCGCATTTGAGGAAAGCAATGCTTTTACTGCAGCAAAGCTTTTTTCATGGACACTCATCCATGCCCAAGTAGCCTGTTTGTCAAGGAGCCGGTGTAGCGGCTCTGCCACGGCTGCCTTGTGGGGAAGGAATGCGTGATAGAAATTCAACAGTCCCAAGAACGCTTGGAGTTCAGCTTTTGTTTTGGGACTGGGTGCTTGCTGGATCGCCTCCAGCTTAGACTGAGCAGGGTGTATACCTTCCGCGTCTATGCGAAATCCCAAAAACTCAGTGGATGTGACTCCAATCTTGCACTTATCCTTCCTGAGTTTTAGGCCTGCTTTGTGAAACCGCAACAACACGGCCTTGAGTCTCTCAGCTAGATTCTCGACTGACTCCCCTGCGATGAGGACATCATCGAAGTACGGGCATATGCCCGGAAGGTCCCTGAGCATTCGCTCCATGACACTCTGGAAGATACCTGGTGCTACATTAACACCGAATTGTAGCCTGCGCACCTTGAAAGCCGCTCGATGGGTTACAATGGTTTGTGCTTCTGCCGTGGCTTCGTCCACCGGCAGCTGTTGGTAGGCCTGAGCCAAGTCAAGTTTAGCGAAAATGCAACCCCCTTGTAAAGATGCCAGAATGTGGCTGACTACTGGCACAGGATAGAAGTGTTGCTGCAGCGCTTTATTCAGCGTGCACTTATAGTCAGCGCAGATTCTGACCTCCCCGTTGGCCTTAAGTGGCGTTACTATGGGGGTTTCCCATGGACTGCTGTCCACTGGCTCTAAAATGCCTTGCTGCAAAAGTTTATCCAATTCTGCATTAATTTTGTGTTTTAAAGCGAACGGCACCCGACGAGGCTTGATTCTAATCGGCGCGATCGAAGGATCTAACCTTAATGCAATTGGTGGACCCTTATACTCTCCCAGTTTGGTGGTGAACATGTCCGCGAAATCTGTACAGACCTGTTCCAAACTGGCCATTTTTACACTGTTCAGCCCCATTATCTGGATTCCCAGAGCCTCGAACCAATCAAGCCCGATTAGGCTTGTCCTGTCCCCATTTACCACAACTACCGTCAGCATTACCTTGAATCTCCGAAATTCCACCCTCATAGTGACCTCCCCTTTTACTCTGACCAGGGAATTCTGGAAATCAGTCAGAATTAGATTTGATGGCCTCAGTTTCAGCCATTGACCACTCTGGCCACAAATTCTATTAAGGGTGTTTTGAGATATGATAGACATGGCAGACCCCGTGTCCAGTTCCATTCGCAATGGAACCCCTGCAACTTTACTTCAATTTGCAGCTTTTTCTTCAAAGGCCGCTGCCCCCCGGTTCTATGGACACTGCGCCTGCTGGCACAGAACCCCACCCTGTTCTGACTGGGTACCCCGGTACCTTTCCAAGGCAACTCTTTCTTTGCACTCTCTTTTCCGCGCCCTAAGCACACAACAGCGATATGGCCTTGCTTGCCACATGCTCGGCACTGAGCAGTCCGGAACCAGCAGTCGGCTCGCTTGTGGCAATCCCTGCACCCCATGCACCTAGGGAAGGGATCGGTCTTGTCAAGGGGTCTCGCCAGTCCTTTTGCCGGTGGTTGTCACACCAGGTCAACTTCCTGGTCCAACTCGGCCTCTTCGTCAATTTCAACGTCCTCGTGGTAGACAGTCTGCGGTGGGGAAGTGTTCTTTGAGAGCCGCAAGGCCCTTACAGCTCCTCTGGCTGCTTCCTCAGCGGTGACCTCCCGCAATGCCTCCTGGAACGATACCGTCTCCTTTGCAAAGATCTTTTGCTGAAGCTCTCGGCTCCATAATCCGCAAACCAAACGGTCCCGTAATCGCTCCTCTAAGTCCTTGAACTCACACGGCCGCGCAGCCTGTCGGAGGGCTGCAATAAATTTGGTCGCGGACTCTCCTGGATGCTGGTCCCTCTGCTCGAAGGCGTGCCGCCATGCGATGACCGACAGCTTCGGCTCGAAGTGCTCCTTGAGCATCTTTTTTAGCTCTCCGTAGGGCACTGTCTCCACTGGTGTTGGGGATATGAGGTTTTCCGCAATGTCAAAGATGGCTTGGCCGCAGACACACAGCGTGGCAGCCTTGAGTTCGTCTTCCGTGATGCGGTTGACGCGGAAGTAGTTCTTGGCCCGGGTGACGTACGAGCTCCACCGCTCCGGGTGAGCCATGTCGAACTCCGCTAACCGACCCAGTTTGGCCATGCCAAGTCTCTACCACGGGCTGCCACTATTGAGAGGGTTTTCCAGGCAGTTCCTCGCAGCACTCTCCCCCAGCGTTTGCGTACTGGCGGGTGAGTGAGCCTCAATTAGGAACGCTGTTCCTCTGCGTGTCTGGCCCTCCTTAAGGTGATTCAGGGCCTTCTTTAAAGTGGCAGTAGAATCCCACCTTCGTTGCCAATTGTTCTGTTTTTCAATGTGGTAGACATTGAAGAGACTGATTCAACAATAACAAAGGTTTATTCATTAATACATTCACAGAACAGAACAGAAAACGAAAGTAGCTCCCTCCATTTTATACACGGAGCTCTGATTAGCCTTAGCCAATAATTGCAGAGAATTCTCCCGTGCTAAAATAACAAGTCTGTCCGGAACCCCCAGACATTCTGTCTCTGCAGCCGTCACGTGGCTGCCCTGCACCTGCTGCCCAAACAACTGAGTACATTACAAGCCCAATATTTCCATTGCTAAGCAAGGCAGTTGTTAAATGAGTCTTCTCCATTTTACAACCTTTTTTGCCAGAGATCTTAAGATATTAAATGAATGGTTATAAGTCGAGGACTCCCTGTATTTCAGTGGAGGCTAGACAGTTGGATTTATTGCAAGGTGTGTTTCCTGATCTGTTCCTGCAGTCAGAACAGAAGGACAAAGCTTCTCCTCTGGCCCCAGGACTGAGGCAGGGAAGGGCTCGCCAGCAAGGCCGTTCCAAGTGCTCCAGCATATTTGGGCTAGTGGTCAAAGTGCTGGTCAAAAAACCAGAAGGCCTCCAGCATCAAGGGTGGGGTGGGAGTGGAAACCAGTCCCTCTGTCTCGGCCCAGCCCACCTCACAGGGTTGTTGTTGTGGGGAAGAGGAGGAAGGTTTATTAGCTATGTTCACTGTCTTGAGTTGTATATGAAAAAAGATAGCATAAAAATCAATCAGTCAATGAAATAAACACATGTTTGACTTCAAGCAAGCTGAGTTCAAGTCACACCTTAGGCATGAAAGCCGGTTGGGTATCTTTGGCTGAAGCAGGTGGAGACTCTGAGTTCGAGTCCAGCCTTAGATATGAAAGCCAGCTGGGTGTCTTCGAGCCCATCAGCAAGAAACTCTGAGTTCTAGTCCTGCCTTAGGCTTGAAAGCCAGCTTGATGTTTTTGGATGAAGCAAGTGAAGACTCTGAATTCTAGTCCTGCCTTAGGCATCAAATGCAGCTCGGTCTCTTTGGGTGAAGTAGCTACAGAATCTGATTTCTAACCACACCTTAGGTAAAAAACCTGGTTGGGTGACTTTGAGCCAGTCACTCTCTCAGTGCAGCCCACCTCACAGGATTGTGGTTGTGAGGAAACTAGGAAAAGGAAGATCTGATTCCTCTCCTGAGTGAAAATTGCAGAATGTACACTTGTAGACTTTAGGTTCATTCTCATCTTTGCCATGTGCATTTCTGGAAGTATTTTGAACATTTCTCTACTTTGCAGGATTTCCAGAAACAAATTAATCAGGGTGAATGAGCTGTTTATAATGTATGTCTCTCCTACCTTTTTATTTGATGACTCCAGATTTTTGTTTCCCGGATACTCTTGAAGCAAACAACAAAGCTAGTTGCCTCATCCAGCTGAGATAGAACCAAATATTTATGTTTTTGTTAAAGAAAATAAAGCTGCTATTAGTTAGCTAGGGTTTATGAGAGCCATAAATTAAGGGAACTTCGTGATTTATAAAAGGCAAACTGTTATCACCACATTTGTTTTGTTTTTAGTGGGAATTTGTTTTTATAAATCACATATAGGATGCCTACTACTTTTTATTCTTTATTTGGTGTGTAAATTAAAAGCGTGAATCGGGAACTATTCAATATTACAAACAACATTATTATATCCCTTTTGAAAAACTCTTTCACTGACACCATTAATTTCATCAAACAGTTGATATTTTTTAATCTAAATCACATATACATAACTTGTTCCATACGTGTATTGGCTTTGACATTTATAGAGCCTGTATTTTAGAATTCAATTGATGTAGTTTTACATTTTTTTTAAACTATGCAGTACTGAAAGCAAAAGTGTACCTTAAACATTTGGAAACAAATCCACAATTCTCTCTAAACTAGTTGGGAAATCTCCCCGCGTATATCATCCCAAACCAGATAAAAAGCATAACAGCATTAAAAAAAACCTGCTTTAGTATAAAACTAAGTTTATTTCAAAATAGAAATATTTGAATCACAGGGAAAAAAATATGTTTTTGGTTGTGTTGAACTATACTTACATGGAAATGAAGACCATATATACTATTACTTTTGTCTCTGTTTGAAATTTCAAATTAGCTTCATGATTTATTGTTCATCAGCTAATTTTGATGAAGCACTTTCCTCCACTTTAATACTTTGTGTGAACAGTATAACTTGTGCTGCAGATGTGTGCAGTCACTGTTTACGCTGTTCATAAGTACCATGTCTGATTCACCACAGATTTTTACATGAATAATAAATCCAGCCTGATGATGACCATGTTTTCAACTTTCACTGACTATGAAAGTTGGCTCTTATTAGTTTTCATTGACTTTTGCCACTAACTTGATTTTTTCCTTCCACATTAGCTGTGCTCATATCTGGCACTCTCAAAGGGCTTGGATCCAGCTCCCAAATGGCACGGTTATTCTGGGCATTGTAGTACAACATTATCTGAGGGTCACCCAGATGAGACCCCTTCAACTGAGCGTTTAGATGAGATTCATAAATGTTATCTCACACTGTGTAAGATAGCAAAGCTCTCAACCAGTAGTGCCTTGAACTCTGATATTTTTTATTTGAAAATACAGTATGCTTCCAGTTTCAAACATATGATTATGTTCTGTCTCTCTAAATTATAAGTCAGACTGCGTGTTTTTGTTCTTCTCGAGTAAGGATTTAGAACTTGGTGACTGCATGCAATATAGATTAACGCTGGCTATTGGGTGATACTGCATCAGTTAACTGTAATTGCCCTATTCCTCCTTCAAACCAATGTGGTTCTGATCTACAGTCACATGAAAAAGTAAGTACACCCTCTTTGACACCTACCATTTTACATATTTTTACATAGTAAAAATCATCTTGTTCTCCGTTCTTAAAAGTAGGTAAATATAACCTCAGATGAACAACATATGACATCATATCATATCATTTATTTTACAAAAAGAAATCCAAAATGGAGAAGAATTCACAACTTGGATAATAGACCTAATGTGGATTCCCTGCCAATTTCTCAGAAAACAAATGTCACAGGGAGGTGATGCCGAGAGTCCTGCACCATGCAGTTGGCAGAAAAAGCCAACATTTCCCCAACCGGTCTGCTACCTATCAGGAGATTAAACTGCAATTTTCCTGCAAAAAACAATTTAAGTCACTTAGAGTGGATCTGATGTTTGTGCTGTCCACTGGTCAGCAGGAAGACATTTTACTCTCTGGTACAGCAGATGGTGCAGCTTGTTTGACTCGGGTATGGTGGATCCAAGTCTTGATTCCCAATATCTAGGTTGATGTAGGTTGATAACAACATTTGGCAGGGTCCTTTCCACATAGGTTGCGAGGGATCATCCTTTGGACTTCACCAAAACCCAGGCCTCAGCTTGAGGAGGATGAACAGGCTGGTCCAATCCATTATGTTGGTTGAGTTATAAGAGACAGAAAGAGAGGACAGAGCAGCAGATAACTGGACCACATAGTTTTTGACAATCCCCTCATTCTTTTTATGAATCCAAGAAGGGATATGGATTCCAAAATAAGGCCAACCATATAAAATTTGAAATGTGCTGACTTGGCAGTGATAAGAAGAATGAAACTTCCAAGTGATGTTCGAAGTGGAGGCCACATCCTGAATAATTTTGGTGATGAAAATCGGATCATGGTCAGAGTGGATTACCCTCCCCCCCCAAGGCAGTCCAACCTATGTATAATTTCCTTCCATAAGGCCTATACTATTTCCCTAGCTTTATTAGTCCTGAGGGGGGAAGGCCTCAATCCAGCCAGAAGAGGTATCAGTAAACAGTGTCCCATCTTTCTCAGTAGCTCAGTGTAATCAACTCCTCAAAAATGACCTGGGGCTGCTCCCCAGATCTGAATTCCACACAGAGTTTATTTGCCCCATCTGTTGGCACCTCACACATTCTCATGCTACCCACGTAGCATCCATATACATTCCCGGGCATACAAACAACCGCACCATGTAAACACCCTGGACTTTCTCTTCCCTGTGAGTTGTATCATGGAGGTATTTAATCACATGTCTAGCTATAGTTCTTGAGAGAATGAGCTTTCCATGAAGTAAACCATATCAGCCACCAGATGTCAATGTAGCTCAAACTTCTTCAGCTGGGTGTAAACTGGTCTATCAGGAAGTTCAAAGGAGAGCATTAAAGACAGCCATTTCTCTCCAAAGGTTGGTGTGCAACAGCCTTAGCTGTCCCACCTGGCCTCCTGTTTCCTTTGGCTATTTGTCTGTCCTCACTGGAATGGGCCCTAACGTGCATTACAGCTACCTCAGAGGAAGCACCTCAACTTCTTTTACCAAGGCTAAAATTTCTTCTCATGTTCGATTGTTGCACCCTTCACAGTTAGGAGTCCTCTTTCCTTTCACAGCTCCATGTGCACGCAAAACTCTAAAAGCCCACTTGCTGTCTGTGTATATGCTGATTTTCTTACCCTGACCCAAATGTAAGGCTTTCATGAGGGCAATCAGCTTGTCCTTCTGAGTGAAAGTGTTAAGGGGAAGAGGATGGAGCTCTGTAATGTCCCACAAAGTGACTACTGCATATCCAGCTCTTTCTTCCTCTTTTCCCATGAAACTGCTCCCATTGTATGAGACTCCTTGTTGGGGTTATCAATGGCTTGATAATCTTTCAGGTCAGGTCTGCTGGAGTAAACGTGATCAATTATCTGCATGCAGCTATGTGTTACTTCCTGTTCCATTTGGGTTAAAAGAGTGGCAGAGTTTAACTTTGCACTCACTATCAGACTCACATTTGGATTCTCCAAAGGGGGAGCTTGGTGTTTTGCCAACCTATTTCCAGTCAATCAGTGGGCTCCTTTATGTTCCAAAAGCTCTACCACTGCATGTGGACCTTGGACCTGCATCGTTCGTCCCAAAGTCAATTTTTCAGATCTTTTACAAGGAAATTAGTAGCAAGTGCAGCCCGTAGGCAGACAGCCATCCTATTTGTTTAGAGAAGTAAGCTACCAGCCATTCCCAAGACCCAGATTTGGGGATCAGAATTCCAACTGCAAATCCCAGCTACTCATGCACAAACAGAAGGGCTTGGTAAGTCCAGGGAGTCTCAATGCAGGAGCGGTTGACATTAATTCCTCAATTCTGTTAAAGGCTTGATGGCATTCTTTACTCCAGGATAAACTCCTCATAGTCTCCCTCCTTTGTTGCTTCATAAAGCGGTTTCGCGATGAGGCCATAATTTGGGATCCAAATGCAGTAGAACCCAGACATTCCCCTAAATCCCCAAAGCTGTTTGCGGGTCCTGGGTTCAGCCATATGGCCGATTGTCTCTGTTCTCTCCATTGCCTTTGACCCTGTGAAACATGAAACTCAGGTATTGGAAAAAATTCAGAGAAGAGTAACTAAGATGATCCAAGGCCTGGAGACTAAAACATACGAAGAATGGCTGTGGGACTTGGGTATGGCTAGTCTAAAGAAAAGAAGAAATAGGGGAGACATGATAGCAATATTCCAGTATTTGAGGGGCTGCCACAAAGAAGAGGGGGTCACATTATTCACCAAAGCCCCAGAGGGCAGGACAAGAAACTATGGTTGGAAACTGATCAAAGAGAGAAGCAACCTGGAATTAAGGAGAAACTTCCTGACAGTGAGGACAATTAACCAGTGGAATAGCATACCCCCAGAAATAGTGGGCGCTCCATCACTGGGGATTTTTAAGAAGAGGCTGGACAGTCACTTGTCTGAGATGGTATAGGTTCTCCTGCTTGAGCAGGGGGCTGGACTAGAAGACCTCCAAGGTCCCTTCCAGCTCTGCTCTATTCTATTCTATTCTATTCTATTCTATTCTATTCTATTCTATTCTATTCTATTCTATTCTATTCTATTCTATTCTATTCTATTGACAGTTGAAACAACTGAGCCTTTTTCTTTGGACCCCTTATAGCTACGCTGAGCTAGATAACTCAGCAAGTTGATGGGTCCTTCTTTCCAGCTGTCTTCAGTGGGTGCCCTGAGCAGGACGCCATCCACATCATGAAGGACTGCAGGTGTGGCATCTCATTGGGGGCACCATTTCCCACATCATTTTTAATGCAGTTCCAAAGCCAGTAGGGCTATTGTGAAAGCCATGGGGCAGCACCATCCAATACACTTGCATTGTGGTCCTTATCAGCTCTTCCAATTCAAAGGCAAAACACTTCTGAAAGCTTTCAGCTACCAGGATGCAAAAGAAGGAATCCTTCAGATCAAGCACCATGTAGTACTTGTCTTAAAAGAACAGTATTGCAAGGAAGGTATTTGGGTTTGGGTTTTGGGTGTAGGATGAGGGTAACCTTGTTAAACTCCTTGAGATCTTGTATAAATCTGAAGAAGCCATCCTGACAGGTAAAATTGTTATATTAAAAGGGAACTGACCTTCTTTTATCAGTCCATATTGTAAAAACTTCTGGATGAAGGGTTGCAACCACAGTCTGGCCTCAAGTTTAATGGGATACCACTTGAGGGAGGGTGGTGTAATTCTATCTTTCAGGGTGATTGAAGCTGGCTGCACATTCTTCACCCTGCCTAGCATTCCTGTGGCCCACATCCATGGGGTCACTGCATCCATGATTTCTGCCACTATTAATGGGATCTGAGGTTGTTCAAAAAGAGGCAACATGGTTCTCTACGCATGTTTGGGGAATTTTCAAAATGACTTCATTCCCTTCAAATGCTACTGTAGCTTACTATTTGTTCGACATGACCCATCCCAACAAGGGAATGGGGCACTTTGGCATGTCTAGAAACTTGTGCACAGCTCTTTTCCTTTCTAATTTGCACTCCATCGGTTAGAGCAGAGGGATTTTGGGGGACAGTTAAGGTAGCAGCCCTAGTCAAAGGCTTAGTTAAGACAGAGCGAGTAGCACCTGTGTCTATTAAAAAGGTTACATTGAGCCCTCCCCAATTCAAATCCACCAGGGGCTTGGGGAGTGGTAGAGGCAGCACCTCTTACAGTCCTGGGCCCCCTCAGTCTTCGTCTGCCATGTCCATCTCCTTCACCTCTACTCTCTCTGGGCACACCTTCTTCCAATGTCCCTTCTTTTTGCAAACAGCACATTGATTCTTATGCAACCCAGTCTTCCTTTGCTGGCCAGTGGCGTGACCATTTGCACTTTGGACCCCCCTTTCTCTAACTTTAAGCCCTCCTCGCCCACCTCTCGCGCGAGTTCCACTACCGCCCCCTCCTGTCTTAATGCGTCAGTAAGAAACATGGCACTCTGTCTCCGCCTGTGCACATCTGTCTTTTCTGCCACTTTGTCTCTGTTAACAAAGACGTCATAGAGCATAGACCTTATATCAACTAGATGAGATGTTGGCATTGCAGCTGCTCCATCTTCTCCTTTTGCAGTTTTCGTCTAATATCATCATGGCTTTGACCAATAAAAATCAAATTAACCATGCAACAGTTAGCTGGATCTTCAAGGTCAGAATAAGTTTTAAAGGCTGCACAAATGCACTCAAAGAAAGCACTAGGATTTTCATATTTCTGTTCATGAACATGGTAAATCCGAGATAAGTTCTTTTGTTTAGGCACCCCCCTCTGAAGTGCCCCCAACACATGAGTCAGGTAAGCTCTCAGCCAATCCAGGTCAAGAGCTATGTGAGGATTCCACTGTGGGAAGAAGACATCAGCGTTGTCCAGGGTTTGCACTTCATGGCGTCCCTCCCCCACAACCAGTCAACATTCTTCCTGCATGAGCAAGATGCCAAATAGGACCTGTGCACTGATGATGTTACCTAGTAGGTACTGCAAGAAAACCACCAAACTAAGGACCCCTCATTTCAAGCCTGAGCTACAAATATTCTCCTTTAAGGGTCTGTACATCTGCCCAAGTGGCTTATGAGTTATAAAGATACTATAAAAATAAGGAGGCACATTATTTTTCCAGTTATAAAGATCAGACATTGAAAAAGAACCATATTCCCCCGTTATCAGTTTCTGGAACAGGTTGTTGTTGCAAGGGCATCTGCATTGCAGGTCCAGTTGTTTTAAAAAGCATTGTAGACTCTGGACTTGTCACATGTTGATTAAGTAGGTTAGTGACATTGAAAGGTAAATTTGGAGCAGCAAGGGAGAAGGTGTCAGGATCTTCCCTTGCCGCTATCTGGGGAAGTTATCAGGGAATTTTCTATTCCCCTGAATTCTCTATGGGTCCTATCATTGGGGTAGCAGGATCCAGAGGAGGTGGAATGGAACACACATGCTCTTCCTCATTCACCAGCATTCACTCTGTGGGAAGACAGCACCCCCCCCTGAAAAAGAAATAGTTTGGGGGATATTCAAAAAGCAGAATATATTTCCCCAAAGGAATAATAGAAAATCTTAGGCAGAACCCCCCCCCCAAAGTGTCTCTGCCCCAAGCAGAAACCAGCTCTGTAGAAATGCAGATCTGATAATCCTTTCAGAAAGACTGGAGCCAGGAAGCTTGGAGCTGATGGGATTAGAAAGACAAAGGCCCCTAAAAATCGACATCCCCCATCCAAAATCTAAAGACATGACCTTTAGGACATAATAGGATTAACCCACCACCACTAGAATACCAAAAGGGCACACTAAACCTCAGGTCAAAGTTCATGCCAGAGGAACTGGAAAAGCTCCAAACACCAAAGCTTAAGAAGATATAAAAACCCACCACTCCCAGCTCCATGTGGTCAGCTGCCCCAGAACCATTTTCTGTCTGGTTCTGCAACTAAATAAACCAGAGCCTTCTTTTGAAAACAATCTCGATTTTGTTTATTCCTGGCTTGGACTGGACCCTGATACAGACTTTTCTTTCAACAATTTGGCAACCCAGAAGGGACTTCAATAGCTGGTAGGAGTCAAAGCAGATGGCCCTGAAGTCTCCTTCCCCCCTCTCCATTTTCCATGCAGATACATCAAAGCAAAAGCAGAAACAATTTGGAAACATCCTCAATTCACAATTCATGCTCCTCCTCCCATTGGAATGGCAGCATTCTGATAGGGACCTGACAAGGTGTTTGTGCACGCGCATACCTTTACCCCTCCCTCAAAACCATCCCTTCTTTTCCCCATCCTCCCCCTCCAGGCCACCAACCCCGAAAGGGTGGGGAATTCTGACACAGACCTTTGGAATCCTATGATTTATACTCATGTCTCTGCATCATGACATAGGCAAGAACACAAAAATATATTATTTTTAGCCTGCAATGCCTGAGCATGGGTTTGATCTGTGGTTTTCCTGGCATGGCTAGTTACTGGTGGTGCCATGAAGATTCCATGGAATCCACACTGGCTACATGCCAGTAAAAAGTTAAGATTCCTTCCTAAAGAAAGGGAAAGGATTTCAAGAGCGGGAGGCAGCAAGAAGTTGAGTAGAGGGAGTGCTATTGTGATTCAGTTAAGTCACTTGGATATGGTTTCTATTGTTGGTCCCCTTTTCTCTTTATGAACGTCTGGGTAGGGCCATGAAGGATATAAAAGCTTGAGTGGATCAAATCTTTGTTGAGAGGAAGAGAGGAAATTTGTTGATACAACAAGAGAGGGACATTTCTGTAGGTGAGCAGGACTTGGTTTCTTTTCTTGGGTTTGATTTCCTGCTTGGACGTTTGACCTTGGGGTGGTTGGCCCTGGAAGAGAACCACCAGCTGTTAAAACCAGAAATTTTCTCTTCATGGACTCATGTGGCCACCTAATACCATCCTAAAGAATTTCCTTGGTCACCCAAGGATTACCACTTTGGTAATCTTTGGGCTCTATGTGCTGGTTGGCCTCTGCGTTTTTCTGCACTAGTGCAGGAAAATTACTCCTGCTCATTCCCAAGAGAGTGGCAGCATCACAACTTGGGAAACCCTAGGGCACAGAAAGTCCTACGAAATTTTGGTGAAACTCCTTTAAGACCCACGACTTTATTCCAAAGAATCAAAGAATCATAGGGCTGGAAGGGACCGTGAAGGTCCTCCAGCCCACCCCCTACCCAAGGACGCCTTATATCATCCTGGATAAATGTTCAACCTTTTCTTGAAAACCTCGTGATAGAGCACCCATTAACAATAAGCCTCATTATTAGTGTGAAGAAAATAATGTATCCGTCAATTAAATTTTATTCTTTTTTGTTTGTCAATTGACAGGAAAAAGTGCTTGTAGAGGAGGGTGGAGTGACATCACATAGACTTGGGAAGCCCTAGGTCATTGAAAGCCCTAGGAAATATTGGTGGAACTATTTTAAGATCCACTACTGTATTCCATATAATCAAAGAATCGTAGGTTTGGAAGGGACCTTGGAGGTCCTCTAGCCCAGGGCTTTTCAACCTTTTCACCAATTGTACCACTTTTAGGATATGGCAATATTCGAGTACCACCTAGCAAGGTGTCAAAAACTTGGTGACAAAAAAAACACCTGTTCAAAGTTGCAATTGCACTGAAATGACTTATGACCATTTTTCACACTTATGACCATTGCAGCAATCCCACCTTCGTCGCCAATGTTCTGTTCTTGCAAAGAAGACATCGAGACGAGGCTGGTTCACAACAAAGATCTCTTTATTGAAACACGCTCACAGAAGAGAAGCAAGAACACAATGGCCACTGGCCTTTTATATCCCCTTGCAAGGGGATGCACATCCAATCATTGCAGGCCATTCTCCCGCCTTGCGCATATGCGCAAGGCCGGAGACAGCCTGTCTGGGTCCCGGGCAGACACGTGGTCTGTCCGGGTCTCTGCAGCCTTCCTGCAGCCTTCCTGAGCCTTGCTGAATGATTCAGCAAGGCCCAGGACATAACACCACACATCCTGAACTTTTTCATTGTAGGATTCCCTGCATGGAATTCTTCCTATCTTCTCTTAGTTTGCTTATGTCAGCTCTCTCTCAAAGTGTAAAATACTAGTCTGACTTTGTTCAGTTACTCGTGCCTGCATTATGTTGAATTTTAGTATGACCTGGTCCCTCAAGTTCCTATGACTTCTACTCTCTCAACCATTTCATTCCTATTAATAAGAATTAAGTCCAGTACAGCTGACCCTCTAGTTCCCTCCTCTACCTTTTGGGTAACAAAGTTATCAGCCAGGCAGGTCAGGAATGTGTTTGATCTGCCATTCACTGCAGAGTTTGTTTCCCAGTTGACGTCAGTAGTTAAAGTCCCCCTTTACTACTGTGGTGCATGTCCTGCACACCTTGGTTAACTGATCAGCAAAGAGTTCATCTATTTCCTCAGCTTGGTTGGGTGGCCTGTAGCACACATCTCTAGCAATATCATCCCCCCCCCTAACATTTACACAAATACTTTCAAGATAATAATAATAATAATAATAAAGTTGGAAGGGACCTTGGAGGTCATCGAGTCCAACCCCCTGCTCAGGCAGGAAACCCTATACCATTTCAGACAAATGGCTGTCCAGTCTCTTCTTAAAAACTTCCAGTGTTGGAGCATTCACCACTTCTGGAGGCAGGTTGTTCCACTGGTTAATTGTTCTAACTGTCAGGAAGTTTCTCCTGCATTCATGTTGCTTCTTTCCT
>JALGBA010000609.1:0-134513 GCA_023970755.1 Azemiops feae
AAAAGGGTTTCAGATTTTAAAATTCCTGGATGTTCCCATTGTAGTTCCATCCTTTCCTGCAGAAGAATGAGTTTTGCAATATTTCTCATGATAAACTGTACTTGGATCAAAATGGAGATGTAGCAGGAGATCTGGAAATCCTGAGCGGGTTGATTCTCCCCAAGCAGGATCCCATCGAGCAGCAAATGGGGAGTTTGGAAAAACAGAGACTTACTATCGACGAAGATGCTCTTTCACAACTAAAGTTGCTCAACAAGGTCGGAGAAATTTTGGGGTCTTTCCTCTTTTTCTAAAGATTTAGGACCCATTTCATGTGGACTAAGGCTAGTTACCAGGGTCAGTGACCTTCACTGAGAATTGAACAGGGGGAGCAGAAACCTTACATTTTTATTTCTACAGACCACTTGGGAGGCTTCAGTACTATTGACCAAGGTGTTCTTCAGCTGCTGTAATACTGAAGACTGTTTTTAGCTGATTCAGCCATGTCCAACCTGGGATGAAAAACCCTCAAGTGCTGGAAGTTGTGTTGTTAATAAGGTCAGGTTTGCTTGTCCTCAAATAGCAAAGTGGGAGAGAATTCTGTTGAACAGTCCCTGAATTGAGGTTTGGACGGAATGTGATGAAATTGGATCATGACTGGAAGGAGCTCCTGCTGGTCCCATTGGAAGAGAAGCTTCATCTTTTTCCGCTTAGGGAGAGGCCATTGGGAAATGGCTCCCTGAAAGGGCAGGTCCATGTTCTGTGATATTTTTAAGGAGTCCAGACCTGGTCAAAGTTAGTCATATCTGTCTTTCACTCAAATGGGGGGAGAAATTGGGCTTCTGCCCCAGGAAGGAGGTCCAAGACTTTCACTTCACATAAAATGACAGTGACCAGTGAGAGAATCCCTTGACCCAGAAACCTGAAACAACTAAACACAACTTTCATTCAAAGACAAACCCTTCCTGATATCAGAAGTAAGGGGAGAGATTTTGACAGGAAAGGCGACTTAGATTTGGCCTTTGGCTATTAAGAGGGTCTTCATCTGAAAATCCCTTGAATGGCATTTTTTATCCTGAGTCTTAGCTTTCTTCACTCCCCCTCGGTGAAAAAGAGTCGCCCAATTTAACTAATATTAAATGTGGGTCTGTCTTTCCATGCCAGTTGGGGTCTCCTAATTGCAGTTCATTTCTAAGGGGCCTTAGAAATATCTCCTTCTGACACAGGACTCATACTCAGGTCCCATCTGTTGCAGCCAAAGATTTGCGACTTAATCTTTTTCAGGGACACGTTCTCATGATCTCACCTCAATCTCACTAGAGGTCTAGAATCTATGCAGAAACCTTTAGTCTTAATAAAGGAGAATATTTGTAGCTCAGGGTTGACATGAGGGGTCCTTGGTGCTCTCTGAGCTTGCTTGTTTTCTTGCAGATGTTTCATTACTCAAACTAGGTAACATGATCAGTGCTAGATGACCAGTACAGATGATGTTCCCTAGTTTGGGTAATGAAACATCTGTAAGCAAACAAGCAAGCTCAGAGAGCGCCAAGGAGCCCTCACCCTTAATCTTATTTCAGCAGCATGGCAACCATAGGAATTGAACAAATAAAAATACAAATCAAGAACATCTGCTTTAAAGTTGACAGCTACAATTTATGAGGAATTTTTCCTTTATATCTTAACTGGGAGACTCTTTTGAATGAGTGTCAAAGGGGAGCAGCTTTGCAAGTCTTTGTGTAGTCCAGAAGAAACCTTTCCAGATCCTACTGGTCAGAAGTTTCCTTCTTAATCACATTTTATTCTACTTAAATAAATCTAATAAAATAACAATTTAATAAATCTTTGAAAACAAATTTATTCAAAAATTTAATGAGTAGATCATCATAGCCACGGATGTATGAAAAGTAGAGGAATGCCTTTTAATACAACTATTAGGAGGAACCGATTGTTTGTCACTTAATGCTTCGATGTTTTCTGAATTCCCTCCCTCCAGACTTTATTAACTAGAAAAGGACTTTGTTGCAATGTGTTATGCCAGAAGCAAAAGGGAGGAACTAAGGAAAGAATCTGCCAGGGTCACATCTCCTACACCTGATTGGAAGGAGTCAGAGATTTCATGTTCACCTAAGTGAAGCCCAGAATCTACTTGTCTAATGTCCATTTCTCCTCTCCTTTTCCATGGATTGTGAGTCCTAACCTATTTTCTTTGGCATTCCTATTTTTTCTGCTTAGTCTCTGCCACAGTCCAAATGTGTGGAAAATTGTCATCCTGGATTTGTCAAGCGGGTGCGAGAAGGAGAGCCAGTTTGCTGCTACGACTGCGTTCCTTGTCCGGAGGGGACCATCTCCACTCGGGAAGGTGGGTGACACCACAGGAAAGGTCAGGCTTTGTGGAACTGGATTTATCCACAGCATTTTGATGAAAGTGCAAATTAAAACATGCATTGAAGCTCAACTCTTTTTTATTTATTCAAAATGAACTAGAAATCCTCCAATTTCAGATACTGTAGCTACATAGGTATTAGAAAATTATATTATCAGTTTTTTTTCTTGTGGAATAGTTAAGCAACACAACTTGGAAAATGTTCCTGGAACATTTCCCCCCAAAAAGGTACTTCTTGAAATATAAAAAACAGAATATTAAAGAAATAAAGTTTTTGACTTTCTCAGATAGAGAAAAATGCACCAAGTGTCCGGATGATAAATATTCAAATATGGACAGAGTCCGATGTATCCCCAAAGTGATAACCTTCCTCTCTTATGAAGAACATCTGGGCATCATCCTGGTCTCTTTTGCTCTACTCTTGTTCCTAACCACAGGCCTTGTCTTAATCATCTTCATTCAATACTTAGAAACTCCCCTTGTCACAGCCAACAACCGGGACCTCTCCTACATCCTCCTGGTCTCCCTCCTGCTTTGCTTCTTGTCTCCTTGTCTCTTCTTTGGTCAACCAAGGAAAGCCACCTGCATTCTCAGACAGACAGTTTTCAGCATCATCTTCTCAGTTGCTGTTTCTTCTCTCTTGGCCAAAACCATCACAGTGGTGCTGGCTTTCCTGGCCACAAAACCAGGAAACCGAGTGAAGAGATGGTTGGGGAAGAGCTTGGCCAACTCCATCATCCTGTCTTCTTCTGCTGTCCAAATTGTCATCTGCTCCATCTGGCTGGGAGTTTCTCCCCCATTCCCTGACTCTGACCTCCACTTCCAGCCTGGAGAGATCATCCTGCAATGCAATGAAGGGGCTGTTGTCATGTTCTATTTGACCCTCAGCTACATGGGCTTCCTGGCTGCCATCTGCTTCACGGTGGCTTTCCTGGCCAGGAATCTGCCTGGGGCCTTCAACGAAGCCAAGCTGATCACCTTCAGCATGCTGGTCTTCTGCAGTGTCTGGGTGACTTTTGTGCCCACCTACCTGAGCACCAAAGGGAAATACATGGTGGCTGTTCAGGTCTTCTCCATCCTGGCCTCCAGTGCTGGTCTGCTGGGCTGCATCTTCATCCCCAAGTGCTATGTTATCCTTCTGAGGCCAGACCTGAACACCAAGGAGTATCTGACAGCTAGAATAAATATAAAAACATGAGGTATAATGTGAGGTTGGAAGAATTCTAAAACTTCCTTTTACTTGAAAGGAGATATTTCCATTTAGATAATATGGAGGAGTCAAAGAAAATCATATCTATGTGTTTCAAAATGGGAAAATGTTGAATGACTGGAATTCTTGTAGCTCCCTTTCCTTTCAGCTCAATAAATCTTGCTAAAGAGAATGATATGCAGGTTCTGAGGTTTTGCTGGTTAAAGAAATAAAGAAAGTTGCCTTCATGTTTACATGTTTATTCAGCTGAATAGAGACGGACCCCTCTAAATGAGAGGAGCAATGAATGACAAGAAATCCTTGTATTTATTCTGTATAATTACATAAGCAACCCATCCAGCAAAGCTGACACACATAAGATAAAAATTGCACCCAGTAAGTCTGGCACAATGTAGATAAGAAGGGAGAAAGCAGAAGTAGCTAAACATGTTCCCATTCGGGTGTTCCCTAAAGATATTGTATGTTCTTGGGTGGGTTAGGCCAGTGGGTATTGTCCTTGCTGTCCTTTCATGACCCTGCAGGAAGTACTAACTTCCCAGGGTGAGATACATGTGATGGGGTCTTTGGGTTTTCCTGACCAGCATCTGGACCCACTCAACCATGTGTAAGAAGAAACCGTCCTTGCCGAGATATGTGGGGGGCAAACAACAAGAGAGTTCATGCTTGGAGGGTGTGTTAGATTGTACATCCCAGTCCACACTAACTGTCCCCATAGTCATGTCACATATCTTGACCATGACCAGAACCTGACCTCCAACTTGACCACCCTTCCCATAATCCCCCCCCCCGGTAAGGGCAGATCAGGCAAAAAAAAGAAAGAAAGCATGGAGAAAACAAGACAGAGTAACAAAAAAGAAAAGATGAACAACCCAAACAGAAAAAAAACCCTAGACATTAGCCAACAGAGAAACGATGCCCGCGTGCGAGTAAGCAGGGAGCTGGTGAGAGGAAAGTGCCCGTGTAAAAGCCCGATGGGCACAGGCATCACAACAACCAAAACGTCCTGGCATACAGATCAGCGTTGGCCCTCAAACAGAAGCTTCAGCCCAAGGTCTTCCTCAGCACCAGGGGCCATAGTCCAAGCAACTCGGTCCTCAGTGTCAGAAGGTGATGAAGAAGAGCGAAGGCGAGTGTGATGAATCCAAGCACGAATTCCAGCAACCACGATCGCTGTGTGGGTAGCGAGAAGAACAGCGAAGGGTCCTTTCCAGTGTCCAGCTAAAGGCCAAAATCAGCCCAGGATCCGACAAGTACCCAATCATCAGGAAGGAAAGGATGGAGTGGATGACCCAATCCTGGATGATGGAGGGCCTGAACAGCTTGAGAAATGGAAGAAACATCATTAGCAAGAGGGTGTATATATTCCCTGAGGACCTGGTCTCCAAAAACAGATAGGGAAGCGGACAAGGAAGATTGATAAAGACAGGGCCGACCAGACATGATCTCAAAGGGGAACAGGCCAAGTAAGATGTGTCTCCTGAGCAAGCTTCAAGACGTCTAAGAATGCCATTAGCCTTCTCCACGTGCCCCGAGGATGGGGGCCTGTAGGCTGAATGAAGCTGCCAACCAATCCCCAGGGCCTGTGATACCGGCCGGGTAATATCAGAGATAAAGTGGGGCCCATTGTCAGAGCCAATGCCTTGGTAAGGAAAGGAAAAAGCGGAACAATTTCCTGCAGGAGGGCCTCAACCACCTCACATGCCTTGTTAGTACGACAGGAAAGGCCTCATTCCATCCAGAGAAAGCACCCACAAAAACATGCAAGTACCCAAAACCCCTTGTCCATGGCAACTTAGCAAAATCAACCTTCCAAAAACTAGCAGGATCCTGGTCAGCCCCAAGCCTTCCCCAAGGGGAACTTAATAATTTCCACAGGTCATTACATCAACAAATCACACATTGCTCATACATTGTGAGGGTCTTGTTATAGATCCTAGAACAAATATAGCCCTTCATAAGAAACTCAGCCATGGCCTCGTAACCCCAATGAGTGCTGGCATGCAAGTTTAGTAAGAGGGCCCATAATCCATGTCCTGGGAGAAGGCATTTCCTGTTCTTCTCCAGCCTATGTCCACGATAAACAGCACCCAGTCTATAAGCTCTGTGCCCATACTGTGAAATATATGTGGGAACCAGCACAGGCAAATGTGAGGGTACAAGCGCACCCATATACCAAGGGGACAGGGGACCTGATGCGGCAGACTTTTGCGGTGCGGTCGGCCAAGGCATTTCCCCTTCCATGTTCAGTATCAACCCTAACATGGGCCCTCACATGCATGACAGCTACCTTATGCGGGAGCAAAACAGCATCCAATAGCCTTAAAATGTCCCACCCATATTTAATAGGAGCAGTGAGTGAACCACACTCCGTCTATAATGCCCCACGTGCATGTATAACACAAACCTCCCCATATATGTACTGTCTATAAATATATTAACCACACTGTCTGATTTCTCCAAGGCCCTCGTCAAGGCAATGAGTTCAGCTTCCTGAGCTGAGGTATCTGCAGGGAGAGCAGCTGCTTCCACTACCTGGTCCAATGTGACCACGGCATAGCCAGCTAGCTTGTCTCCCTGACATATAAAACTGCTGCCGTCTGTATACAGGTCCGTGTCCACCTCCTCCAATGGCTGGTCAATTAGATCCAGCCAGCCAGAAAATACTTCTGTAATAGTCTATACACAATCATGATCACCATCTTGTTCTATTTGGGGAAGAAAGGTTGCTGGATCGAACCTGCTACTGCGCTTAATATGAACTTGTGGGTTGTCAAGGAGTGCAATCTGATACCGCCCTAGTCGGGAGGCTGTAAGCCAATGGCCCCCCTTAGATGCTAACAAAGCCTGGATGGAATGAGGTGATGCCACTGTGATAGGAGCCCAAAAGGTTAATTGTTCAGAAGCCACCAAAAGAAGAACAACAGCTGCAGCAGCCCGAAGGCACACTGGCCATCCTTGAGCAACAGGATCCAGTTGTTTGGAAAAATAGGCAACAGGGTGAGACCAAGTACCAAGGGTTTGAGTAAGGACCCCAAGCAGCCACATACAAGGTGAATGGTTTAGTGACATCAGGAATGCCAAGGGCTGGAGCATTGACTAAAGCAGTTCGAATGTTATCAAATGCCACCTGACAATCCCTGGTCCATGCAAAGGGTTTTTTTATCTGTGCCTGCAGTGGCCTGATACAAGGGCTTAGCCATAAGAGCAAAGACGGTGGCTTGTAACTTTAGCAAGCAAGTACATCCTAAAAGGGGCATAGGGCAGTCTGGAAGGTAAAGAAATAAATAAGTAAGGCGAATACCACCCATAAAGCATTCCAAAGGGTTGAGTATTGCAGCTGACACAGAATGGCCATTGGCCCCAAAGACCTGGAACGTTTGTGAGGAAGGGCTTCCAAGGGGCTTATTTAATACTGAATGTGATGCTCCTGTACCAATCAAAAAGGGTATTGTTTTCCTCTGACTTTGAAACTGTACCAGGGGTGAAGAGGAAGAATCATCCCTAAGGGCAGGGAGACAAAGGCCCCCAGCCCCTCACCCCCCCTTATATCTGGAGTATGGTCGTGGAACAGCACCCTATTGTACAGTTAGGAAGGGAACATAAAAGACATTCCCTGCTCCAGTGGCCAAATGTCATGCATATACAACACTGGTCCTGTCTTAGGGCAAAAGACTGCAATGGGTGGTCTGGGGAGGTGCCTGGAATTTGGGTGACATTGTCCCATTTCTCTCTTGAGGGGTCCTACCACTCCTCGCCATCCTCTTCCGCAAGTCCCACTTCTTCCCCCTCCCACTAGGGCAGGGCTTTGTGGGCGGCGAACCTTGGCTCTGTTGTGGACTGAGCCAGCATGGAGGAAAAAGTAGAAAACCTAGCCCCAGAAACCAACTATGACAAATACGGAAGGCTGCTCCATTCCCCTTCTCTCAGAAAAGTCAAGCCGAAAAATAAAAGTACCAGAGAAGAGTTTTTTTCTCTCTCCCCTCTCTCTTCCTCCCCCGCCCGGCTCAGTTAATAGCCTCGGGAAGGAAAAGATAAGCGCTAACCGTGAACAAACCAAAAGAAAGCTGACAGGTTTGCCCTACACACACATAAAAACCAATACCAGTATTAACCCAAACACACCAGCACCTATGACAAAAACTTCATCAACAAGTCACTTCCTTCCCTGGGTGATAGGATTAATCAATCCTGCTGAAAGGAAAAAAAAACCAAGCTAGGAAATTAAGAACAAGCTTCTTACAAATCTCATCAAAAGTTAAAATAGGAAAGAGTACAAATTGTACCATGCATTTAGGCAATTTTTACTAGCCAGTCCAGAAGTCTGGCTTCTGTAATAAAATCCACTTTCTGGCAGCTTGCTTCGCTCAGTGTCAACCATTTTTATTTATTTTTAGCCTACTTTTTCCTCTCAAGTCTGAGTTACTCACTGTTCCTTTGTTGTACATGAATGAAATGCACATTCTCTTTTTTCTATATTTGCTGCTTTTTCTGCAGCTGCAGGAATTGTATCCAGGGAGGAAATAAAATGCTTGCTCATGTTATTTGTCCTACAACTGACATGTTGTACTGTGTTTACATAAGAGGTTTGGGGCTGTATTCTCAAATACAGCCCCCCTGGTTATCACTTCTGGTCATGTCATGTAGGCTTTATAAGCTCCTTCCAACAATTTTTCTATCATCAGCTGAAGCCCCCTCCATCTTCTGTAATTCGCACTTAACATCTGGGGCGCTCAAGGCAGTCACTGGGACATTCAGCTGGCAACTGATGGACATCATAAATTTTGCCCAAATTTTCTGTTTAGGGAGGGAAATCTGCAATGCAGTGACAATAATGTCTTGGAAACCTTTTAAGCTGCAGGACAAAGATCCTTTCTTTCTTTTTAGCAGCATTTCCTACCAGACACCTTTCCTCTGTTGCTAGAAAGACATCCTGCATGGCTTGGAGGTCTGCCCAGTTAGTGGTATAAGTTTGAAGAATGGACAGAACCAATTCAGAATATTTGCATGGGGTTTCAGTGCAAGAACCCAATCGGTCCTCCCATGCAAAAAGGTTAGATGTGGAGAAGGGGGTATGAACCAGGACCTTATGGAGTCGCCAGTGTCCCCCCTTCTAATAGCTACCTGCCCTGTGAGGGAGTAGATCCCCTTATAGGGTGGTGGAGCAGAAGCTAAAGCAGGAAAAGGTGGTGCCACAGAAGGTCACCACAACCCACAGTCTTGAAGCACCTGCTTATTCTTGTGTAAGGTCCAAAAAAGTGCATATTAAGCATGCTGAGCATGATCCATGCCTCTTTAAGCATAGTCTCCCATAGTTTCAAAAACTCCCAAATTTATGGATCCCCTGTGGGCCAAACAGTGGGTATGTCCTGGTGACAGAAGGCATTATACTTAATTAGAGTTTCAATTTCATATCCCAACAGGTTTTAAGCTTACCAAAGTTCCTTATGACACACTCAAGGTGGCTGAGGGCACATTCCTTCTTTTTATTCCTTCTAACTAGTCTTCCTGGGGCTGAGCCCATGTGTTCAAGTCACTCACACCACTTGCATAGCCTGTTGGGCCACAAGAGATCCACTGACCTTCGGCTAAGATCAGTATCACGCCTAGGCCTGGTCAACAGCGGGAAATATATAAGGAACAACCACAAACCACATACCACTCACAACCCATTAGAGCAAGAGAGTACAAGGTTAGCACCCCTTGCTTTCTAAGCACCCCTCCCAAAACACCCCGAAAGGGGGGGGCTAGGTGCAGCTGGCACAAACCCTTCTGCCCAGCTCTGGTCAATGGTGGGAAATGATTCAAGGAAACAGACATACTTTTACACACATATACACACTCCCCCAGGCAAGCCGATGCAACAAAGCAATGTGTATCTTTGTATCTTACCTTATCTTCAGCCCTCCTGAGTATGTAGGAACCAAGTAAAAGGCAACCAAAAAGAAGAAGAAAAAACTGGTTCCTGTTAAAAACCACAGTGAAGAGTCAAGAAGGGGGGCACCTCCAGGAAATCCTGGAGTGCGCTTGGTGACTTCCCCTTTCCTGAGCCTCCCTAGGACCAACCAAGCACCTCTCCTGGAAGCCAGGCTTGCCAAAAACAATGTGCAGGTTCTGAGGTTTTGCTTGTTAAAGATACAGGAAACCAGAAGTTGCCTTCAAGCTTACGTGTTTATTCAGCTGAATAGAGACGGACTCCTCTAAATGAGAGAAGCCCCGAATGACAAGAAATCATTGTATTTATTCTTTCTGATTACATAAGCAACCCACCCAGCAAAGCTGACACACATAAGATGAAGATTTCACCCAGTAAGTCTGGCACACTGTAGATAAGAAGGGAGAAAGCAGAAGTAGCTAAACATGTTCCCTTTTGGGTGTTTCCCTAAAGATATCGTATGTTCTCGGGTGGGTTAGGACATTGGGTGTTTTCCTTGCTGTCTTTTCATGACCCTGCATCCAGGACTCTGCAAGTGACCAGAGAGAGAGAGGCCATCTGTACGTATTCACAAGTCCTGGTCATCAAGCCTTGGTGGGGCTGACCCCTTGGGCTACTGGGGAGGAAGAGCACCCCCTGAGGGAAGGGCCAGGAAGTGCTGGAAAGCTGGTTAAGAAAGGGAGGGAGACTGGGCTCCTCTCCTCTCCCCTCCTTCCTTTCTCTTTTTCTCTGTTTACTATTTCTTTTTATTAACTTTATTGCATTGTTCACCTTTACCTGAGCACCCCTCCCTCCTTGCCTCCTGCCCTCTGCCTTGCCCTCCCCACCCCTCGGTCGGGGCCATCCTGGAGCCTCTCCGGGAAACCAGGTGTTGATGTGGTGGATAAGAGAGGCGAGCCCTGCTGGGGGCTCCTGGACTGGCTTCCTCCCAGCCAGGCTGCGGGCATTGGGGGATGGTGAGTCCAATGCTGCTTCTCTCCCAGGCCACCTCCAGAGGCTGCGGGGGCCCTGCCGAAGAAAGCTTCCCCGGGAACCGTGGTGGTCCAACCGAAGCGTGGCGTGCCCCAGATCCGCCAGGGGGAGAAGCATTCTGAGTGAAGGGGCTGCCTTTGGGGGGGAGGCTGGAGCTGACATGGGACCTCCAGGTGTGGAGGGGGCAGCTTCCCTCAGCGCCCCTCTGCTGGTTGGAGCTGGGCTGATGGGGGAGACCAGCCTGCGCCATGCTGGAGGAGGAGGAGAAGGATGGTGGGGAAGTCGTGCTCTGGAGGGGCAGATAGGCCACTGTTGGCCTCCAGCGGGGCCCTCCGGGAAGCCTCGGGGGTTTCACCTCAACACTCCAGTTGCTCAGATTGTGTGGCAGGCCGGGAAGAAGCGGCGCTTTCGGGAGCTTGGACAGAGGAGAAGCAGTGGCAGCCAGAGGGCAAGATGAGGCGGTTGTGGAAGGGGGGGCTGCAGGGAGGGAGGCGACCCTCCTCTTGTCCTGGGGGGGAAGCTGTCAACTCTTCCCCCCCTTTCACTGCCTTCAGCTGAGGCTACAAAGAGCACCGGGACCGCCCAGAGCTTCCTCCATAGGAACAGATCGCAGCTCTCTGAAAGATTACCCCCCCGTGAAGGCATGAGAGGAGCCCCGGCCTTTTTCAATCTCCCCCTAGTCTTTGCCCAACCTGGCCCTGTGAGGGACGCAGCCCTTCTGCTGGGTCGGAGCCTGCTGAGAGGACAGCTGAGGGGCATCGCCCCCCAGGACAGAGAAGAGCCCTCCAGACCTCCGCCTTTCCCAACAGGTGTGGGTCTGAGATCCCGGCATGGCCTTCGCTTGATGGGGAAGCGGAACCCCACGGCTCCTCCGGCTGCTCTCCTGGGTGGGGGCACTGCAGCCTCTGGAGATGGAGGAGCCCCCGGGGGGAAGAGGCACAGGGAGCCCCCACCCACTGTCCCCGCAGCCCAGCTGGGAGGCAACCCCTCCACCCACCCTGCTCCTCTCTGCCTGCTGCACTCTGCCCGGCTCCCAGCGAGGCTCTCAGCCAGCCCTGAGGAGGCTCCTGTGGGGATTTTGACATGCCTTCCCCCCCCCCCAGGACCAAGAGAAGACTCGCTTTCCTCCTGCCGTCCTTCCCCGCTTCCCAAACCCTGTAACTCTGCGCTGCCACTGCTGCTGTTCCTTCTCGCCCCTCCTTCAGCCTGCCTGGAGCCAGGCACCTTCCTCCCTCACCTGATGGCAGCAAGCTCAGAGGGAGGTTTGTAGCCTGGCAGTGGCCGATCCACTCCACCCAAAACCTGCTTTGCCACCGCCCACACAACAACAAAGGGAGTTAAGGATGATTCTAGCTTAGAGGTTTATGTTGAGAGAGATCTGACACTCACTGTTTCACAAATATAAACGTTTAGCCACTGTCAGCAGAAATAATTGCTGAAATAATTCAATGAATTATAAAGTGTCAGGTTCATTGAAGTTGCTGAACAGTACTCAATGACTTTCACATAGTTCTCTTTATCAAGATTTATTGACCTGAAAAAGGAGTTACAAGAAGTGACAAGAATTACAGTCGTTCAACTATTTCCCATTTTGAAACATATGCATACGATAGTCGTTGACTCCTACACACTATCTAAATGGAAAGAATATCTGAAGGAAACTTTAATAATTCTTCCAATATATAATGATGTCATTTCTTATGTTTTATATTTATTCTGGTCATAAGCTGCTCCTTTGTATTCAGGTCTGGCCTCAGAAGGATAATGTAGCACTTGGGGATGAAGATGCAGACCAGCAAACCAGAACTGGATGCCAGGATGGAGAAAATCTGCACAGCCACCATGTATTTCCCTTTGGTGCTCAAGTAGGTGGGCACAAAAGTCACCCAGACACTGCAGAAGACCAGCATGCTGAAGGTGATCAGCTTGGCTTTGTTGAAGGCCCCAGGTAGATTTCTGGACAGGAAAGCCACCGTGAAGCAGATGGCAGCCAGGAAGCCCATGTAGCTGAGGGTCACGTAGAACATGACAACAGCCCCTTCATTGCATTGCAGGATGATCTCTCCAGGCTGGGAGTGGGGATCAGAGTCAGGGAATGGGGGAGAAACTCCCAGCCAGAGGGAGCAGATGATAATTTGGACAGCAAAACAAGAAAGGATGATGGAGTTGGCCAAACTCTTCCCCAGCCATCTCTTCACTCTGTTTCCTGGTTTTGTGGCCAGGAAGGCCAGCACCACCATGGTGGTTTTGCCCAAGAGAGAAGAAACGGCAACTGAGAAGATGCTGCTGAAAACTGTTTGTCGGAGAAGGCAGGTGGCTTTCCTTGGTTGACCAATGAAGAGAAAAGGAGACAAGAAGCAAAGTAGGAGGGAGACCAGGAGGATGTAAGAGAGGTCCTGGTTGTTGGCTTTAACAATGGGAGTTTCTCGGTATTTAATGAAGATGATTAAAATAAGGCCTGTGGTTAGGAACAAGAGTAGAGCAAAAGAGTCCAGGATTATGCCCAGATGTTCTTCAAAAGACAGGAAGGTTATAACTTTGGGGATACATTGGATTCTGCCCTCATTTGGATATTTATCATCTGAACATTTGGTGCATTTTTCTGTATCTGAGAAATCCAAAAAACAATAATAATATAGATAGTATAATGATATAATATACAACTTTTTATTCATCATTTTGCGGGATGACAAAATGTAAATCTGCTTCAGATGAGGAAAAGCAATGGACCTAAGAAAATTCCTGAAGTTTTAAAGAACTGAGGTGTTCTTAGAAAAACAAACAATGAAGGACACATCCAAACTAAAAAGTAGAAGAATTATTGTCCCTCGCAATGGTAAAGCTTGCACAATCTATCTTACCTTCCTATCTCTTCCTAGCCCCTCCTTCATGATTTTTTTATTAGTCTTCCCTTAGATAAGAAATTGTGCATTTTGAAAATAAACAGGAAAACAGTTAAGCTACAATCTGTTTTTCAACATGTACTTTCACGAAAATGTTCTGAATGTATCCATTTCCACAAGGCTACCATTTTTTTTGTATGTGTGTGTCACCCACCTTCCTGAGTGGAGATGGTCCCCTCTGGACAAGGAACGCAATTGTAACAGCAAACTGGCTGTCCTTCTCGAGCCCTCTTGACAAATCCAGGATAACAACTTGCCACACATTTGGACTGAGGCAGGGACTAAGCAGAAAAAGAAGTAATGACAAAGAAAATGTGTCAGGACTCACCATCCATGGAAAATGGGGGTAGAAATGGACTTTAGTCAAGTAGCCTCCGTTTTTCACTTAGGTAGATATGAAATCTCTGATTAGTTTTAAATGGTTATAGGACAGTGATGGCGAACCTTTTATAGACCGAGTGCCCAAACTGCAACCCAAAATCCACTTATTTATCACCGGGTGCCAGGTGGGCATGGCCCACTGGGTGGGCGTGGCTGTGGTGGTCATGGCAGAATGGGTGGGTGTCACCAAGGTGGGCGTGGTCACCTCAATGTTCCTCCTGTGGGGGCCGGACAGGGTTGGGGGAGATCCAGGGGGTCTCTGGCAGGTGGGGCGGTGGGCAGGAGGCTTGTCCTGCGGGGCTAGGCCAGGCAAAGCGAGGCAGGGTGGGGGTGCCATTGTCGCAGGGCAAGGCGATGCAGGGGCCAGGGCGGCTGCTGCCTGACACCATTGGCCCCCGCACACAGAGGCCAGCGAGTGCATGGGGGCCAACGGTGTCTGTCAGCAGCCACAGCCTGCTAGCCCCTCAACCGGCGCACTCTAGGGCTCCGCAGCCTGCTGCCAGCAGTTCAGAGAAGCCGCTCGACGGCCAGCCAACAGCTGAGGAGGCGATGCAGTGGGTCGTGCCCGGGAAAAGGAGAGCATGCGAGGCCAGGAGGGATGGGATGGGGGGGAGGGAAACCAGCTGTGCTGGGATGCATCTGGCCATGTGGGACCTCGGCAAGTTAGTGGGCGGCTGCTTGAAGAGGGATGGTTGCCATCTCCGGGGCATGGCGCGAGTGCCCACAGAGAGGGCTCTGAGTGCCGCCTCTGGCACCCGTGCCATAGGTTCGCCACCACTGTTATAGGAGATACAACTACTGTCAGATTCTTCATTTAGTTCCTGCCTTTTGCCCATGGTACATCACACTGCAGAAAAGGACATTTGTACTTAATAAAATCTGGAGGGATGGAATTAAAAAACGATTTAATCACTAAGTGACAACCAGACAGTTCTTCCTCATTCTTCATATACCCATGATTGTAAATCATGATGATTATTTCTATTAAATTTTCTGTTAAAAGTTCATGTAGTCCTCGACTTACAATAGTTCATTTAGTGACTGTTCAAAGTTAAAACAGCACTGAAAAAGTGAGTTATTATTGTTTTTCACACTTATGACCATTGCAGCATCCCCATGGTCACGTGATCAAAATTCAGACACTTGGCACCTGACTCATGGTTATGACCGCTTCAGTGTCCCGGGGTCATGTGATGATTTTTTGTGACCTTCTAACAAGCAGACTCAATGGGGAAGCCAGATTCACTTAACAACCAGGTTTCTAACTTATCAACTGCAGTGATTCGCTTAACAACTCTGGCAAGAAATGTCGTAAAATGGAGCAAAATTCATTCAATAAATATCTCACTTAACAACAGAAATTTTGGGCTCAATTGTGGTCGTAGGTCAAGGACTACCTGTGGTACAAATAGTGTCCCAGTTAAGATAGGAAGGACAAATTTCTTTTAAATTAGGACTGTCAACTTGGAATCAGAAGTTCTTTATTGATTTGTATATTTATTTGTTCAATTCATATGGCTGCCATGCTGGTGAATAATATAAAATGAATTGTAGTGAGATGAGAAGGAGGTGAGGTCATGAGAACGTGTCCCTCAAAAAGGGTACACGAGGCATCTTTTGCTGCAGCATGTGGGATCTTTAATTATGCGCCCTGTGTCAGAGAGGGATATTTCTGAGGCCCATCCAGTTATCCAAGACAAGGTTCTTTCTGTTCAAGAGCTCAAACTAGGTGACATCAACAGGCATGGAAAAGAAATCCAAATGTATTATTAAATTTGGAGACTCCTTTTTTCCTAGCAATACTGAAGGCAGCTAACAGTTAAGATAGACCATGGCATTCCAGAGGTTTTCAGATGAGGAGCCCTCTTGCAATCCAAAGGCCAAATGTAAATAGCACTTCTTTCAAATTGTCCTTCATTACATTTGCTATCAGGAAGGGCTTTTCTTTGGCTCAAAGAAATGTTTCAGTACTACAGTTTTCTGGATCAGGGCATTATACAATACGAGACATTATACAAACAATACAATATTGTAAGCAGCCCAGAGTCACTCTGCACAGTTGGACAGGTGGCACATATATTTAGAGCAGTTGAATTCTAATTCCAAAGCTTATTTCCCACCAAGTCCCACAGGACCTCCATCCAGTCTTGAATAAACATTGGATTCAGTCACTGCTCAACAGAACTGCCTTCTTCTTTGATATTTCAGGACAAGGAAGAAGCAGACTTGAGGCTATCAGCACCACAACCCCCAGCACTTGTTGGCCTCTCTCACCTGTTTTATGGAGATGATAGATACAGAGGGGACACAAAAGGGTCATCATCTATGACCTAAGCAATTATCACCCCAGATCCCATGTTTGACATGGCTCAATCAGCCTAGAACCTTCATCTATATTATAGCATCTCAAGAAGACTTCCTTCAGTACTACTGAAGCCTCCTAAGCAGCCTAAAAAAACTATCCTTCCCCCACATTCAGTTCTCAGTGAAGGTCATCCATCACAATGACTAGGCTTACTCCACTTGAAATGGTTCCTAAGGCTTTGGAAAAAGAGAAAAAAGGCACCAAAGTTTCACCTACCTTGTTGAGCAACTTTAGCCGTAAAAGAGCATCTTGGTTGACAGTAAGTCTTTGTCTTTCAAAACTCCCCAGTTGCTCTATGATGAAATCCACCTTGGAGAGAAACACCCAGCTTGTGATTCCCAGATCTGCTGCCACATCTCCATTTTAGTCCAAGTACAGTGTCTCCTGAGAAAAATTGCAAAACTCCTCTTTCGACAGAAAGGGATGAAACTAAAATGGAAAGATACAGAAATGTTAAAGAAGAAAATTTGGCTTCTTATCTCACACGGTCTTTTTACATTTGAACCCTTCTTCTGCAGTTGTCTTAAGTTGCAAGCATTTTGTCAGGCCTGCCATCTTTGCTTCCCATTGCTGACATCCTGCCATAAAGAGCAAGGGGGGGAGGGAAGGCAATAAGGGAAGTAGGGAATGGAGAGATAAGGGAGGACAAGAACCAGAGGTGTCAAACTGGATCGAGCCAGCCACCAAGGATGGAGCCTGGGGATGGAATGCGAAACTACACCAAACCTCAAAGCCATTCCTAAAACATCAAAGACATAGGCTATTGAACACTGGTGGACTGGTCAAGGGGGAGGGCCAGGGAAAAGGGGGAAAGTGCAAACTTTATGTGGGAATACTCAGATCCAATTTCGCTTGTGCTGTAACCCAAAGGTCCCCAACCTTTTTCGCACCAGGGACTGGTTTCATGGAAGACAACTTTTCCATGGACCTGGGGAGGGGGGGAGGTTTCAGGATGATTCATTATATTTATTCTAAATTTTCTAAATAAGCACATAAATAATGCACTTTATTTCTATTACTATTACATTGTATTAGATTAGACCAGTGACTTTCTGCTTCTAAGAAAGTGGGAAGGAAAAAAGGCAATCATAAACTCAGCCTTCCAGCAAAACAGAGAGAAAGAGAGAGAGAGAGAGAGAGGGAGGGAGGGAGGGAGGAGAGAGGGAAGAGGGAGAGAGGGAGGGAGGGAGGGAGAGCACTGTGCAAGCCCAGCAGCCTTGGAAAAGGTGCAGATGAGAGAGGGAGGCACAGTGCTTAAGGGGAAATGTAGCTTCTCCCCTCCCCTCCCCCCTCCCCATTGCAAGCCTGGAAGGAGCGAGAACACACACACACACAAAACAAATTAAACCACGAAAAGCAGGCAGGAAATTGCCAAAACATGCACCTGGAGCACCATCAAAACAAAGGCAAAAAAACTCAGCGGCCTTAGAAAAGGTGCAAACGAGAGAGAGATTCTCTTGAAGACGCAATGCTTAAAGTGAAAGGTAGCTTCTCCTTGCCCCTATTTGCATCCTGAGAAAGCACCCTCACAAACACATACCTTGGGGGGTATTCCCCCTCCAATGAGGTTTTGGGGAAGCTGGGCTGGCGTGCGCTTGACTTGCAAACTTGGAGACTTGCACGAAGGGAGCACGAGCCCAGCTGGGTGCTGGGAGGGGGAGAGGAGGAAAGTGAGGAAGAAGAGGAGGAGGAAGAAAAAGTAGCAGGAGGGAGAGGAAGCAGGAAAAGGGGGAGGAGGAGGTAGAAGAAGAGAGAGCACAAGAAGCAGGAGGAGGAAGAGGAGGAAGGACGCTGAGCTCAGATGTTGCAAGCCAGTTGCAAGGGCAGCCGCTGGAGAACATTTGCACTGAGCAAGCCAGCTTCTGCCCTGCCACTCTCCCGCCCCTGCACAGACCCCTGCAGACTCAGCGCATGCCTCCAGCTGCGCAGCCCGGTACCAGTCCGCAGACTGGGGGTTGGGGACCTCTGCTGTAACCACTTAACTTTAGTAAAAGAACCTTTCACTTCTAAGAATGGAGTCAAGGGTCTTTCTTTCCTTAATGTCTAAGTTGGGACAAGCCTCACACAGTTTTAGTTGGGAGAACATGAGTTACCACTATCTTCAAAGTTTAAAAAATAAAGATTCAGGAAAATTGACAAACATTCTAGAGCAGTAAAAAAACAATTGAAAAAACAAACCAATTGTCAGAACCCATATAGTATTAAGGGGAACTCTCTCTCCATTCTATCTCTTCTATTGCTCTGGGTTCTGTCATACTCCTGGAGGGGAGGGGGGAAACCGCTGGGGGCTGCCTCTTTGTTTTTCCCTATCGCTACAATGTAACCCTTTCGCTGTTTCTGAATACTTGCTCTTTGAACTATTTCTCCCTCGATGTCACCATGGGGGGGGGGAGAAAGAAATGAGCCTCGGGCCATCTGGCTTATCTCCCGTTTCGGAAGGGAAGGTGCGAAGCCACAACAACATCGCTATGAGCCTGGGAAGGAGCGGTGTTATCAGCAACTTTCCCACAACGGACTTAACACCTGAGGATTGGCCAGTTTGAACTGACCGGATGAACTATTGGGGTGGGGTTTGCTTGGGGCTCCTTTAACCTATTGATCTGAGCAGGAAATCCTCAGATCCTGTCTATTATGCCTGCTATCAGCTTCTCTTAATAAAAGTTCGTTTTGGAAGAAACCGCTTCCACGAGTTCTGCTTTCTTAGGATGAGGTATTGAAGTGGGCCCTGACAATGTAATTATAAGAAATGTATAGTGAAATTGTATAAAATGATGTACTGTTGGTATTTAAAATTGTCAAAGAAATTTAAAGGTGTTTCAAATTCTGTTGCAAAAACAATTGTAAAGAAGGTCTTCCTATTATGCATGGCTGATTTGTGACAAGGCAAAGTATTATAAGGACTAGATTTATGTTTCAGTCCAGAAGGTTCTTAAAAAATAATATAATGGAATCCAGAATTTTTTTCATTTTGGATTACTAGATAAGGAATTGGAAAAAATGGAACTTTGTTCTATATATGCTGAGTGCAGTGAAAATTTTATGCAGTTAAAAATGGAAAGACCAATGGAAGAAAGGATTGAGAACCTGATGAAATTGTGGGGATGGCAAAGTTAACAAATTGATTAAGGAAAAGAAGGTAAATAGTTTTGTTTCCACTTGGAAACCACTTCTGGACTTTCTGATCAAAAGAGATATAAATGATATTTTGATTTCTAGCTTTGATGATCAAATAGATAGTCCTGACCATTACTTATTATTTCTATATAGAGTATCTCTCATGATGCATACTTTGGAACACTATCCCATGAATGATTAAATTGACCAAAACTCTTGCCTTTTTCTACCATAAAGAGGTTCAGATAGTTCCTCTCAATCTTCTTTGGATATTTTCTAAAAAGTAACTAAGTTTGATGAATCCTTGTCAGGACCCCATACCTGCCATGGCTGCAGCCTTGGAGGCCCCAACCTCTCTTTGACCCCCTTGTTTCTCCTCCTCATTTTGGAGGAATATGCAGCTTTCAAGGTGTGGGCCAGAGTCTTAACAAAACTGTAATAATGTTCAGAACTTGGGATCCAGTTCCTGTTCCTTTTCTCCTGGGTCTCCAGTGGGGCTTTTTGGATGCATCTTCTCCGGCCTTTGACAGAAAAGACGTGCTTTGAAAGAGAACAGTGAAAATACTGGTCTTGGAACTTGGGTTCCACATAGAATTGGGGTTCAAAGACATCATCTTTTCGCCTATCTTTTTTTTCCTGATAAGAAAATCTCCAAATGCTATGGACGTATTTGTAAAGTCTGTGCCTTGTAATTGTCAAATAACCAAGGATTGACATGATGTACACTTTCCCTTCAATGGGTCCTGGCAGACGCATAAATGTTAAATGGAAAGGAAGAATTCTGTCAAAAATGGAAACATGTTCTATGAAGTGAACAAAGACATTGACTTGTCTCCACTTAGAGACAGCATCCCTGAGGGCTGCTGTAATATCAGTTGTTGAGAATTGTTGTGATATAACCACACAAATTTCATTCCTGACAAGCATAGGAGTCAAAGTCCTCATGAAACTCTCTCCCTTCTCTGTGTCGGAAGCAAAGAGGCCAATCAGGGTCCATCTGAAATGGAGCAGCAGTTGGACAATTGCTGGGTACTGGATCCCATCTTTGGGGAGCATCTTTATCACTCAGAGCCTCTGAAGCCGTTTCAATCCTGATCTAAAAAAGGAACGAAGAGTGTTGTGTTATATCGGGGATCAGATCAAGTCCACAATATTACCTTTTAATAAATTGAACTCGGTTCTCGTGAATAATTAGAATAATTTATTGTTAATTATCCATTAAGCTATAACAAAATGCATAATGTAGAATACAGAACATTAATATTCATGTATCAAAATACAAGAATACAAGAAAAAAATTAACGAAGAAAGATTAAGAATAAAGACTGTAAATCATTTCTGTATCACCCCTACAATTTATCACAATCAGACCTGCATATCCAGACCTCAACTGAGTTGTTTTGCTTCATTAAGGGGCTGTATTATATGTAACTTTTGAATTCTGACTGCACAGAAAATGTTATTTTGATGTATAGATCCAAACATATCATTTGTCTAATGTGTGGTCCAAGAAACTGATCTCTCTCTCTTTCTTTGACAATTGACATTCCAATAATAGATTTGCCACATCTTTCATCTCTGGAACTCCACAAATAAAAGCATGTTCATTTCAAGGGATTTTTTTAAAACCTTCAGTATTTAACTCTTGTGTCCAGGCTACAGAAGCCTTGCTCAAGTAAATACAGCCATTAAATGTTTAGGCATTTCTGTGTTTCTATACATGGCAATTTAGAGGATCTGTGCATAGTGGCTCATCCATTTCAACATGCCAACCTTACTAAGGATGGCTGTATTTTTCTGTTTAGATATTCCAGATTCTCATGAAGCAATCTTTTTTTTTGCTTCTTCTCCTGTTGTACAAAAGACAGGGAGAACACAGCTCCTAATACAAATTGTCAGTTGTACAATCTAACAATTAAAAATTCAATTTTAATTTTAATTGAAATTTTGTCAGCTCTAATACAGGGAATTTGGGGAATCTGTTAAGATTCCATAGCTTTAATTATATGTTAATAAATAAATACAGTGATTTTATAGAAAGGAGAAAGGACATCTTGTATAAATTCCCAACTCACTTCTGAGGGCAGCAGCTGAAGTCCTTTGATTCCCCCCCCCCAAAAAAAAATACCGAAATGATTGGGTTGATTTTAATAGTGATATATTTTAAGTAACAAATTTCAGCTCTGTATAGGGGTTTCAGGGTACCCTTTGCATTATATACTTCAATAAATGGGGAGAAAGATGAATGATTTTTTTTTTTATGTTTAAGCAGTAAATTCACTTGTGCCCTTTCTCTAAGTGGCTCCTTTAGTGATAAGGGAAGCACTATCCAGTTTCAGAGAAAATTGCCCTTAGGTAAGGAAAGGCATTACTTGCTTTATTGGCTCACCATCAAATAAGCATCTATGATTAAGATGTCATTTTCCAAAGATCATTAGTTTTGACTTTGATTTGTCAATGATCAGCAAATTATTATGACAATTTTCTCAACAGCCTACACAATCCAACTTATGAGTATGATAATAATATCCTATAATCAGCATAAACCAGGGTGTTGCTACATGTGTTTAGCACGTTAGATATATGTATTTCAGGATCCTTCATTAGTGCAGGCAAGTTGTTAATATCTAGACTGAAGAACAAGGGTTCAGATATGCCCCCTTCCCTTCCCCCTTGGTAAGTATCGATCCTTCTTCTCGTGGCTCCATTGAGCCCAAACTCCCTCTCAAAGGAGGGCTTGTGGGAAGGGCTGAGCTCCATTTTATTTTACACAATCTTAAGCTTACTTAAGAGGAACATGGCATATATTTTAGCCACATTATCTACACACACACACGCACACACACACACACACACACACCTATTGTCAACATCATTTTGACTGGATATGACATGTAGGGAACATTTTTAATAGTTGAATAGCCAGTAGAAAGTCCTTTTATGATCAATATGAAGATGAACATAATAGGGTATGTTGATATGTTTGTTAATATGGAGAAAAGCAGCACTTGAATTCCATGGAGAAGATATTGGATCTATTGCTCACCCATCACCACCCCACTCACTATACCAGATAGAGAAACACACACACAAACCTGTGGGACTTTGTAGGTGCCTAGTAATATTGACAACTGGATGGAGATGTCCCTCTGAGCTCCATCAAGAAGAGCCAGAAGATTTTCCTTCCTTCCACAGCTGTAGTTGGGGACATTGAATTCTCCAGTGGAGACCATGTCCAGCAAGGCATCTGAAGTGCATAAAGTGCTCAAGTTGTTGTCATAGATGTTGTAGCCAAGTGTGAGATTGCGCAGGAGCTGGGACTTCTTGTTGACCAATTGAATGGCAAAAATAAATTGTAAGATTTTTGAAAAACCAGGAGAAACTGTACTGTAAAAAAAAAAGTTCATGTTATTATCATCATCATCAACAGCAACAAGAAAATACTTTTTAAAAAATCCAATCCTCTTTGTTTTAACAAACCTACTGAGTCTTAGGTAGAGTCTATTGATCCAAAACCAACAACCAGTTACACTAATTTTAAAACGGACTTGGCTGAGGAACAACGTTTCAATCACTACTTTAAACAAAGTTCCGTATTAAAGTGATGAATTCAGGATTTAACTGGGGCAGGAAAATAATCTGGACTTTCTTTAGTTTTTTTCAGCCCCATCTTTGGATTTGAGTCTTTTCCACAAAATAAGACAACAGGAGCAAGCCTTTGAAATCATTCAGGAAATTAGAGAGGTCCTGCAGTATAGAACTAAATGAAATAAGAAGAACAGAAGGAGAGGGTTAGAACTGCAAATGGAGGGAATGCAACTCCAAATGACTTACGAATGAGACTGACTAGGAGGAGCAACATTGAAAGGCAACGTTATATGTGATATTATTCTTTCAGTCGTGAAGATACCAATGAGATGGTCTCCTGGCCTGTAAAAGCTCCATGGATTGTTTTCATCCTGGTGCTCCAAACTCAGCGGGCACTTCCTTCTAAGCTTCCCAGAGACCGGCTGGGACAAAAGCAGCATCAGAAGCAGAAGCAGGAGGTCCATCATTCATGGGGTGATTCAGCCCCCTTCTTGTTTCTAAACACAGAAGAAGATTTAGAAGATTTCAAATCACTCTTAGAAGGTGGAATTATCCCCTGGCTTTCCTGATTCAAACAGAGACAAACCAATTTTTTTCTGGAAAGGAGAGAAAGTCCATTCAAGAGCACAGCTGCTGCCAGTGTGAAAACTTGTGCCACACAGAGCCTGATCTGAGGCATTTATGCTTTTCGGATACAGGATCCTTTCCATGTTGCTACAGTCTGATGGAAGGGATCCTGTATCTGATGTGGAAGCCACATTAGAAGTAGTAGAAAAGATCTTGAATGCTGGTGTTGTGACGACTATAGTGAGAGGCATCCCAGGGCTCCATGGGAGGAGGGGTAGCTGGAGAAAGTCATGCGAGTGAAAAACCAGATATACACCCGTGGGGCTATTGTTCTGGTGTGGTTGAGGTCCTTCCTGTCAGGACATGTCCAGAAAGTGATGCTGGAGGCAGATAGCTCAGTAACAAGGGAATTGACTCCTGCTGTCCTTCAACATGGTCTGTTGTCTCTTGGCTGGGAAAGCAGTTAGGTGACCCTGGGCCAGCCACTCTCTCAAAGCCCTAGCAAAGAGGCAATGGCAACCACTCCCAAAGAATCTTGTCAATGTCAGCTCCATCTGTGGCCTTTCCGACAACCTTCACAAATGGTTGGCCGAGGCTGTGCAGAGGCAGCTGGTAAGCCCTGATTGTGACCAGGAGAACAAGTTTCAAGTCCTCATGAAGAGAGTGGGGGTGGGGGCTTCCGGTTCCGGTTGCAGTGCCTGCGGTCGTGTGAAGGGTTCGTTCCCTTTGCCGATCGGTTTCCCCCCGCCGGTAGACCCTGGACAGGGTCAAAAGTCACCTTGGAGGGGCGACTACCGGTGGGGAGGACACTTGTTGATTGCAGAGGGAGCGGCAGCTCCCTCCGAGATCCGAGACAGCTCCTCTGGGCTCACGGGGGAAAGATCGGCCATTAACATGGCCGATCACCTAGCTGCTCCAGCCGCAAGCCACAAGAACAGCTAAGCATAAAGAACCACCATGGATGATCCGGGTGAGACCTTTCCTTCCCTCTCTGTACCCTAACTATCTTCCTGTGAAAAGCTTTTGGAATTATTTCCCTACTTTAAGAGAGCAGCGTTCGGATATTTGGGGAAAAGAGCTTGGAAAAACAATTAACGTCTATTGACTACTTGAATTGCTGGACTTCGGGGATCCTGAAAAAACTCTGCGTCTTTCTGCCTACTTGTTTTAGCTTGAAACCTTTAGGGAGGGGAGTGGAGTGCTTTTTATTCCTCCCCCCCTTCTGTACATAAGGTGTCTTAAGCTATTTTATTTGAATTTATTCTTCCATTTAGAAAAATCATTTTAATCATATTATTCAGTTTAAACCTTTTCTCTCTCAGGCTAGGTTTTATTTTTCTGTGCTGTTTTAAATTAGTAACAAAGTATCCGCTTGAGAACTTTTACTGTTTGGCGCTCAGTGTGTATTCAGCCTTTTGGCTCGGTGCCCAGACTTGGCTTTATGCCCAGACATTCCTATCTGACCGCAAGAAGATACTTTTACTTTTTTTTTTTCCCCTCTGCTTTTGTTTCTATTATTCTAACTTGATTTTAAAGTGTTTTCTCAGACATATGGATGGCTCTTTTTTTTTTTGGAGTACAAATCCAAGGTTTACCTACAGTTTGGCTTTGGATTTATTCTAGAAAAACTTTAAAGATGATGTTCCAGAATTAACTATTAATTTTCAGCACAAGGAATAATAGAGGAAGAATACCAACTTTAAAGAGACTGGCAAGCAACTTATACAATTTAAAGAGATGGAAGAATCCCATTCACAACTGATTTGGAAACGTATGTTGGGAAGAATTTATGAATTTCATGAGCGAGTGAGTGCTAGACTAGATGCCTTTATTATAAAACTTCAAAATGACTTCCAGACTTCAATTGACTACTCTACAACTCACATACATGAAAAACAAAGCAATCTAGAAGAAAATATTATTGATAACTTGGATGACCAAAGTTGGATTTCCATTGAAATACTTACAAAGTCAAAAGCAATGGGACCTGATTTCCAAATACGAGACTTTGAGAATTGTGATAATACGGATAATCAACGAGTAATTCTTACATTGAACAAAAAGAACTATACAGCTTTGACAATATTGGAAAAAAAAGAAAAGAAACATGATCAGACTGAAGTGTTCAGGACTATACATGATCAAATATGGAGATTTGACGATTTAAAGGCTCTCTTATGGAAACCTGTTTGGCACAAAAAGAAAGCTAGAATTAGATTTAAAAATCAGAATTAAAAATCTATTTGAAGGGTTAAAAAGGCTTAAGATTTTGGTTTGAGATAATACTACTGAGATGAAAATTATTGATTTGATTATGGTCTGAAATGGTAATATGGAATTGGTAAACAAGAAGAATAGAATAAGAAATAGAATATAGATATGAAAAGAAGTAAGAAAATGTTTTTCTTTTTGTTGTTGTTGGGAATAGATGGGATTTAAATTTTAGAGTAGAATAAGAAATGGAATATAGTTGGGAAGTAGGAAAATATAATGGTAATAATATGTATATTTTAGAAATAATTATGGTTTTATGAGGGAAATTGAGAGATTTGAAAAGTAGCTTATTGTTTATTCAAGGCCAAATTGGAAATTAGTTAAATTCAAAAATGAGTTGGATTGATATTGGTGAAATATTACTGACATTTTTTTCTTTTATAATGATTGAATACTAATTAGAAATGTATTAATTTGATTACGTTAAAGCAATTGAGGAACTTTTAGAGATATGGATTGATTTAAATATATACTTGATAGAGTATAGGAAATAGAATATAGTTGGGAAGTATTAAAATATAATAGTTGATATAATATGTATATTTTAGAAATAATTATTGTTTTATGGGAAATTGGGAGACCCAAAATGTAACTTATGTGTTTATTTTAGGCTAAAGTGGAAAATGGTAATGGTAAAATGGTTGAACTTAAAAACAGGATTTTGATGGATATAAGTGAATTACTATTGATATTTTTTTATTTTACAATTTTATTTAGAAATGTATTAATACTAGGTTATAGCCTGAGGGAATAGAGAAGGAACTTTTAAGAAATTAGTGAATTATTTATGTTTGTTTATATTGTTGTTGTTTTTTTGGATGATTGACCACCCTATCTCCACGTAGATTCTTAAAGCACTTTGATGTAAAACCAAACAATACCAATAAAACTTGTTTATAAAAAAAACAATTCCAAGCTGAAATCCCAGACAGCTGTTCTGCTCAACACTTTCTGCAAAGGAGGTTTTATCAGGAAATCAAGAAAGAACTCTATAAGAGGGATGGGCATTTTCCTCCCCAGCTGAAAGCCGGTCAAACATGGCATTTCACATCATTCCGGCATCTCCTGGAGAAGATCAGGCAACCCGGTTGGTGCTTGGTTCCCATAACTTCCTTCTGACCTCTTTTCCTATTCGCTCTCTCACACACAGACACTTTTAGCTGCTGTCAGTAGGAAAAAGTGCCACATTATTTTTTATAAGGTATCACATTCAGTAACAAATTCCTCTGAATGACTTTCACAGAGTTCTCTTTAGCAACATTTATTGAGCTGAAAGGAAAGGGAGCTACAAGAATTCAGGTCGTTCAACATTTTCCCATTTTGAAACACATAGATATGATTTTCTTTGACTCTTGCATATTATCTAAATGGAAAGAATATCTCCTTTTAAGTAAAAGGAAGTTTTAGAATTCTTCCAACATCACATGTTATACCTCATGTTTTTACATTTATTCTGGCCGTAAGATGCTCCTTTGTGTTCAGGTGTGGCCTCAGAAGGATAATGTAGCACTTTGGGATGAAAATGCAGCCCAGCAGACCAGCACTGGAGGCCAGGATGGAGAAGACCTGCACAGCCACCATGTATTTGCCTTTGGTGCTCAGGTAGGTAGGCACAAAAGTCACCCAGACACTGCAGAAGACCAGCATGCTGAAGGTGATCAGCTTGGCTTCGTTGAAGGCCCCAGGCAGATTCCTGGCCAGGAAAGCCACCGTGAAGCAGATGGCAGCCAGGAAGCCCATGTAGCTGAGGGTGACATAGAACATGACAACAGCCCCTTCGTTGCATTGCAGGATGATCTCTCCAGGCTGGGAGTGGAGGTCAGAGTCAGGGAATGGGGGAGAAATTCCCAGCCAAATGCAGCAGATGATAATTTGGACAGCAGAAGAAGAAAGGATAATGGAATTGGCCAAGCTCTTCCCCAACCATCTTTTCACTCGGTTTCCTGGTTTTGTGGCCAGGAAAGCCAGCACTACCGTGATGGTTTTGGCCAAGAGAGAAGAAACAGCAATTGAGAAGATGATGCTGAACACCGTTTGTCGGAGAAGGCAAGTGGCTTTCCTTGGTTGACCAATGAAGAGAGAAGGAGACAAGAAGCAAAGCAGGAGGGAGACCGGGAGGATGTAGGAGAGGTCCCGATTGTTAGCTTTGACAATGGGAGTTTCTAAATATTTAATAAAGATGATTAAGACAAGGCCTGTGGTAAGGAACAAGAGTAGGGCAAAAGAGACCAGGATGATGCCCAGATGTTCTTCATAAGACAAGAAGAATATAACTTTGGGGATACAATGGACTCTGTCCTCATTTGGGTATTTATCATCTGGACACTTGGTACATTTTTCTGTATCTGAGAAAACCAGAAAGCAATATTTCTTTAATATTTTGTCCTTTTACCTTTGAAGAAACACCTTTTTGGCACAACAGCTGAAAACAAAAGTATTTTCCAAGACGTATTTCTTAACAGCTTCACAGAAAGAAGATAATAAAACCATTTTTTAAACAATATAAAGCTATGGTTTATGAAACTGGGTGCAGCCTTAGGCCCTATATAATTTCCAGATGGCACTTCTTAATATACTGAACCCAGAAAAGACCTATCTTGTGAAATCTACTTGACTGGCAGAGAAAGCTATTCCTGTAAATAATCTGGAATGGCTGCTGGGAACAGTGGTAATATTTGTGCAATGAGGTCCAACCATAACTGTTCACACCACCTCATTGTAGACCAGCAATACCTTCCAGTAATCCACAAGGGGAAGCTCATATAGAATGCACTGCAATAATCCTTCTAGGAGGTGGACCTAAGACAATTCCTCAAGTTTCAAGAAACTCAGATGTTCCTAGAGAACAAATGTGGAAGGACACATCCAAGCTAAAAAGGAGAAGAGATATTTTCTCTGGTAGTGGTAAAGTTGCCTAATTTGCCACAGCCACCTATCTCTATCCAGCCCTTCCTTTTTGTTTTTCTGTTTAGATAAGAAATGGAGCATTTTGGAATTAAACAAGGAATCAGTTAAGCTTCATAGTGTGATTTAACTTGCTCTTTCATGAAAATACTGAGGATAAATCCCTTTCCACAAGGCCTTCCCTTTTATTCAGTGCCACCCACCTTCCTGAGTGGAGATGGTCCCTTCCGGACAAGGAATGCAGTCGTAGCAGCAAACTGGCTCTCCTTCTCGAGCCCTTTTGACAAATCCAGGATGACAACTTTCCACACATTTGGACTGAGGCAGGGACTAAGCAGAAAAATAAGGAATGCCAAAGAAAATGTGTTAGGACTCACCATCCATGGAAAATGGAGGTAGACATGGACATTGTACAAGTAGGCTCTATGCTTCACTGAGGTAAATATGAAATTATTGACTCATTCCAAATAGATGTAGGAGATGTAACTATGGGCAGATTCTTTATTTAGTTTCTTCCTTTTGGTTTTGGCATCTAATGTTGCAATAAAGGACTTTTCCAATGAATAAGGTCTGGAGGGATGGAACTGAGAAAAGATGTAATGATTCAGTAACAACCAGTTGGTTCCAAAGCAATATCCCAGTACCTTAGACATTAGGCCTGTCCACTTTAAAGAGGACGTTCTTTGTTGATTTGTATATCTTAGTGTGTCTGCCATAGCAGAGAAATGAGACTAAAACTGATGCCTAATTTCTAGACCTGGAGTGAGGTAAATGTCTATGGAGATTCTCAGTTATCAGGTCATGGTTTTCGCAAAGGTGCTTTTCAAAAGACATGGCTCCGTCGGAGCCCGGGGCCGAAGAGGAGATGGAGCCGGGGCCAACAGAGGGGGATGGCCCATGAGGAACGACCTGCGGAGGAGTACGGGGCAGTCCCATGTCCCTCAGGCCTTGCAAGAGTAGACAGGGAGGAAGAGAGGGCGCAGGTTGACTGAGGAAGGGCAGAGGAGACGGAAAGGGCAGGCAGAGTGGCGGAGCTCCGGAGACGAGCAAATGCCTCCCCTGACTGATTCCCGAGTGCGAAGAATGGAGAAGAGGCAGAGCCAGTGCAGGGTGACCTGATTACTCGGGAAGAGGACGCCCCACCCCTCCTCACGAGGATCACCTGGGGAGTAGCATTTAAGGAGATGCCATGGGGAGGAGGGGCTTTTGTTGGGAACAAGAGTTGTATTTCGCGGCAACACTCTCCAGGGCTCCGAGAAGAACTTTGCTCCCGAATACTTGCTGTCATTGACTCTGTGCTTTGATGTCTGCGGACTAATGGCAACGCAGCTCTTGTCCGGGTCTGGGCTGCGTTCCTGGTGGACTCTCCATGCCGTGAAGTTCCAAGTCATCCATCGTGAACTTGGCCAAGTGTGAGACCCTGTCCTGCTCCCTGTGTGTTGCTGCCCCCTTGGCCTCCCATTGCTGGGAAGTTGCACGAAGTGTGTGCGTGTGCTTGTGTTTGAGCCTTGGTCTTGGACTGTAGGAGTAAACTGTGGGCAGAGACTTTGAGGACAGACCAGGAATTGCTGGAATGTGGGGATTTTGGGGAATGGTGGATGAATAAACACTGACAAGCCTCAGCCTAGCACATGTTGCTTGCGCGCCAACCCTGGGTCATAATAACAACTGACTTTCTTGGTTTTTTCCCTTTCACTTCTCATCCAAGAAGCTTCTTCAGTTCTGACTGAATGGTGGAGACTGGAAGGATTTATATTCTTTGCAGTCATCTGGTCGTTAGCACTCTGAAGGTCAGTCGTTCGCTCTCTGAGGTCACTTGGGGGTTTATCCCCACCATTCAGTCAGAACTGAAGAAGCTTCTTGGATGAAAAACAAAAAGTCTTCAAGGAAAAAAACAAAGAAAGTCCAGTTTCCTTTTGAAAAGCATCTCTGGAGCTCAAACAGGCTAAGTCAGGCATCTTTTGCTGCAGCAGATGGGACATGAGCCTTGCGTTAGGTCATATCTCTAAGGCCCAGCTAGGTATCCAAGGAAAGGTCCTTTCTGGTGAAGAACTACAATTAGAGGACACCAACTGGCATAAAAAGAAAGACCCAAATTTATTATTAGTAAAATTTAAAGACTGCTTTTTTAGCCGAAGAGACTTAAGGTGGCTAACAATCAAGGTAAACAATCGCATTTCGGGGGTTTTCAGATAAAGATCCTCTTACAAGCCAAAACCCAAATCTACAGTACAACTACTGGTGGATTCTTTGTTTAGCTCCTCCCTTTTGCTTTTGGCATCTAAAGTTACAACAAAAGGACTTTTCTACTTAATATAGTATGGAGGGATGGAGTAGAGAAAAGATTTAAGCATTGAGGGAGAACTAGTTGGTTGGTTCATGCCCTTATTAACACACATTCCTCCACTCTTCATATAGACATGATTTTAAAGTATCATGATCTCTATATATTACATTTTAGAATAAACTTTACTATAAAAGATTTAGTAACTTTTTATTTTATCAGATTTATTAAGATAGAATAAAAGTATGATGAAGAAAGAAACCTGTTACCAACAGGAGTTGGAAAAAATTCTTCTGGGCTACGTAAAAACTGCAAAGCTGCTTCCCTTTGAAAGTAGTCCAGATCCATCTCCCAGTTACCGCATAAAGGAAATTCCTTAAAAATTAGGACTGACAAGTTTAAAGTTCTTGTTGATTTGTATTTTTTTCTTCTTCAATTTATATGGCTGCCATGCTGATGGTTTAAGGCTAAAACTGTCTAGTATTTGAACTGGAGTGAGATCCGATGGAGGGTGAGGTCATGAGAATGTGTCCCTCAAAAAGGGTAACTCAGGCATTCTTTGCCCCAGCTGATGGGACATGAGAATGAACCCTGTGTCAGAAAGGGACATTTCTAGGACCAACTAGTTATCCAAGACAAGGTCCTTTCTGCTGAAGAACTACAACGAGGGGACACCAACAGGCATGGAAAGAAAGTCCCAAATTTATTATTTAGTTACATTTGGAGACTCTATTTTTCCCCAGGGAGACTTATGATAGCTAACAATCAAGATAAACAATGACTTGCAAGGTGTTTTCAGATGAAGAGCCCTCTTAATAGCCAAAGGCCAATCTCTAAGCAGCATTTCCTTTCAATTTCTCCCTCTTTGCTTCTGATATGAGGAAGGGCTTTTCTTTGGACCAAAGTTTAAGAACATCCCAGTCAATGAACCTGCCCTTTTAGGGAACACTTTCCCCAAGCAGGACAAGATGTACCTTCTTTCCCAAGGGGACCGAAAGGTCCTTCATCTAATCCTGATTCAATTTCATCTGATTCAGTCCAAACCTGAATTCAGGTCTTAGTCTACAGAATTGCCTTCTTCTTTGCTTGTTGCATACAAGGAACAAACAAACTTGAAGCTATTAGCAAGACAGTTTCCAGCACTTGAGGGCTTTTCATCCGTTTCATGGAGAGTCTAATTGTGGAGGGAAAAGACCATTGTCTGCATCTTAAGAATATTCACACAGCATCCCAGATTGGACATGGCTGAATCAGTTAAAAGCTATCTTCAGTATTACAGCATCTGAAGGACATTTTGGTCAATAGTATTGAACTGTTCCAAGCAGTCTGTAGAAAGAAAGCTATACGGTTTCTACTCCCCACATTAAATTCTTAGTGAAGGTCATTGATCATGATGACTAGGCTTAGCTCACTTGAAATAGGTCTTAAGTCTTTGAGGGAAAAAAGAGAAAAGACACCAATATTTCCCCCACCTTGTTGAGCAACTGTAGCCGTGAAAGAGCATCTTGGCTGATAATAAGTCTCTGCCTTTCAAAACTCCCCACTTCCTCCTTGACGAAATCCATCTTGGGGAGAAGCACCCAGCTTATGATTTCCAGATCTCCTGTTACATCTCCATTTTGGTCCAAGTACAATTTCCACCACGAAAAATTGGGAAAATCATTCTTTGCTAGAAAGCGATGAAACTAAAATGGAAACATCCAGAAATTTTAAAAGCAGGATGTTGGTTTTTTATCCCATGTGGTCTTTTCACATTTTAATCTTTCTAGAGTTGTTTAACTTGCAAATATTCTGAGTTGGGATAACAAGAGTTACCACTATCTTCAAAAGTGAAAAAGGTTCAGCAAAATTTGTCAAACATATATTTTTTTAAAAATCGCATTGATACAATATAGTTGACCAAATTTCTCTATCAAAGGAAACACTTTATAAGAGATCACAAATAAATTATTATTCATAAACTCCTTGGAAAAAACAGGGTGATTACCAGAAAGGGTGGATTTGTGAAGAAGACAGTTGGCCAGACTAATTTTCTCCCAGGAACACCAGACAGGAAACATGACCATGTGAGCTAGCTCTTCTTTATTGGAAGAATAGAGAGACATCTAGAGAATCTTGCAAGTCTGAAAGTACAAATCTCCCAGCAACTCTTTTGAAAGTCTGAAAAGTTAGGGAGGGTCCTTTCTCTTTCTCCCCCAGTGATGCAGCTGTGGGCTCTTCCGCCTCATCTGACCATTCCCTAGGCAGCATCTCTCCCCCCAGTCCCCCAAAGATATTGATTGATTTTTATTTATTTATATTTCACCTTTATTAGTTTTATAAATAACTCACGGTGGCGAACATGCTGAGGTTTTGAGCTGGTGAAATTCCACTCTCAGGGCAAACGGCCTTGAAGATGCCAGTGCACCAACAGGAACTGGATGCCAAACCTCTCTGTTCTTCCTCAACTGTCAATCCCCCCTCCCAATTTCCCATCATAAGGGTATGCAGCTTTATTGCCCATGTGTTCCCCCCTCCCTTCCCTGACTGATGGCAGAGCCCCAGCAAGGCACCATACCGAAGATGGTGGATATGATGCATCATTACACTTCCATAACAGAGTGTGGGAATGCTGGTGATGTAACTTGATTTCATCAAAGTATTAACAAGCTACTTCCTGATAATTAAGTTAATTAATTAAGATAATTAATTCCAATGTCCCTCACAAAACTGGGAGGTTGTGAAAAACAATGAGTGCGATGTCATCTGTTCTATATTGTCATTAAATGGGCAGGTAGTTGATAAAATACAAATATAATAAAATATGTAATTTTAGCAACTAAAACTTAACAAACTAAATTGCCTCATATAAGGACAAATGGATGGCAGCTACAATGTAGATCTTTCATTAAGACTTCATTTGTACTTTTTCTCATATTACTTTTAATGTATAATTTAGACCCACGTATAAAATTCAAAATATGCTGTGATGGGCTGAAAAAAATACGAATGGAATTTAAGAGAGAAAGAAGCACAATATTCTTCACTTAGAATGAGATGCAAGAGAAGAAGGATGATGGATACCAAGCTTGATAAGAATATTTGTGAAAATAATCTCAAAATAGTAGTTCAGTGTAAACTGAAAGGTAATCAGCAGAATGAAGGTTCTGGTCTGGGGAGACCCCAACTCAAGCACCGGGTCCCCTTGCAAGTGCCAGACTTGGAGAAGAAATTGCAGGAAAACTGGCTCAGGAAGGACAATAAAGTTTAAACAAAGTTGCTGCTCTTAACCTTGAAGACAAAACAATGAGAAGAGCCAGACTGGACTGTGTGAGTTGAAAAACAGGGAGAGTCAGGCACCATCTCCTTACTTCTCGGTTGGATCTCTCTTTAACAAGCTTCCATCCATTATTTCTTGTCCTGCCCTCTGGGCTTTGAGGATCTTCTTTCTGACAGCCCTCAAGTACTGGAAGAGAGAAAGCAGGTCTCCCTAATCCTTCTCTTCATTGGGCTAAACATACTGGGACAATCTCTCAGTTGGAGAAGGGAGGATGCGGAGCTCTTCCAGTAACTGAATGATGTTAGAGAGAAGCTTAAGATCTGCTCACTGTGATTCCAGAGTGTTAGACATGGAAAAATGAACTCAGCTACAAGAAAGGAAATTCAGTAAAGCAGAGAAGTTCAGTCTGTCCTTCACTGTTTGTCTTAGTCACAATTTATCAGGAACAGGAGTTGAGTTCAACAAGTCAGTACTGATGATGTGTTTAACTCCCCCCCTCCCCCAGCTCAGCCTTCACATCTCCTGAATGCAAAGACCCAGCAGTCATCGATCAGAAAAACTTTAACTGGGATTCCTGCGGAGAGGAGGGGCTGAGTTAGATGATCTTAAAATCTCCTTCAACGTTATAAATGTAGAATTCCATGGTGCTAATTCCAAAGCCCTACCTACAGCAATTGGTTTAAAAATGTATGGTTCAGCAGTTAAAGATGCTGAGCTTGTTGGCTGGAAAGCTGACAGCCTGGGTTTGAGACCTGAGCGCCATGCAATGGGGTGAGCTCCCGTTTTTGCCCCAGCTCCTGCCCACTCCAGTGGGAAGGGAACAGCCTTCCATGCACTTTGGCATATGGTCATGCTGGCCTAATAACCCTAATAACCATGGAAATGTCTTCAGACAATGCTGGCTCCCTGGGATGATAAATGGAGATGAGCACCATCCCCTCAATTCGGACACAACTGGACAGGGGAAACTGTTCCCTTTCTCTTTTTATACCTAGTTTTAAAATTGGCTCTGTTTAATATCAAAGAAAATCCGTCATGGTACACTTTCTTTGGAACATTATACCCTGAGTGATTAAATTGGGCCAAACTCTTGCCCTTTTGTACTTCAGACAGAATCACATGGCTCCTCTTCATCTCCTTTGGGTACTTTCTAAAAAGTAACTAAGTTTGATGGATGCTTGTTGATACCTCTTACCTGCCAGAGCTGCAGCTTTGGAGCCCCCAATGCCTCTTCGGCCTCCTTGCTTCCCCTCCTTGATCTGGAGGAATATGCAGCACTCAAGACCTGGGCCAAAGTTTGAATAACACTGTGCGCACTGTTCCACACTGTCTTCATGATCCGGTACAAATGGGAGTAATCTGAGATCATGCTGCTCCAATTGTCTTGGGTCTCCAGAGGTGCTTTCTGGGTGCATCTATTCCGGCCTTTGATAGAAAAAACATGCTTTGAACGAGAACAGCGGAAATATTCATTTTGAAATTGGGGTCCAAAAATGAAACTGGGTTCAAAGATAGCATCCTTAGGCCTTCTTTTCCTCTGAAAATCAAACAGCCAAATACTATGGACATATTTGAAAAGTCTGTGCTTTTTCATTGTTAAATGGCCCAAGGCTGACATGATCCACACTTTCCCTTCCACGGGTCCTGGCAAATCTTCAAGTGTTGAATGGAAAGGAAGGATTCTGTCCCAAATGGAATCATATTCTACAAAGTGGACAAAGACACTGACTTGTCTCCACTTAGAGAGGGCATCCCTGAGGGCTGGTGTATGACGAGTTGTTGAGAATCGTTGTGATATAACAACACAAATTCCATTCCTGACAAGCATAGAAGTGAAAGTCCTCATGAAATTCTCTCCATTCTCTGTGTCTGAAGCAAAGAGACCAATCAAGATCCATTTGAAATGGAGGAGCAGCTGGACAATTGCTGGGTACTGGACCCCTTCTTTGGGGACCATCTGGTGGAAAAAGGGGAACTGAGTTTTATCACTCAGAGACTCTGAAGCAGTTTTATGACTGATCTGAAAAAGCAATGAAGAATGCTGTGTTATGTTTGGGGTCAGATTGAGTCTAGCTTTTAGCTTTTAATAAATCCAACCTGGTTCTCATGAACAATTTATATTGTTCATGAATAATTTATTGTTGATTAGCCATTAAGTCATATCAAGAAGCATAATGCAGAACACAGAATATTAATAAGTCCCTGTATAAAATCAATAGAAAAGAATAAGAATACATAGATCCACTCTCTGAGGGAGATGGGCAGATGAGAAATCTGAGATATAAAAATGTCTAATATATAAATAAAGACTGGAAATCTCTTTTTCACCCCTGCAATTTACCACAAATCAGGCCATCATATCCAGATCTCAGCTACACAGTTTTGCTCAAATAAGGGTCTGTTTTATATGTTAGTTTGGAATTTTAATATAAGCATCATAAGTCATTGGATTGATTTGAATACTTTATTTGGCCAAGTGTGATAAGGTGTGATTAGACACACAGGGAATTTGTTTTCAGTGCAAAATAACAACAACAACAACAACAACAACAACAATAATAATAATAATAAAAAATAAAATAAAATAAAATAATAAAAAAATAAAATAAAATAATAAAATAAAATAAAATAAAATAAAATAAAATAAAATAAAATAAAATAAAATAAAATAAAATAATAATAATAATAATAATAATAATAATAATAATAATAATAATAATAATAATAATAATAATAATAATAATAATAATAATAATAATAATAATAATAATAATAATAATATCCAACTAATTACAGTCCAGGGGGCTCATCTCTCTCTTTCTTACACAACTGACATTGAAATAATATCTGGGTTATGACTTCTATCTCTGGGGCTCAGCAAATAAAAGTCTTACAAGGAGTTGGTTAAATCTTTATTCTTTAACCTTTGTGTCCAGCTGCTCAAATCTTGCTCAGGTAAACACCACCCTAAAATATTTTGGCATTTCTGCGTTTCAATACGTGGCAATTTGGAAGGTATGGTGGTAGCAGCTCATCCTTTTCAATGGGCCAGCCTTACTGAGGATGGCCGTATCTTTCTCTGCTTTGATACCTCAGATTTGTGCTACCACCTTTTGGGCTTGTTCTCCTGTTGTACAAGAGGCAGGGAGACCACAGTTCGTACTATAATTTGCCAAATAATTTTGTTTGTTCTAAATGAACAAATTTTGTGATTCTTTGGGGAAAGCAGAAATTTTATTCCAAATTTGCTGAATTTCCATTGGTTTAATACCTGACATCACTTTTGTGGAAAAGAAAAAAAGTCTGGTTCATTGATATTGCAATACCAGGTGATGCACAAATTGAAGATAAACAACTAGAAAAAAATAGCAAAATATCATGATTTGCAAATTGAAGTTGAGCGACTACGGAGGAAGAAATCAGTGGTTGTACCCATCATACTAGGAGCCCTTGGAGCAATAGCCAAAGAGCTGCCTAGATATATGGAAATTTTGAACTTATTAGACCTGAATATCCTGACATTGCAAAAAAACCCACCTTTGTTGGAACTGCCTACATACTCGGATATTACCTTAACAGCTCTTAGTTAGGACTTGAACGTTTTTTCCAGTCCCAGACTGTGAATCAAACTGAACATTAAATTAACAACAACAATAACAATCCCCTAGTGAGGCACTTCCTTGATGTGGTTGTGGGGTTTGTATACTCTGAGGAAGATGAGAGCTACGCCAGAGGTTCAACCATACTCATCAGAGGAGTCAAGCAAAGACTCCTGACAAGGAGCAAAGCAAAGAGTCTGACAAAGAATCTCCCATAAAAAATATGATGAGATGTAAATTACAGAAATTTGTACCAGCTCAGTCGTTGCCTGGATTAACAAGGTCCACACTAGGTGTTGGAGTTCCTGGACATCTGGTGAAAAATGGGCTACGAGACTCAGGACTGGTGGCTGAGCAACCAGTGCCAGAAGGTGCAGAACTGCTGGAAGGAAAGGAGTTTACCTGTCACAAACATACAGTGATTGAAAACAAAGAAATAATGACCTGTTATTACAGATCAATTCCAACAAGAAATGAATTGCACCAGTTCTGGAAAGAACAACATCCAGAATCAGAAACAACAGAACAGAGGCTAGCAGATCAACATCAATTTATAATATGAAACGTATTCACAGAAGCTGAATGAGAAGAACTGCAAAGCTTTATCCAGGGCAAAGAAATCGAAACCTTGCCAGAAGTAACTCAGACTGTAGAGGCAAACAAGGGAGGGTTGGTATTAGAGGAATCCAGCAGAAATATAGAATTGGTTTCATTTCAAAACCAGGTACCCTCTCCTCTGCCTCAGTAAGAACAAATCCCTCTAACTAAAGAAGTAGAAGAATTGAAACAAAGAATAACTGAGCATCTAGAACGGCATAAAAACATCGGAATAAGTTTACCTGCATTGAAGCTTGTTCCAAAGAAACAGTTGGCACAAGCATTAAAAGATGACAGTACTAAACTATCTAATATAAATACCAGCTCACTGCAAGCCAACTAATATACAGCATAGCTCCAGTTATAACTGAATATTTGCGATGCAAAATCAGTAAAGAAGTAAAAAAAATCCAACAGTGATCAACAAAATGGAAGATCAGATCAGAAAATAAGATCAGCAAGCTGAGATCAGATCCAACCCAAGCTAGAGCAGATGAAAGAAAAGAAGCTGGAATAGAATAGAGCTGAAAGGGACCTTGGAGGTCTTCTAGTCCAACCCCCTGCTCAAGCAGGAGAGTCTATACCATCTCAGAAAAGTGACTGTCCAGCCTCTTCTTAAAAACCTCCAGTGATGGAGCACCCATGATTTCTGAAGGCAAAGCTGTTGCACTGGTGAAGAACTGAAGAACAAAAAGATGAAAGAATACCCAATCAAGAAAAATAACCTAGAAACAAGGAAAATTAAGGAAGCACTGGAAATAACAAAGCAGCAAATAACAGTTACAGCCAAGAAGATCAGCAGATAGGAAGCTCACATTGCAAATTATAGGCACAATCTCCAATCTCAGAAATGTTTCTATCAACCCATCAATGGAGAGACTGCAGTGAATCAGTCAGTACCTGACAAGGAAGAAACAGTACAGTTCTAGCTGCAGATACGGGATAACCCAAAGAAATACAAGAAGAACACAACTTGCTTAAAGGAGGTGGATAACAATAAAAAAGAAGATGAAATGGTGGAGAAAAGAGCAAGGAAGATCAAGAATTGATCAGCACCAGGTGAAGATGAATTGTATGGGTTTTGGTCGAAACATCTGACTAGTCTACACCCACTTGTTGCCAAACAGTTTAGCAACATACAGTAAAGAGTGAAATTGAAGAGTGGCTAACAGCTGGAAAAACCTACTGATAATGAAAGATCCCAAAAAGTAGGCAGCATCAGGCATTTACAGGCCAATTACTTGCTTACCAACAACTTTCAAATTACTAACTAGTGTGATAGCTGATACAATCCAACTGCATCTAGTTGAAAATAAGCTTTTTCCACCTGAGCAAAAAGGAAACCACTCAAACGGCAGCGGAACAAAAGATCAACTTCTAATTGACAAGATGATTCTGGAAAACTGCAAGAGAAGGAAGACTAACTTGAATGCAGCATGGATTGATTACAGGAAAGCATTCGACTCCCCGATTGAATGATTGAATAATCAAGTGCCTAGAAATAACAGGTGTCAGTAGAAACATCACAAGCTTTGTGCAAAGATTGATAGCACAATGGAAGACACAGTTGCAGGTCAATGGTGAGAGACTGGGAGAGGTTAATATCAAGAGAGGAATCTTCCAAGGAGTCTCACTGTCACCACTGCTGTTTGTCACTGCACTGATTTCTCTGTCAACAATATTGAATAACTCAGGCCATGGCTATCAAACCTCCTTTACATGGATGATCTGAAGCTCTATGGAAAAACATCATCTGAAATAGAATCGCTGCTCAATGCTGTCCGTATATAGAATCAAGATATTGCAATGGAGTTTGGACTGGACAAATGTGCCATGTTTGTCATGAAATGGGGGAAAATAGTGACAACTGAAGAAATCAAGATGCCCTGTGGAAATAATATCAAGAGTCTGGATGAAGATGATCACTACAAATACCTGGACATCCTTCAACTGACAACATCAAGCACAATGAAGTTAAGAAAAAGGTGAGAAATGAATACATCAAGAAAGTGAAGAAGATCTTAAAATCCAAACTCAGTGGAGGAAATACCATCAAGGCTATCAACACCTGGACAATTCCAGTCATTAGATACACACCTGGAATAGTGGGCTGGACTCAAGCAGAACTAAAAGCAATGGATAGAAAGACCAGAAAAATAATGACAATGAATCATTCATTCATTCATGCAGTGACATTGACAGACTCTATCTACAAGGCAAATAGATGGGCATGGAATGTTGCAAGTACATCAAATGGTTGAAGAAGAAACAAGGGCTTTGAAAGAAAATCTGAAGGACAGTGAAGAAGATGCACTGAAGCGAGTATACCAGGAAAGCATACTGACTACTGGAGAGAACAAATTGGCCTACAAGAAAGATCAAATGAAGAAGAGAAAGGAGACATGGGAAGATAAAGCATTACATGGCCAGTACATTAAGAAAAACAGCAGGGAAAGCAGATAATAACAGGACCTGGCAGTGGCTAAGAGCAGGAAGGTTTAAGAGAGAAGACAGAATGGCTAATTCTGGCTGTACAAGACCAAGCCTTAAGAAAAATGCATACAAAGCCAGAATTGAGAAATCAGCAACAGATAGCAAATGCTGTCTCTGCAAAAAAAGCTGAAGAAACAGTAGACCAGCTGTTGCTTAGCTGCTGCCAGAAGATCACCCAAATTCAAGCAATGGTGTGACAAAGTAGCAACAATAGTGCACTGGAAGATCTGCAACAAATACCATTTGTCTGCAAGGAAGAACTGGTGGGACCATAAAATAGAGAAAGTCATAAAAAATGAAGAAGCTAAATTGCTCTGGGAGTTTAGAATTTAAAAGACAAGCACCTGCCTCATAACACCTCAGACTTAACAATCATCGATAAGAAAGACAAAAAAGTTTGGATAGTGTACGTGGCAGTGCCTGGAGACAGCACAATAGAAGTCCTAAATCCTAAACAGAGATCTGTTCCTTCACCCGCTCCACGGTGACGTCACAGCCGGAAGTCTCTCTCTCTCTTTTTTTTTTTTAAATATTTTTATTTTTTTAAAACAACAAAACATAACACACATAAACACACAGTGTATACTCCTTTTTTTTTCCTAAACAGCAATTTCATAACGGTAATCTTCTATTATTTACATTTTCCCCCCTTATTCTTCTTTAAAAAATATTTGTCCTTGTTGTCCCATTGTTTCTTATTTCCATTTTCTTCCTTCATACTATACTTCATACTTAGAATAATACATATTATTACTATACATTATTATACACACATTTTCCCTTTCTTGACCTTTCCATGTTTATTTTCATTTATTATTTCTAATCTCCAACCAATCATACCACTTATTCCATATTCCATAGTACTCTGTGTCTTCCTTTTCTTTTATCTCTTTTGTTAATTTGTCCATCTCCGCACAGTCTAAGATTTTCCTTATCACTTCTTCCTCTGATGGTATATTCTCATTTTTCCAGAACTATGTGTAAACTATTCTTGCTGCCGTAGTTATATGTAAGATTAAGTACCGTATTTCTTTACTATATTTTCTATTTAAAATACCCAGCAGGAAGATCTCTGGTTTCCAGTCTACAGGTTGATCTGTTATTTCTTCCATCCATCTTCTTATTTTAGTCCAGTATTTTTTCGCAACGGGGCATGTCCACCATAGATGATAATATGTTCCATGTACCTTTTTACATTTCCAGCATGTCGGCGAGTTGTTCTGGAACATCTTGGCAAGCTTTGCTGGTGGAAGATGCCATCTGTAAAACATCTTCAACTGGTTTTCCTTGAATGCCGCAGACATAGTCAATTTTATGTTTGTTTCCCATATTTTTTCCCATTTCTCCAATTTTATGTTGTATCCGAAATTTTTTGCCCATCTAATCATTGTGTCTTTGACAACCTCGTCTTCCATTTTATATCTCAGTAAATATTTATATATATTACTAATTAATTTTATTTCTGTTCCATGTATAATTTTATCCAATTCTTGCGGCTCTTTTTGTATTTCATATAATTTTTTGTCCTCTGTATATTTAGATTGAATTTGTATAAATGTCCACCAATCAATCTCTCTGCCTACATCTTGTTCCAATTCTTGTTTTGTTTTCAGATTTCCCTGTTCATTTACCAATTACTTGTATCTAATTATCTTATTTATGTCCAGTAGGTTTGGGTGTTTCAGAGCTTCTGTTGGGGATAACCACATTGGGATTCTTATGTAATGTTTTTGTTTTATTTTTTCCCAAGTCTGTAGCAATGCATCCCTAACTATGTGTCTTTGAAAGTATCTGTGTATTTTATATATTTCGTCCCATAGGAATGCATGCCACCCCGCTTGCAAGTCATGTCCTTCTAGTGTTAAAATTCTGGTATTTTTCAATTCCATCCATTCTTTTAGCCAAGTTAGGCTTGATGCTTGGTAGTATATTTCCCACTCTGGTAACGCCAATCCCCTTTTATCTTTCGTATCTTGCAAGAGTTTTAATTTAATCCTAGGTTTTTTCCTTTGCCATATAAATTTAGTAACCAATTTATTTAATTCTTGAAAGAATGTTTTCCCTAGTTTTATTGGAACAGGAATAATATTTTTGGCAATATATTCATTTTGACCGTTGCGATCCTCCCTAAAAATGAAATTTTTAGATTTTCCCAATTTTCTAAATCTTTTTTTATCTGGTGTAATATTTTATCATAATTATCCTCCTTAATCGAGGAGCACTTCGCTGTAAGCCAAATCCCTAAATATTTTATTTTCTTAGTTACGCTTATTTTTGTTTTATCTTCCAATTCGCTTTCCTGTGCCTTTGTAAGATTTTTGGTTATTAATTTGGATTTATTCTTATTAATCTTAAGTCCGGCTACCTCACCAAATTCTTCTATTTTTTGAATTAATTTAGGGCCGGTTTCTAATGGGTCTTCCAAAATAAATACCAAATCCTCAGCGAAGGCTTGGACCTTATATTCTTCCTTCTTAATTTTTAAACCCTTTATTTCTTGGTCCTCTCTGATTTTTGTCAGAAGTATTTCTAATGATAAAATAAATAGAAGAGGAGAGAGTGGGCACCCTTGTCTTACTCCTTTAGTTATCTCAATTTTTTCTGTCATTTCGTCATTCATAATTACCCTAGCTGTTTGTTTAGTATATATTTTCTCAACCATCTTTTCAAATTTTGTCCCAAATTCCATGTAGTTCAGTTGTGTTATAATAAATTTCCAGTTCAAATTATCAAATGCCTTCTGGGCATCAAGGAAAACCAGTGTAGCTTGTCTTTCAGAATGGACTTCATAGAATTCTAAGGTGTTCATTATTATCCTCATATTATTTTTTATCTGTCGTCCTGGTAGAAATCCATTTTGATCTGGGTGGATGTAGTTATTCAAAAATTTTTTAATCCTTTCTGCTATTATTGTTGCAAATGTCTTATAGTCTGTATTCAGTAAAGAAATCGGCCTATAATTTTGAATTTGTTGCAAGTCTGAGTCTTCCTTAGGGATGAGAGTAATAATTGCTTCAGTCCAAGATGCCGGTATCTTCGCCTCCTCCAGCACCTCATTACAAATCTCCAACATTATCCATTGTAGTGACTCTTGTGTATTTTTATAAAACTCAACCGGAATTCCATCTGGGCTTGGTGATTTATTATTTTTTTTGTTTTTTTCAATGCTGTTTCTAGTTCTATTACGGTTATTGGTCTATTCAACATTTCCTTTTGTTCTTCGGTGATTTTGCTCATTTTTGCTGCCTCTATATATTGTTTAACTTTATCATCTGCTATATCTTCCTGATAGAATAGCTTTGAGAAGAAATTTTGTATTATGTTCTTTTTCTCTTCCCGTCTATATTGTACTGTTCCACTTTCATCTTGTAGTTGATGTATTGTTCTTTTGCCTTTTTCTTTTTTTAATTTATAGGCCAACCATCGACCAGTTTTATTCACGTTTTCAAAATAATTTTGTTTCGCCATCCTAATTTTCTGTGCCATTTCTTTTTGTGTTGTCAGATTAATCTTGTGTTTTATAATATTCCATTTTTCTTTTATCTTTTTGTTTTATGGATCCTTCTGTAGGTCACTTTCTGTTTCTTTAAGTTCTTCTTGTAGTTTTTCTTGTTGAAGTCTCCTATCTTTATTTTTCTTAGAGTTGTATGCGATTGTCAATCCCCGAATGTAGGCTTTTGTAGTATCCCACAAATTTTGTGTTGATGTCTCTTCCTTTTTATTTACCTGAAAAAATAATGTCAACTCCTTTTCTAGCATCTGTATATATTGTTTGTCTTTACATAGTCTTTGATTCATTGACCATCTTTTTCTCTGTTTCTGGCCTTTCCATTTTATTGTTATTGGGTTGTGATCCGCCCAGTCATTAAGTCCTATTTCAATTTCCTCTATCCCGTTCTGTACTTCTGTTGTTACCCAGGCCATATCTATCCTGGACCAGGATTGATGCGGATACGAATAAAACGTGTATTGTTTGTCTGATCTGTGTGTCTCTCTCCATATATCCCGAAGGTTGAGTTCTGTTACCATGTTAAAGAACGATTCTGGTAATATATTTTTCTTCTTTTTGCTCTTTTTACTACTCTTATAGTCTTTCTTAACATCAACTATTGCATTTAGATCCCCAATCATACAAATACTTTCATAATCCAGATCCACTAGTTTCTTATGTACCTTTAAAAAAAAATTCATGTTGGTTATTATTTGGTGCATATACTGCCGTTAATAAAATTTGTTTTTGCTCTAATTCTATTTCCAACATTAAAATTCTCCCCTCTTCATCTGAATATATTAATTTTGATTTTATTTTTTCTTTGACATATATAGCAATTCCTCCTTTCTTGTTTTGTGCTAGTGTTGTGTATAGTGTTCCTAATTTTACATTCTCTAATAGTTTTCTATAATCCTTTTTTATATGAACTTCCTGAAGACATATCACGTGAAATAAGAAGAAAAGAGGGAACGCGTTAGAACTGCAAGCGGAGGGAATGCACCTCCCTCACTCTGAATGACTTACAAGTCAAACTGACTAGAAGGAGCCATGTTGAAAGGCGATGTTGTATGCAATATTTTTGTTAGAGTGATAACTATACTAATGTGATGGTCTCCTGGGCTGTAGTAGCTCCATGGTCGTTTCCCATCCTGGTGCTCCAAACTCAACGGGCACTTCATTGTAGGCTTCCCAGAGACTGGCTGAAACACCAGGAACATCAGAAGCAGAAGCAGGAGGTCCATAATTTATGGGGTGAATCAATCCTCGTTTCTAAACAAAACCAAGATTTAGAACAATTTGAAGCACTGTCTCAAACAAAGGATCTTCTATCGGGAAAGGGTAAATTCCTTAGGTCAACCTATCTGGGAACAAGTTTTGGGACAGGCAGGGGCTGTTCTCTTGAATATACCTTTGTCTCTATTCCAGGTGAACCTTAGTTTGTCACTGTCTGAATCAGGAAAGCCACTGTCATTTCTAACGAATTTATCATTTCCTAATACAAGATCCTTTGCATATGGCTTCAATCTATTATCTACATCAAAGGCAGTCACTGGAGAATTAGCATAACAGGTCTCAAGGGCCCAGATGGTCATATTTACAATGCAAAACAACCTCTCTTTTTCAGAGTCTGAACTTCTAGGCTCCATACAAAGAGGAGAGGCTGGAGAAAAGTCACAGATACATCCCTGGAGCCATTGTTCTGTTGTGGTTGTGTTCCTTCTTGTCTGGACATGTCCAGAAAGTGATGTTGGAGGAAGGTAGTTCAATAACAAGGAAACTGACTCCTGTTGTCCTTCAACGTGGACTCTTGTCTGCAGAGACTGCTGGGAAAGGTCACCCAGAGCTATGGAATTAGGTGCCACTCTAGATTGATGTTAGATTGATTGGTGGTCCTGTTCTGGTTATATGGATGCACTTGGTAGGATAGGACCCCTTTGACATTCCCTCTCAGAAGCTGTGTGTAAAACCTTCCCCAGAAGACTTCCAAGTTCTTTGAAGGTGCAGTTGTGTTTCTGGTTTATCTGGGTTGGTTGTTCAGAGATTAAGTTTCTTGTCTGTAGGGGGGTGATTAATATTTACATCTTGGCCTAGAAGGGAGAACTGGGGGACTGAGTGAGAAGTCAGACATGATGGGATAGGCAGGTCCATCCTTATGGTGAGAAGAGAGGATGATCCATATCCCAGATCTACTACTGCGTGGCCATTAGATTCTACTCTCAGTGCCTTGATGGCTCTGGGTTCAGAATATTCCATTTGAATGCCAGGTTTATGTGTAACAAAGCTGTTCTCCTCCATGATGTGATCTGCCATGTTTTGCTGAAGCCTGGTTGTTCCTGTTCTCAGTCAGAAACGTCCCCACCATGGTTTGTGAATGTACCCCAAAAGAGAGCCCAGGAAAGAGGAGAAAGGGTGGCTATTGTCATCTTTAGTTAGTTACAGACTCTCAGGAGGCTGCAGCTAGACTTTTGTTTTGTCTGAGGGTGGCTGCGTAAAGATTTTCCCAGGTAAAATATGTTGGGCAAATATGGTCCTTATCTCAGTTATAAACTATGGTTCAGGTGGTCTCCGCTGAATTAATTTAGTTTGGGGTTCCCATAAATCACTGATCTATTAGCCAACAGGTCCAACCTCAGAAAACAAACCAAGATGCAAGTGAAGTGCACCTGGCTCTCTTGTTTCAAGCTAAACCAAGCCATCTGCAACATACCAAATGTGGGTGTCAGGTCCCCAAAGCCCTTGTATATATCTCTCTTTATTTAACTATTCTTTGGGGCTTGCCATTCTAGTGGGAGGGGAGATCACTAGACTTTCGCTTTCTGTTTTTCCTTTCTATGCTTTTCCTGGCCCTTTACCCCTCCTCTCTTCGCCTGGAAGAAGACTGTATCTCCCTTATCAGGGAGACAGCTATGAGCAAACAAAACTGGAGAAGACCTTGAGATGTGCAACAACTGTGACAGTTACCCAAACATCATACAACCTGTGGATTGGCTGGATTTCATATGAATCTATGACTTTGGTGGGAGGAGGAAGAATTGCTAGTTTAATTACACTGTTTGAGCTGGCTTTTCCCCAGATCTCGCCTTGGCTTCCCTACTGTCACTAACCCCTAATAAAAGTTCCTTTTGAGACAATGTAATGTAAGGACCCACTTCAACCCCACATCTTAAGAAAGCAGAACTCTTGGAAACAATTTCTTCCAACAGGAACTTTTATTAAGAGTAGTTGATAGCAGGCATAATAGACAGGATCTGAGGGATTCTTTACAGATCGATACTTTAAAGGGTCCCTAAACAACCCCCCCCCCCCAGTTCATCCAGACAGTTCAGACCGGCCAATCCCTAGGTGTTAAGTCCATCGTGGGAAACAGAAGATAACATCAGTCTGGCTCCGTTTGTAGTACGATGTTCCACAGCTCTTCACACCTCCATTTGAGACCAGAGAAATAAGCTAGGCTCCGGATGTTTGTGTTTCTTTACCCCCTTTTTTCCTAACTGCCCAGTTAGAGAGAAGAAAGTTCAGAGAGATGCATAGTGCAGGAGGCAATTTCTTACATTGTAATGGGTAGCAGACCCAGAGGCAATAAACAAAAGGTTACTTTGTAGCGAATAGAGGAAGTGAAAGTCATAACCCTGCAGGCATATCCCCCCTCCCCCTTGGGAGTATGGCAGAATCCAGGGGAAGGTGAGATTTGGTTTTAGATCAGAGGAGATAGATAGAAAGGAAATATAACTGGATTCTGACATCCTGCCCCCCTTAAAAATAAGAGAGATCCACCTGTAGAGAAACAAAACAGGTACAGAGGTTAGTCTGGTTTGTTGGGATATTCTGTATGAAACTTCTTTAGAAGTTTCGGTGCTCTGACGTCACGTTTATGGACCCACTCGTTTTGTGAGGAGGGGAGGTGTTTCCATGCTACTAGGTATTGTGTTGCCCCATGATACTTCTTAAAATCTAGGATTTCTTTTATCTCAAAGTGTTGTTCTCCTTCCACCATGATTGGAGGGGGGGATTTTTGGCCGTAAGGGTGACTGTTCTTCTCTTTTCAGCAAGCTGCAGTGAAAAATTGGGTGTATTTGCCTGAGGTTTTTGGGTAGTTCTAATTCTACTGTTACTGGGTTTATGATTCTTTTAATTGAAAAAGGTCCTATATATTTTGGTCCAAGTTTTTTACAGGGTTCTAGGGATTTTAGGTATTTTGCAGACAAATATACCATTTCTCCTACAATGAATGGTATGGGTTTGACTCTCTTTTTATCTGCTTGTGCTTTGTATGCTTGCCTAGCTTCGTCTAAGGCTTTCCTAACTATTGGCCAGGTGTTTTGTAATTGTGCTATCCATTCTTTCAGCGATGGGATGTTCGGTTCGTTTGGGGTTAGTTCTGGCATAGGGTTGAAACTTTGACCGGTGGCTATCTGAAAGGGAGTGTAGCCCGTGCTGGAGTGGACTGCGTTATTGTAAGCAACTTCTGCGAAAGGGAGTAGGTCCGTCCAATTTGTTTGCTGGAAATTAATAAAGCATCTTAAGTATTGCTCAAGTACTGCGTTACAACGTTCGGATTGTCCATTACATTGAGGATGATGACTAGATGACAGTCCCTGAGTGGTCCCTAAAAGGGATAAAAATTCCTTCCAAAATGCAGACGTAAATTGCACTCCCCTATCAGATATGATGCGTTGGGGTGCCCCATGCAGTCTGTAAATATGCTGCACGAAAAGTTTCGCTAAAGCTTTTGCGGTGGGGATCTTTTGACAAGGAATAAAGTGAACCTGTTTGGAAAATAAGTCCTTGACCATCCAAATAACAGTATTCCCATTGCTTTCTGGTAATTCCACTATAAAATCCATGGATATTTCCTTCCAGGGTGCTGAGGGATTTGCCACTGGTTGTAACAGTCCAGGCGATTTCCCTTGCAACCTCTTAGCAGTTGCGCACGTTGGGCAGCTGGCCACGTAACTTTCTATGTCCTTTTTCATGGACGGCCACCAGAATTGCCTTTTAATTAAATGTAATGTTTTTACAAATCCAAAATGCCCTGCTGATTTTGTATCATGGCTTAGCTGCATGAAAGTGACCCTCTGGGTGGTTGGTATATATAACTTTTTCCCCACCCAAGGCAGTCCGTCCTTGATTGTGCACACGTGTCTATTTTTCTGGAACCATTCATCTGTTTCCAAAGTTTCCAGAATTCGATTCTGGTTTGGGTACCCAGCTGCGGCTTTAATTTAGATTGGGCTCTGTTGGTTACTGGCGCTGCCAGTTGTGGTTGCACCATAAGTGGTTTAGAATCATTGGCTCGTGTGCTGTTATATAGGGACATGCGATACAGTGCATCTGCCAAGAAGTTCTTCCCCCCCGGCAAGTGCTTGAGAGCAAAACAGAATTGGTGAAAATGCTGGGACCAGCAGGCTTGCTTGGGGTTGAGCTTCCTGGGTGTTTTTAAGGCTTCCAGGTTTTTGTGGTCTGTCCAGACCTGAAAAGGGATTTTATTTCCTTCAAGGAATTGGCACCACGTAAGTAATGACCAAGGTATCCCGTATGCCTCTTTTTCCCACACGGCCCAGCGCTGTTCTGTTTTGGTGAGTTTCCTGGACGTGTACACGAAGGGTTGCAATACCCCTTCATCGTTTTCTTGTAATAGTGCAGCCCCCACTGCCACATCACTTGCATCCGCCAGTATTACGAAGGGTTTGTCCATGTCTGGGTGCCTCAATACTGGTTCGGCAGAAAAAAGTCTCTTTAACCTCTCGAACGCCGCTTGGCATTCCATTGTCCATTTTAGTGGCTGGCTAGGTTTCACTGAAGATTCTCCCTTTGTGTTTAGAAAGTTTGTGAGGGGCAAGGCTATTTGGGCAAATGAGGGGATGAATTGGCGGTAAAAGTTTGCGAAACTGAGGAAACTTTGCAACTGCTTCCTTGTGCGAGGTGGTGCCCATTCTAGTACTGCTCTGACCTTCTCGGGGTCCATTTCAATGCCCTGTGGGGATATGCGATAACCCAGGTATTCTATTCTTTCCTGGTGGAATTTGCATTTCGATAATTTGCCATATAGGTGGGCAGCTCACAGTTTCTTTAAAACTGCTCTGACTAGGTTGACATGTTCCTCTTTGGTTTTGGTGAAGATAAGGATGTTGTCTAGATAAACCAGGACCCCCTTAAACAGTTGCTCCCTTAGTATTTCATTGATTAATTGCATAAATACTGCGGGGGGCCCTTGTAGTCCAAACAGCAAAACTTTGAGTTGGTAGCACCCCATTGGGCAATTACATGCGGTTTTCCATTCATCCCCCACCTTAATCCTAACGCGGTAATACACTTCCCTTAGGTCTAGTTTAGTGAAAATTCTTCCTTTCGAGAGGTGGGATAACATGTCCTTCATGAGGGGTAGGGGGTATAGGTTACTTTCACTGATTGCATTCATGGTGCGGTAATCCATGCACAAGCGCAAAGTGCCGTCCTTCTCTCTAAAGAGAACCAGGGCGGCTACCTTAGGTTTGGCAGTTTCAATAAACCCCCTTTCTAGGTTTTTATTTATGAATCTTTCCATTTCCTCCTTCTCCTTAGGGCTCATAGAGTATAGTCTGGGTTTCGGGAGTTTTGCCCTGGTCTTGAATTCTATGGCACAATCCGTGGGTCGGTGAGGGGGAAGCTCATCCACCCGTTCCTCGCTGAAAACTTCAGCGAGGTCTCAGTATTCTTCTGGGATCTCGGGTAACCCCTTTTCCTCTCCCACCTAAGCTTTCTCTGTTCCTGGGTTTGGTAGGGCTCCTTGGGGTTTTAGGTTTGCACGATCCCCCTTCGGGAAATTGATTTCTGCCGTCCTCCCATTTATCCAGGGGTTCATTTTCTTTAACCATTCCAGTCCTTAGGATCACTGGGCATTCCATGCTTATGGTCATTACAAATGTTATGTCTTCCTCATGGTTCCCCAGGGATAGGTGGACTGGTAAAGTGGCTAGGGTAGCTGACACCCCCCCCCCCTGTTATGGACCCATCTAACTGGCCAAATGAGATTGGTTGTTTCAGCCTCCTCACCAGAATCCCCAAGTTCCCCACTAGCGTCGGGCTAATGAGGCAGTGGGTGCAGCCAGAGTCTATTAAGGCTTTCACTTTGACAGCTTCGGGCATGGAGGGAGCTAATATAGTCACTGTCTTGAGGATGGGTGTGATGGGTCCAATTACCAGGGGTTCGTCCTCCGAGCTGTCATCCGAGGTGTCCACTGGCCCTGCGGTGTAGGCCGGAATTCCCTCCCCATGTTGGGCAGGGGTTGGGGGCTCCACAGCCTCTATCGCCCTCAGGGCGGGTTCTTTTGGCTTGGCTGGGGACTTCCCTGATTTCCTAGCTGGTGTATGGTCTTGGTTGTGCTGAGGGGCTTTTGATAGGCATCGTATGGCGCAATGCCCCTTTCTCTTGCATTTGAAACAGCCCATTGACTTTTTGGCCATAGCCGGTGGTTTCGCTGGCTCGCGTGTTGGCTCAGGAGGCGAGCGGCTCCATGGTTTTCCTCGGCAGTGCCTCTTCAGTAGGTCGATCTCTGCTTCCTCTGCCAGGACGTACCATTCATCGAGTTGGCGTGGGTCCCCTCGAGGCAGGCAAGCATTATACAGGTCGTAGTTTAGGCCATCTATGAAATGGCTAAGGAGGATGTCTTCCAGCCAGTTCAGCTTGTTGGAAATGGCCCGGAATTCTTGGGTATATTCAGCTACCGGGCATCTGCTCTGCCTCACCGTTTTGATTCGCTTGTGGGCCTTGCAATCAGCCAGGGGGTCTTCAAATTGCCTTCTCAGAGAGGACATGAAACGGTTTAAGTCATTGAGCTCTGGGGCATTGGAATCATGCAGGTTCACCATCCAGTCTGTGGCCACCCCATCCAGAGCGGATTGCACGATACGGATACGGGCTTTGTCACTGGGGATGTCCCATCCATATTCTTCCATGTAGCTGAGGACTTGGGTTAGGAAGAACCCCAAGCATGGTGGCTCCCCCCTGAATTTCACGTCCAGCAGTGGGAATCTTTGGATTTATTTGTGCCTTTGCTGCCAGCAGTATTGTCTCCCATCCTGATCACCATCTGCGGGTCGATGGGGAGTGGGGGCTGCTGAAGTGATATCTGCTGTTTCAGCGGACATCCCTGGGACTACCGGTTCCGATTCCCGCTCAGTGTCTCTCCAGCTGGAGCTCCAGGTGCTGGTGCAGCTGCAGGGTTCAGGTTTCTCTTCCCCTAGAGAGCCGAGGGTTCTTTTCATCAGGTCAATAGCTTTCTCTAGGATCCAGTTCGAGTGTTGTGCACAACTTCCTTCCTCTTCGCTAACGTGCAGGGATTTCTCCATCTCTTGCTTCCATTCGGGTTGGTGGCTGCCCCGTCTCAGGGTCACCTTTCTCGATCTCTTTTCCCACTCGCCTTTGTTTCCAACGCCCATCGACCACCGACGTTTGTGGTCGCACATATCCACCACTTCTTCTCCTGAGGAGTATGATGTTTCGGATCTCGACAGCTGGCAGGATCCCGGTCAGGGGGGAGGCTCCCTTTCCACGGGGTTTTCTTCCTTCCCTGCCTCGTCGTCCGACATTGTATTTTTTGCAAAATCCCCCAGTAAGGTTCTTCCTTCAAGGTTAACTATTACTGCAGATCCTGTCTAATGTAAGGACCCACTTCAATCCCACATCTTAAGAAAGCAGAACTCTTGGAAACAATTTCTTTCAAGAGGAACTTTTATTAAGAGTAGTTAATAGCAGGCATAATAGACAGGATCTGAGGCATTTCTTAGCAGATTGATACTTTAAAGTGTCCCTAAGCAAACCCCATCCCACAGTTCATCCGGATGATTCAGACTGGCCAATCCCCAGGTATTAAGTCCATCGTGGGAAAGGAGAGATAACATCAATCTGGCTCCGTTTGTAGCACGATGTTCCACAGCTCTTCACACCTCCTTTTGAGAAATAAGCCAGGTCCCGGAGATTGTATTTCTCCCCCCCCCCTTTTCCTAGCTGCCCGGTTAGGGAGAAGAAGGTTCAGAAAGATGCATAGTGCAGCAGGCAATTTCTTACATTGTAATGGGCAGCAGACCCAGTGGAAATAAACAAAAGTTTACATTCTAGCAAATAGAGGAAGTAAAAGCAATAAGCCCGCAGGCATATCCCCCCTCCCCCTTGGGACTATGGCAGAATCCAGGGAAAGGTGAGATTTGGTTTTAGATCAGAGGAGATAGATAGAAATGAAATATAAATGGATTCTGACACCTGCCTCTCATCCCAAAATTGATATTGTTTAGAAAAGAGGGGAAACAAAATTTCACTTCAGGCAGAAGGAATTTTAAAATCAGGTAATATATCAAGTTCTGATATAAAAGAAAATCCCAAACAGGCCCCACTCTTAACATTAGGCAGAATCCAAGGGGTCTGATTGCTTCCTTGGCAGTTAGAAGAGAGGCAACACAAGAGTTAAGTGTCACCAACCTAGAGTGGCACCAAACTCCACAGCTCTGGGTGACCTTCCCCAGCACTCTCTGGAGACTATGTTGAAGGACAGAAGACATCAGTTCCCTTGTTATTGAGCTACCTTCCTCCAGCATCACTTTCTGGACATGTCCTGACAGGAAGGACCCACAACCACAACAGAACAGAACCCCCAGGAGTGTATCTGTAATTTTTCACTAACATGCTTTTTCTCCAGTGTCCCCTCTGCACATGGAGCCCAGAAGAAGTTCAGGATCCCAAGAGGAGAAGTTGCTTCTCACTGTAATTATGACCACCAGGGTCTTTGAGATCTCTGTGCCTTTGATGGAGACATCAGATTGAAGCCATAAGCAAAGGATCTTGTATCAGAAAAGGATAAATTCCTTAGGTCAAGCTCTGAGGGAACACGTTTTGGGACAGGCCAGTGATCTGCTCTTGATTGTACCTTTCTCTCCTGCCAGGTGAAGCTGAATGTTTCTCTGTTTATATCATGAAAGTCTCTGGCATCTCCACCTTCTGAGAGTGGTTTGAATTCTTCCAATTGTTCTCTGCTGTTGGTGTTAGAAACAGGGAGAGGATTAATAAAGCCCTATAAATTATGGACCTGCTGCTTCTGGTTCTGATGCTGCTGGTGTACCAGCCGGTCTCTGGGAAGCTTAGAACGAAATGCCCGCTGAGTTTGGAGCACCAGGATGAAAATAAACCATGGAGCTTTTACAGGCCAGGAGACCATCTCATTGGTATAGTCACCACTAGAAATGAACTATCGAATATAATGTTGCCTTTCAACATGGCTCCTTTTGTTCCATCTCCACCGTAAGTTGTTCAAGGTGATGGACTTGCATTCCCCCCATTTTCTAATTTTAACAACCTCCTTCTTTTCTTCTTCTTTTGACTTGCTTCTATTTTACAGGACTTCTCTAATTTCCTGGATGATTTTGATTTCCTCTTTTTTCTTATTTTGTAGAAGAGACTCAAATCGAGAGATAGGGTTAAAAAAACCCAAAGGCAATCCAGATTATTTTCCTCTCCCTGTTCACTGCTGAATTCATCACTTGAATTCATTTTGTTTAAAGTAGTGATTGAAACAGTTGTCATTGCCTCTGCTCAGCCCATTCCCCTATTTGTATAACTGATTATTGGTTTTGGATCAATATTGGCTTAAGACTCAGTAGGTTTGGGGAGACAAAAAGGAATAAATTCTTGAAAAAAATGTTGTTGCTATTGATGATAATCACATGAACATTTTTTTATAGTAAGAGTTCTTATGCTTTTTTATACACCCTACAATTAATTTTCACCATTCAACTGGTCAACAAGAATCCCCAGCTCCTGCACAATCTCACACTTGGCTACAACATTCATGACAACTATTTGAGCCCTTCATGTACTTCAGATGCCTTGCTGGACATTCTCTCTACTGGAGAAGCCAATGTCCCCAACTACGGCTGTGGAAGGAAGGAGAACCTCCTGGCTCTTTTCGAAGCAGCTGGCAGGGAAATCTCCATCCAGATGTCAACATTAGCAGACACCTACAAAGTCCCCCAGGTTTGTGTGTGTTATTCTCTGTCTGGTAAAGTGAGCGGGATGGTGGTGGGTGAGCAACAGATCCAAGCATATCTTCTACATGGAATTCAAGAGTTGCTTTTCTCGATAATACCAAACATATCAATTATGTTTCTCCTCTTATGTTTATGTTCAAATTCCTCATAAAAAGCCTGAAAAGCAATAAGGTCCCTGTAGAGGACTTTCTCCCGGCTATTCAAAAAATATCCCCAGTTGTGGGTGAACTATTGGCATGTTCTTTTTCACATAGAAATAATACCTGACATATCTAGTTGTACTCAGGTTGGCAATAGTGGTGTTCCTTTATACAAACAAAATGGAATAAATAGGACTCTAGCAATTACAGGTTAGTTAGACTAATGGATATTGTGGCTAAAATATATACCATGTAGGAACTTAAGTAAACTTGAGGTTGGGTAGAACAAAAGTGCATTCCTTGCAGAAGAACAAGAAGGTTTTAAGTAGAGGAAAAAGGTTCACACAGCTGTATAGTAATTAATCAGTAAATTAATAATCTAATATTGACAACAGATTTCTTTTGAAATAGCTAATTACACAATATGTCAGTCGGGTAAACAACGGTTTTCTGGCTTTATAGATGTTACTGCAGCATTTGATACAGTAAATGGAAAAATATGATGCAGGAAATTGATTTCCCTTAAAATGGAACTCAGACTGTTGGCCCTGATCCAAGCCCTTTCCACAAGCCCTTGTTTGAGAGGGAGGTTTGGGCTCAGTGGAGCCACGAGAAGAAGGATCGATACTTACCTAGGTGTAACATAAAAGAGTACATATTTGAAAGCATCTTATTCAGTCTAGATATTAATTGCCAGGACTAAGGAAGGATTCTCATATACATGCCTAAAGTGCTAAATTGTTTATTTATTTAGCATATGGCAAAGGTATAAATAGCCAGGAGACTACATAGTGTTTGTTTCGCAGCCGAGGAATGCTAGTCCATTCAGTTTGTGCTCATGACCTCATCCAGGGTGCCCCACAGGGGGTGAACTGGCTCCGCACCAGAAAGACGAGAGGTTTCCTGTGGCATCATCCGGGCCTTCTCTCACCACCGATTTCACCTGGCAGTTGGGTGTCACATCCAAGCAAGTCCAGCACTGGCAGGGGCCCCACCATCTGCATGAAACACACCACACTTCCCACCAAAGTGGTACCTATTTATCTACTACCGTTGTCACAGGCCTTCGAACTGCTAGGTGGGCAGAAGCTGAGGCAAGCGATGGAAGGTCACCCCACCATGCAGTGACAGATCTCGAACTGCCGGAACAGATTCAGTGTCTTTAAGCCACCGAGCCTCTTACTTGCTAAATACACTTTGGTTTAAACTGATAATGCAGTACTGTTATCCTATGGATTAGATTGCGTAGACTGTTGAGAAAACTTGGCTCCTACTGACATAATAATTCTCTGATTATTGATAAATGAAAGTCAAAAGTTGTGGTCTTTGGAAGACAAATGTAGCCAATACAGCAAGTAACACCTTTCCTTCCCAGCGTTACTTTTATTTGAGACTGAATCTTGGGTCTGCCATCATCAAAGGATCCCACTTAGAGCAAGGGCAGGGTTGAATCTACTGCTTAAATTTTACAAAACATAGCTATACAGCTATTAGAGTATATAATGTGAAAGTTACTCCCAAATCCTTATATTGAACTGAACTTTGGGGCTTAAAATAGGCCTCTACTGGGATAAATCCAATCACTGGACCTGAGGAGTATTTTGGGGATGGATAAAAGGACTTCAGTTGCTGACTCAGAGCTGGATTGGGAATTTATGCAATTTCATCTTTGTCTAAAATCAGGGAAAATACAGCCATGTATAAAGGAAAATCCAGACTCTTTTAGTTCTATGATTTTATGTATCAGGACATCTGATAAAAATCACTGGTCCTTAGCAATTCTTAAAAGTAGGTAACTACAATCTCAGATGAACAACACACAACATAGTGCAAGGTGCCCAGGTCCTCTGGCTGCAAAACAAGCCCAAATCCTCACCCCTCCATCACCCTGCTTGGCGGTCGGTGTGGCATGTTACTGCTGATAGGCTGTGTGTGGTTTTCACCAGACGTGGCCCTGTGTGTTATGGCCAAACGTCTCCACTTTGGTCTCTTCCGTCCAAAGGAGAATGTTCCAGAAGTCTTGCGATTTGTTCAGGTGCAACTTGGCAAACCTCAGCCGGTCTGCCATGTCCTTTTTCGAGAGAAGAGGCTTTCTCCTGGCAGCCCTTCCAAAGAAACCCTGCTTGTTCAGTCTTTTTCTAATTCTGCTGCCATGAACATTTAACATGTTCACTGAGGCCTGTAGAGTCTGAGGTGGAACTCTTGATTTTTTGCAGTATCTCTGAGCATTGGGTGAACTTGCTGGGATGTTCACTCCTGGGCAGATTGGGAACTGCCTTGAATGTTTTCCACTTGTGAATAATCTTCTTCGCTATAGAATGATGGACTTTAAATTGTTTTGAAATGGCCTTGTAACCCTTTCAAGATTGATAGGCAGCAACAATTGTTCTCTAAGATCATTACTGATGGCTTTACCTTTTGGCATTATGTTAATACACAACTCAATGCTGGAGACGGGCAAACTCCTGAAACTTTGGCTTTTATAGAGGCAGTCACCCTTGCTGATGATCAATTAATCAAGGTCACTTGATCAGCAGCACCAGGCTACCTCTTAGCCTCTTCATACCTATGGAAGCAGTCAGGGTGTGCTTCATCTTTCACACACGGCTTCTCCATTTTGCCTTTCTTTTTGTAAAATAAATGATGATATTGTGTATTATGTCATGGGTTATTGTTTATCTGAGGTTGTATTTACCTAGTTTTAAGAATTGCTTAAGACCAGATGCTTTTTGCTATGTCCTGATAGGTAAAACCACAGAACTCAAAGAGGGCGTCCTTTCTTTTCCACACGGCTGTAATTCTTGGTGTACAGTTAAACCTCTGGAACCTGACAGAGTCCCAAAGTTCTCTGTGTTGGAACGTACAATATTGCAAATAAAGCCCTCTTGGATTCTGCAAATGACAAATTATATTAGGAGCTGTGATCTCCCCATCTCTTATATAACTAGAGAACGAGCCAAAAAATAATCAAGATGGGATAGAAATAAAAAGAAAAAAGAAAAAAATCAAAAGATTGCTTCATCAAGAATCTGGAATATTGAATGTCAACTGCATAAGAAAGAGAGAGATCAGAATCCTCCACTGCACATTAGACAAACTACCTTTTGGGATACTTGTGTTAAAGCAATATATTGATTCTGCAGTTAGAATTAAACATTTACATATAATACAGCCCTTAATTGGAACAAAATAATTCACTTCACCTCTACATATGTGGGTCTGATTGCAATAAATTGTAGGGGTAATACAGAAATACGATTCATATTTTTATTTTTATTCTTTTTTATTTCCTTTGTTTCTTGTATTCAATTTTTATATACAATGTTGTTAATTTTTTATATTTAATATTCTGGTTCTTGATATGGCATAATGACTAATCAACAATTATCTGTTTAATTTGTTCATCAAAACCAAGTTGAATTTATTAAAAGCTAATATTTTGGACTTTATCTGACCCCCAATATAACACAGCTTTCTTCATTGCTTTTTCAGATCAATCATGCTACTGCTTCAGAGGCTCTGAGTGATAAAAGGAAATTCCCCTTTTTCCACCGGATGCTCCCCAAACAAGGATTCCACTACCCAGCAATTGTCCAACTGCTCCTCCATTTTAGATGGACCTTGATTGGCCTCTTTGCTTCAGACACAGATAATGGAGAGAATTTCATGAGGACTTTCCCTCCTATGCTTGTCAGAAATGGAATTTGTGTGGTTATATCACAACTCTTCTCAAAAACTGGATATACAACAGCCCTCAGAGATGCCCTCACTAAGTGGAGACAAGTCAATGTTTTTGTTCATTTCCTGGAATATACTCACATTACTGACAGAATTCTTTCTTTCCATTTCGCACTTAGGCGTTTGACAGGACCCATTGAAGGGAAAGTCTGGATCAGTACAGTTTTGGGAACATATAGATTGAAAAAGAACAGACTTTATAAATACATCCATAGTATTTGGAGCTTTAATTTTCTGCCAAATGAGAGGCCAATGGATTATGCCTTTGAATCCCATTTCTTTGTGGAAGATCAATTTCAAGATCATTGTTTCCGCTGTTCTCTTTCCAAGCACGTCTTTTCTATCAAAGGCCGGAGAAGATGCACCCAGAAAACCCCGCTGGAGACCCAGGAGAAAAGGAACAGGCAAAAGGTCACAAATAGTCACCATTGTTACAGTATCATGAAGACTCTGGCCCAGGCCTCGAACACCGCCTATTCCTCCAGATCAAGGAGGAGAAGGAAGGAGGGAGAAAAGATCTTGGGGGCTCCACGGCTGCAGCCATGGCAGGTATGGGGGTCCCAATGTGGATCCATTAATCTCAGTTCCTTTGGAGAGGGAATCCAGAGGGGAAGGAGGGGAACCGTCTCAACCTTCTTATGCTGCAAAAGATCAACAGGTTTGGCCAATCTAATTGCTTGAGACATAATCTTCTAAACCGCAGGCACCATAACAGATAAATTTTGGTTTTACATGCTGCTAATTTTAAAAGGATGTATGCATTTTTAAATATACTCATGTCTTTATGGGTTTGTGATTAGCATAGTAGAAGTTTACATCTGTAACTTTGAAGGACACCCTGAGACCATCTAGCCCAACCCTCCTCTCTGCAGGAATCCCACTTAAAACTTCTCCCACTGATGGCTGCTCAGTCTTTCCGTCATCAGTGAAGGGGAGGCTGAACTCCTCTGCTTTAAGGGCTCAGCTCTGAAACGGCTCCTCCTTTCAGGAGGTTCTTCCTCTCATTCAGCCGGAATCTCCTCTCTTGTGGCTGAGCTTCTTTCCCCATTTCCCTCCCTCTGGAACAGCATTGAAGAGACCTGGAGCTTCTCTGCAGCTTCCCTCAGTTGCTGGAAGAGGCTGCACAACGCAGTGCTGGATTTATGGCCACAACAGAGCTCAAAATGTCTGTTGCTAAGCAAGACAGTTGTTAAGTGAGTTTTGCCCCATTTTACGACCTTTCTTGCCTTTTCTTGTGAAGTGAATCATTGCAGTTATTAAGTCAGTAACACGGTTGTTAAGTGAATCCGGCTTCCCTGTTGATTTTGCTCGTCAGAAGTCCCAAAAGGAGATCACTTGACCCTCAAACACTGTAACCATCATAAGTACATGCCAAGAATTCTGATTTTGATCACGTGACCCTGGGATGCTGCAGTGAGCGTCTGAAAAACTGTCATAAGTCACTTTTTTCAGTGCCCTTGTAACTTTGCACGGTCACTAAATGAACAGTTTCTCATAATCAACCTGATGTTTTCTAGGCGTTTATGAATAATCTCTTTTTTTCTATGATTCATTTTTTTGTCAACAGACATTTTTTTGTCACATGTTTCCTATAGCTTACCAATTGCAACAATTATATTTTATTAATATATATTTTGCCAATATATGGTTGAGAAATTTTGCTGAACCGTTCTTTTTTATTTATGAAGATAGGAGAAGCACCTGTTTTTCTAAATAAGCATATTTTGATGTTAGACAACTGCAGAAGAAAGATTCAAATGTGTAAAGGATAAATGGGATTTTTTTTAAAGGGTTTCAGATTTTAAAATTCTTGGATGTTCCCCTTGTAGTTCCATCCTTTTCTGCAGAAGAATGAGTTTTGCAATCTTTCTTATGTGAAACTGTACTTGGATCAAAATGGAGATGTAGCAGGAGATCTGGGAATCTTCAGCGGGTTGATTCTCCCCAAGGAGGATCCCATCAAGCAGCAAATGGGGAGTTTGGAAAAACAGAGACTTACTATCGACGAAGATGCTCTTTCACTGCTAAAGTTGCTCAACAAGGTCGGAGAAATTTTGGTGTCTTTCCTCTTTTTCCAAAAACTTAGGACCCATTTCATGTGGACTAAGGCTAGTTACCAGGGTCAATGACCTTCACTAAGAATTGAACATGGGGAGCAGAAACCTTGCAGTTTTCTTTCTATAGACCACTTGGGAGGCTTCCGTACTATTGACCAAGGTGTTCTTCAGCTGCTGTAATATTGAAGACTGTTTTTAGCTGATTCAGCCATATCCAACCTCGGATGAGAAACCCTCAAGTGCTGGAGGTTGAGTTGTTAATAGCCTCAAATTTGCTTGTTTCTTGTCCTCAAAGTGGGAGGGAATTCTGTTGAACTGTCCCTGAATTAAGGTTTGGACTGAATGTGATGAAATTGGATCATGACTGGATGCAGCTCCTGCTGGTCCCATTGGGAGAGAAGCTTCATCTTGTCCCGCTTAGGGAGAGGCCATTGGGAAATGGCTCCCTGAAAGGGAAGGTCCATGGTCTGTGATATTTTTAAGAAGTCCAGACCTGTTCAAAATTAGCCATATCTGTCTTTCACCCAATTGGAGGGAGCAATTGGGCTTCTGCCCCCAGGAAGGAGGTCCAAGACTTTCACTTCACATAATCCCTTGACCCAGAAACCTGAAACACCAAAACACAACTTTGATTCAAAGAAAAGCCCTTCCTGATATCAAAAGTAAGGAGACAGATTTTGACAGGAAAGGCTACTTAGATTTGGCCTTTGGCTATTAAGAGGGCTTTTCATCTGAAAATCCCTTGAATGGCATTGATTATCCTGTCTTACCTTCCTTCAGTCCCTCTGGGCAAAAAGGACTCTCCAAATTTAACTAATATTAAATGTGGGTCTTTCTTTCCTTGCCATTTGGAGTCTCCTAATTTCAGCTCTTTGACACAAAGGACGTTTTCTTGAATAATTGGAGGGGCCTTAGAAATATCTCCTTCTGACACAAGACTCGTACTCGGGTCCCATCTGTTGCAACCAAAGATTTGCAACTTAATATTTTTTAGGGACACATTCTCATGATCTCACCTCAATCTCACTAGTGTTCTAGAATCTATGCAGAAAACTTTATTCTTAATAAAGGAGAATATTTGTAGCTCAGGGTTGACATGAGGGGTCCTTGGTGTTCTCTGAGCTTGCTTGTTTTCTTGCAGACATTTCAATACCCAAACATTATCAGTGCTAGATGACCAGTATGGATGATGTTCCCTAGTTTGGGTAATGAAGCATCTGTAAGCAAAGAAGTAAGCTCAGAGAGCACCAAGGAACCCTCACCTTTAATCTTATTTCAGCAGCATGGCACCCATATGTATTGAACAAATAAAAATACAAATCAAGAAAGAACATCTGCTTTAAAGTTGACAGCTACAACTTATGAGGAATTTTTCCTTTATATCTTAACTGGGAGACTCTTTTGAATGAGTGTCAAAGGAGAGCAGCTTTGCAAGACTTTGTGTAGTCCAGAAGAAACCTTTCCAGATCCTACTGATCAGAAGTTTCCTTCTTAATCACATTTTATTCTACTTAAATAAATCTAATAAAATAACAACTTAATAAATCTTTGACAACAAATTTAATCAAAAAATTAACATGAGTAGATCATCATAGCCATGGATATATGAAGAGTGGAGGAATGCCTTTTAATATAGCCATCAGGAGGAATGGATTATTTGTCACTTAATGCTTCAATCTTTTCTGAATTCCCTCCCTCCAGACTATTAAGTAGAAAATAACTTTATTGCAATGTGTTATGCCAGAAGCAAAAGGGAGGAACTAAAGAAAGAATCTGCCAGGGTCACATCTCCTATACCTGTCAGAGATTTCATATTCACCTAAGTGAAGCCCAGAATTTACTTGTCTAATGTCCATTTCTCCTCTCCTTTTCCATGGATGGTAGCCCTAATGTATTTTCTTTGGCATTCCTATTTTTTCTGCATAGTCTCTGCCTCAGTCCAAATGTGTGGAAAACTGTCATCCTGGATTTGTCAAGAGGGCTCGAGAAGGAGAACCAGTTTGCTGCTATGACTGTGTCCCTTGTCCAGAGGGGACCATCTCCACTCAGGAAGGTGGGTGACAGTGGAGGAAGGGAAAGCTTTATGGAACTGGATTTATCCACAGCATTTTGACAAAAGTGCAAATTAAAACATGCATTGAAGCTCAACTTTTTTGTTTATTCAAAATGCACTAGAAATCCTCCAATTTCAGATACCTTAGCTACATAGGCATTAGAAAATTAGATTATCATTTTTCCCCCTGTGGAATGGTTAAGCAACACATCTTGGAAAATGTTCCTGGAATCAGGCGTTGTCCAAATAAGGTATTTCATGAAATGTAAAAAAGCAGAATATTAAAGAAATACTGGTTTTTGACTTTCTCAGATACAGAAAAATGCACCAGGTGTCCGGATGATAAATATCCAAATGAGGACAGAGTCCAATGTATCCCCAAAGTGATAACCTTCCTGTCTTTTGAAGATGTTGTGGGTATCATCCTGGTCTCTTTTGCCCTGCTCTTGTTCCTAACCACAGGCCTTCTTTTAATCATCTTCATTAAATATCGAGAAACTCCCCTTGTCAAAACCAACAACCAGGACCTCTCCTACATCCTCCTGGTCTCCCTCCTGCTTTGCTGCTTGTCTTCTTGTCTCTTCATTGGTCAACCAAGGAAATCTACCTGCCTTTTCCGACAAATGGTCTTCAGCATCATCTTCTCAGTTGCCATTTCTTCTCTCTTGGCCAAAACCATCACGGTGGTGCTGGCTTTCCTGGCCACAAAACCAGGAAACCAAGTGAAGAGATGGTTGAGGAAGAGCTTGGCCAATTCCATCATCCTTTCTTCTTCTGCTGTCCAAATTATCATCTGCTGCATCTGGCTGGGAATTTCTCCCCCATTCCCTGACTCTGACCTCCACTCCCAGCCTGGACAAATCATCCTGCAATGCAACGAAGGGGCTGTTGTCATGTTCTACGTCACCCTCAGCTACATGGGCTTCCTGGCTGCCATCTGCTTCACGGTGGCTTTCCTGGCCAGGAATCTGCCTGGGGCCTTCAATGAAGCCAAACTGATCACCTTCAGTATGCTGGTCTTCTGCAGTGTTTGGGTGACTTTTGTGCCCACCTACCTGAGCACCAAAGGGAAATATATGGTGGCTGTGCAGATTTTCTCCATCTTAGCCTCCAGTGCTGCTCTGCTGGGCTGCATCTTCATCCCCAAGTGCTACATTATCTTTCTGAGGCCAGACCTGAACACAAAGGAGCATCTTACATCTAGAATAAATGTAAAAACATGAGGTATGACATGTGATGTTGGAAGAATTCTAAAATTCCTGTTACTTGAGATATTCTTTCCATTTAGATAGTATTCAGGAGTCAAAGAAAATGATATCAATGTGTTTCAAAATGGGAAAGTGTTGAACGACTGGAATTCTTGTAGGTCCCTTCCCTTTCATCTCAATAAATCTTGCTAAAGAGAACTCTGCAAAAGTCATTCAGAGGAATTTGCTACTGGATGTGACACCTTATAAAAAATAATGTGGGCACTTTTTCCTACTGACAGCAGCTAAAAGTGTCTGTGTGAGAGAGAGCAAATAGGAAAAGAGGTCAGAAGGAAGTTGTGGGAACCAAGCACCAACCGGGTTGCCTGATCTTCTCCATGAGAATGCCAGAATGATGTGAAATGCCATGTTTGACCGGCTTTCAGCAGGGGAGGCAAATCTTCATCCGTCTTATAGAGTTCTTTCTTGATTTCCTGATAAAACCTCCTTTGCAGAAAGTGTTCAGCAGAACAGCTGTCTGGGATTTCAGCTTGGGATTGTTTTTATTTTGGTGTGTATCTTTAAGAAATTTCCTCTGTATTTATTTTTCTTTTCATCAACCAGAGAAATAAAATAGCAGTTTTCAGGCCCTTTAATTTTCCACTCTACAATTTGTACGTAAAGCATTTCTCTGCTCCTCTTCCAAGCTTGTCTTGTCTGTGAAAGGTTGGACAAGATGTCCAGGGAAAGAGGACCCTGAGACTTTCCCCAGGAGGATACTGGAGGGATCCTGTCTGAAGGCAGCCGCATCATTGACTGAGTAGTCTGGACTGAAGCAGGAGCTTCAATGCTGTGTATTCATCCAGGTCCAAGAAGGAGGTGCAAAAGGGTGGGAAAATCTAGATTTGCAGGAAGAGGCACCCATGGAAGATATTCTGTTTTCCAACCACAAAGATTGCTGATGAATTGGCAATCTGTCTGAGGTTTCAGAATAGCTTCTAATTGCTGATCAAATCCCTTTGCAAATTCCGTTTTAAGCAGGTAAAAAAAGCTTTGATGGATCAGACCAAGGTCAATCTAAGATTCTCAGTGACCATACAGAGATGCCTCTGGTTTGCCCACAAGGAGAAGGCAGAGACTTAGGGCTTTGCCCAACATGGTACGAGTGTTTCCGCACAATTTCACTTTCCTCCATGACACCACACAATATTGGACACTCAGCCATCTCACTATCTAGGAATCCCTAATTCTGGTATCCCACATTAATCTGAGAATTTTTTCCCAAGTTTCACACCCCAATCAAAAAGGACTAAGGCGGGACTGGAACTCAAGAGCCTCCTGGTGATTGCCCCAAAGTCACTCAGGAAGTTTTCTTGACTGAGGATTAGAACTCAGAGCCAGCTGACTTTCATGCATAAGGCAGGACTAGAACTCAGTCCCCTGATGATTGGCTCTGTTCTGTCCCAGCCTATGTACATCCTTGTTACTTCACAAAGACAACCCCTCCTTTAACAGTAGACTGGAAAATAAACCCTTTTTATTTGAGTTACAGACCTGGTAATTGTCCCAGAAAACCAAAGCAACAGAACACTTTTCCAATGGAGACCTTGTCCAAAAGCAAAAACCGAGCACGAGTCAAACAGGAAATAACTCACAGACAAAATTAACAGACCATGATCTCTTGACTCTGAAGTTCTTTGCAAACGGTTGCCTTCAGAACCAGCCCTGCCCACATATTCCCTTTTTGTTATGCAGCCCCCAAGGTGTGGCTTCTCACTGCTTTCTCCTCTTCCCCTGGAGTTGTCCCATTGCCTCCCTCTGTCTTACTCGTGTGACCAGCCTATGTTTACGAGCGTCTCTAAGGTCTTCCAGTTGTGCTTCCTCCAAGTCTGACTCATCTTCCCAGCACAGCTGGCTCTCAGCTCGATCATGAGTGGAAGGACCAGCCTCCTCATTAGTCTGTAAGTCCTGCAGCTCATCAGAGCCTCCATCCAACTCTGATGGCTCTCCAGGCCCCTCCTCCTCCTCCTCCTCTGATTCCCCTAACTTTTGTGCATAAGGCAGGACTAGAACTCAGTCCCCTGATGATTGGCTCCAAGTCACTTGGCTCCAACCCCAGTTTTATTTTGAAGGTGGGATTAAAACTCTAGTGATGGGCCCAAAGTCCCTCAGCTGGCTTTGATTCCCGCATCCTCCTGCCCCCCCAACACAAAAGGCTCCTTCTGTTCCTCCTGGCTCCCCCCTCCCCTCACCTGAATACACAGCTGTCACTCAAGCCCCTGTCCCTCCCCACCCTTGGTGCCCAGGTTAGGCAGTGCCGCCCCCAGCCCTGGCAGGTGGGCCGCCCGAGCCCCCTTTTCCCTCCCACCGCCTCCTCCCCGCAGGAGCCTCCTTGGGGCTAGCCGGTAGTCTCTCCGGGAGCCAGTGGGGGCACAGCAGGTTGAGAGTTAGGGGTGGTCAGAGGGGCTCCCTACCAGCCAGGCTGCAGAGATGGAGGGTGGGTGCTCCCTTCACCTCTTCCCCCCTGGGCCGCGCAGGGGCTCCTCCATCTCCAGAGGTTGTGCCACCCCCTGCCAGGAGAGCGGCCAGAGGAGCCACGGGGGGGGTGAGCGCGGCACCCGGGTCTGAGAGCGGGAGGAGCCCTGGAGGGGTGGTGGTGCAGGGGAGGGGGCTCCCTCCTTCCCCCAGAGAAAAGCCGGATGTCATGGTTCCGACAGACAGGTACGAATAAAGCAGAACTCCCAGGCTTGAAAATTCCTCAAAGAACATGTTTATTAGTTACAAAGTATCAGCACAGTCAAGAATGAAACCAAGTCTGGATACACACGTAACAATTCCCCAATACAAAGTTAGAAATCCCAGCCATAAAACCATGCAAGTAACTACATTCCCCAATGCAGTCATTTAGCGGGCTTTTTCCACAACGCCCAGCCTGCCGGCTCGGGAACAACCGATGACCTTGGTTCCCATGGGACAAAAGATGATTAAGACGAGTGAAGCACCTGGGAAACCCCCTCCCCCATCCATTCTATGTGGCAATGCAGAATGAGCAGGAAAATGGCTGTAGCCATGCTCAGTCGCAGGGTTGACACCGGGCTCTCCGCATTTGCCCCCCGTCCTTCTCCAGCTCCTAGTGCAGTGGTGGCAAACCTTTTAGAGACCGAGTGCCCAAAAACTGGCCCCGCCCCCACTCCACCCCCTGCCCCGCCCCGCCCCACCCCCTGCCCCACCTCCGCTCCGCCCCACCCTGCCTGCCCTCAGGGCCACTCAACGCCTCCAGGGCCCACTGCAGATCGCCCAGGCAGCCCTGCAGCACCATGGCCACACCCTCTGCCCGCGCCCCACAGCATCAACTGTGCGCGTTGGGGCATGAGGGCAGAGTCTTGTCTACGCTGCCTGGCTGCCATGTCCTTGGCTGCGCTGCTCCGCATGGGCCATGCTTGGGGGCGACTCTTCTCCAAGGGGGCTGCTGGTGAGGAGGGGGTCATGAGCGGAGGCAAGGCTGGGGCAGCGGCACGTGTCCTAGTGCCTCCTTTTGCTTCGCTCGGCTGGGCAGTCCCAAATTTGCCTGCCAGGAGATCCCCCACTGGTCTCACCGCAGTGCCGCCTGGCCCTTCCCACAGGGGGTGCCCTTCCTCCTCAGGAGCCCCAGGGATCCACCACCCCCTCCGCAGCTGCTGCTGCCCCCACCAGAGGACCCCGCAGCCCTGAAGATGCTTCAGCGCCCTTTAGACCTCGGCCATGCCCACTGTGGACCCAGCCGGGCTGAGCTGGAGGGCCCAAAGGAAGCTGGGAATCTGCAGATGATCCCCCGTGATGGCTATTTCAGCAGCTCCGTCATCTTGGGAGAGGCTCGCTCTGCCCCCTGTCCGACTTCTCAGACTGGCCGTCCCGCGGGGTATCTCGCTCTTCCACTGGGGCAGGGACTGGATCTGGCCGGGACTGACTTACGCTCCTGGGGATTTTGGGTGGGTGGTTGAGTTAGGCTGGCTGGCTGGCTTCCACTCTGCTCCCGAATGGGAGAGCTGCGTAAGGGAAGGTCACAAATGTGCTCCAGACACTTTATGGCAGCTGATCAGGGAGGAAAACTACATGTAAGGAAAAAAATGGGAGAAGGGCAGAGACAGACAGACAGACAGACAGACAGAGACTTCTGAAGAGGGCGGCGTTTTCACTGGTTTGATCTCTGAAGTTTTGTTTAGATCTGGCTGATTCCTCTTCAGTGATTTGCAGTTACAAAATCATCCAAAGAGAAGGAAAGCGGAAGGGATTTCTTTCCTTTCACCTTCCTCTTTTCAGGCAGCTGACACAGACTGAATGCAAATCCCTCCTTCACTGGGATCACCTGGATTTTGTGGTGGGGCAGGAGATCACACAGAAGCGACCCCTTCTCTTTATTGATTGATGAGAGTGGCCTGGACCCCCATCTTATGTGCTACATCCCTGGGTGGGTCGGTGCAAAGGAATAAAATATAAAACCCAACAAAATGACAGCTACCAGAAAAAGGAGACTCTGGTGCCGAGGGAGCCATTCTCCCCCTCACATCCTTTGGACTGGAGTCTCAACCTGCCCTCTGGATTTGGGGGGGGGGATGAACTGGCCATTTGGGGTGTCCTTATCGCCCAATAAGAGGGTGCAAGGGGGGTGCTGGATTCCACAGAAATCCTCTTTCCCCTGGCAGGGGCAGCCGTGGGAAATGTGGGCCAACTCGGCCTCTTGGGATGGCAACATCTGGCCGAGAGGAGCTGGAGGGACCCACCCTGTTTGGCTTGGAGGGAGGGGCCGGTGCCCTCCGAGAGAGGCGCCCTTCCAAATATCCCAGCTATTCCTGGCTTCAAAAAGGGACCACCAGCTGTCAGAACCCAATTATATTTTATTTCTAACTAATCTACTCTGGGAAAACCCAATTCTTACTCTCTTTTGGATTCTGTCATACTACAAAGGGGGGGGAGTAAACACGAGTGTTTATGACTGGCATTCCTTCTATCATCTACAAATAAACATCCTCTGTGGATTCCCTCTCTGGAGTACTAACCATAACAATAGGCAATCAGCCTTTGATCTCACTTCCTATGGAGCCTCCTTTCACCGGCAGCAAGTAAAAAGGGGGGGGGGGAGATTGCAACGTTTGGGATCCGATGGATTTAACACCCAGCCATCTGCCAATTTGGATTGACCAGAAGGAATGTGGGGTGGGACTGCTTGGGAACGCTTTAAAACATTGAATGATCAAGGGGGTCCCCCAGATCCTGTCTAGCACACCTTCAGTCAGTTTTTCTTAATAAAGATTCCTGTTGGAAAACCCGTTCCAAGAGTTCTGTCTTCTTAAGATGTAAATTGAGGGGAGTCCTTACATTAGACAGGATCTGCAAAATTAGTCAACCTGGAAGGAAGAACCTTGCCGGGGGACTTTGCAAAAATTACCATGTCAGACGACGAAGCAGGGAAGGGGGAAAGCCCCCCGGAGAGGGAGCCGTTGCCCCAACTGGAAACCTGCCAAATATCCGGATCTGAAGGGTCAGATTCCTCAGGAGAAGAGGTGGTGGAGACGCGTAACCACAAGCCTCGGTGGTCAATGGGCGTTGGAAAGAAAGGCGAGTGGGAAAAGAAATCAAGAAAGGTGACACTGAGACGGGGGGCCAACCAACCAGGATGGAAGCAGGAGATGGAGAGATCCCTGCACACAAGCGAAGATGAAGGAAGCTGGGCACAGCACTCGAACTGGATCCTAGAGAAAGCTATCGAATTGATGAAGAGGACCCTCAGCTCCCTAGGAGAGGAGAATCCTGAACCCCACGGCTGCACCAACTCCTGGAGCCGCAACTGGAGAGACACTGAGGGGGAATTGGAACCTGCAGCCCCGGGGACATCCGCTGATCCAGTAGTCCCCACCCCCCGCCGACCTGCAGAAGGAAATCCAGATGGAAGACAATACCGATGAAGAAGACACCGCTCCATTCAAAGACTTCCGCCGTTGGACGCAAAATTCAAGGGGGAGCCGACACGCTTGGGGTTCTTCCTAACCCAAGTCCTTGGCTACATGGAGGAACATGGGCGACACATCCCTAGCGACAAAGCCCGTATCCGGATCGTGCAATCTGCTCTGGATGGACCGGCCGCCGATTGGGTGGTGAATTTGCATGATTCCAATGCCCCAGAGCTCAACGACTTCAACTGTTTCATGTCCTCTCTGAGAAGGCGATTTGAAGACCACCTGGCTGATCGCAAAGCACGTGAAAGAATCAAAACGATGAGGCAAGGCAGACGGCCAGTAGCTGAATATACGCAAGAATTCCGAACCATTGCCAGCAAGCTGAACTGGCCGGAAGACATCCTCCTTAGCCATTTCAAAGACGGTCTGAATTACGAACTATATGATGCTTGTCTGCCCCGGGGGGACCCACACCAACTCGACGAATGGTACGTCCTGCCAGAGGAAGCAGAGATCGACCTACTGAAGAGGCACCGCCGAGGAAAACAATGGAGCCGCTCACCGCCTGAACCAACGCGTGAACCAGCAAAGCCATCGGCTATGGCCAAGAAACCAATGTGCTGTTTCAAATGCGGGAGAGAGGGGAATCGGGCTGTAGAATGCCGCTCAAAAGCCCCCCAGCACAACCCAGGCAGACCACTGGCCAGCAAATCTGGGAAGTCCCCAGCTAAGTCAAAAGAATCTGCCATGAGAGGAATAGAAGCTGTGGAATCCCCTACCTCCACCCATCGTGGGGAAAGAGCCCCAGCCTACACCGCACGGCCGGTGGACGCCCCAGATGACAGCTCGGAGGGTGAACCACTGGTAAGTGGATCCATCCCACCCATCCTCAAGACAGTGACTATATTAGCCCCCTCCATGCCCGAAGCTGTCAAAGTGAAAGCCTTAATAGACTCTGGCTGCACCCGCTGCCTAATTAGCCCAACCCTAGTGGGAAATCTGGGCATCCCAGTGAGGAGGCTGGAACAACCAATCTTATTTGGCCAGTTAGATGGGTCCATAGCAGGGGGGGTGCCAGCTACCCTAGCCACGTTACCAATCCACCTATCCCTGGGAAATCATGAGGAAGACATAACGTTTATAGTGACCCCAGGCATGGAATGCCCGATGATCCTAGGGCTGGAATGGTTAACAAAATGGAACCCCTGGGTAAATTGGAGGACGAAAGAAATCAATTTCTTGAAGGAGGACCCTACAGACTTAAAACCCCAAGGGGATCTATCAAAATTAAAAACGGAAATAGCGTGCATGGGTGAAGAAAAGGGGCTACCAGAAATACCAGAGGAATACAGAGACCTGGCTGAAGTTTTCAGCGAGGAGAGGACGGATGAGCTTCCCCCCCACCGACCCACGGACTGTGCCATAGAATTCAAGCCCGGGGCAAAACTCCCAAAGCCCAGATTATACTCCATGAGCCCAAAGGAGAAGGAGGAAATGGAGAGATTTATAAAGAAAAACCTAGAAAGGGGGTTCATTGAACCAGCCAAACCTTAGGTGGCCGCTCCGGTCCTCTTTAGAGAGAAGACGTACGGCTCTTTACGCTTATGCGTTGATTATAGGCTCCTTAATGCGATCAGTGAAAGCAACCTATACCCCCTACCCCTCATGAAGGACATGTTATCACACCTCTCGAAAGGAAAGATTTTTACTAAACTAGATCTAAGGGAAGCGTATTACCGTGTGAGAATTAGGGAAGGAGATGAATGGAAAACAGCATTTAATTGCCCAATGGGGTGCTACAAATTCAAAGTTTTGCCTTTTGGATTACAAGGGGCCCCCGCAGTATTTATGCAATTAATCAATGAGGTACTAAGGGAGCACCTATTTAAGGGGGTCCTGGTTTATCTTGACGACATCCTCATCTTCACCAAAACCAAAGAGGAACATGTCAACCTAGTCAGAGCGGTTTTAAAGAAACTGCGAGCCGCCCACCTATATGCCAAATTATCAAAATGCGAATTTCACCAGGAAAGAATAGACTACCTAGGTTACCGCATATCCCCACAAGGCATTGAAATGGACCCAGAAAAGGTCAGGGCAGTATTAGAATGGGCACCACCTCGCACAAGAAAGCAACTGCAAAGTTTCCTGGGTTTTGCAAACTTTTACCGCCAATTCATCCCCTCATTTGCTCAGATAGCCCTGCCCCTCACGAGCTTACTAAAAACGAAGGGAGAATCCTCAGTGAAACCTAGCCAGCCACTAAAATGGACAATGGAATGCCAAGCGGCAGTTGAGAGATTAAAGAGGCTTTTTTCTGCCGAACCAGTACTGAGGCACCCAGACATGGATAAACCCTTTGTAATACAGACGGATGCAAGTGATGTAGCAGTGGGGGCTGTATTATTACAAGAAAATGAGGAAGGGATGTTACAACCCTGCACGTATACGTCCAGGAAATTCACTGAAACGGAACAGCGCTGGCCCATGTGGGAGAAAGAGGCATATGGGATACGTTGGTCATTACTTACATGGCGCCAATTCCTTGAAGGCAATAAAATCCCTTTCCAGGTGTGGACAGACCACAAAAATTTGGAAGCCTTGAAAACACCCAGAAAACACAGCCCCAAGCAAGCCCGCTGGTCCCAGCATTTTCACCAATTCAATTTTGAGCTCAAGCATTTGCCGGGGGGAAAGAACTTTCTGGCAGATGCATTATCTCGCATGCCCCAATATAACAGCACGCGAGCCACTGACTCTAAACCGATCATGGGAGAATCACAACTGGCAGCGCCAGTGACTACCAGAGCCCAAGTTAAATTAAAACCACAGCTGGATAGCCAGACCGGAATTGAATTCCGGAAAAGTTTGGAAACAGATGAATGGTTCCAGAAAAATAAACACGTGTGCACAATGAAAGACGGACTGCCTTGGGTGGGGGAGAAGTTATATATACCGACCACCCAAAAAATCACATTCATGCAACTTTGCCACGACACAAAATCAGCAGGGCATTTTGGATTTGTAAAAACATTACACTTAATTAAACGGCAATTTTGGTGGCCATCCATGAAAAAAGACATAGAAAGTTACGTGGCCAGCTGCCCAAAGTGTGCAACTGCAAAAAGGTTGCAAGGGAAATCGCCAGGACTGTTACAAACAGTGGCAAATCCCTCAGCCCCCTGGAGGGAAATAGCCATGGATTTTATAGTGGAATTACCAGAAAGCAATGGGAATACTGTCATTTGGACGGTCACGGACCTATTTTCCAAACAGGTTCACTTTATTCCTTGCCAAAAGATCCCCACCGCAAAAGCTTTAGCAAAACATTTTGTGCAACATATTTACAGATTGCATGGGGCACCCCAACGCATCATATCTGATAGGGGAGTGCAATTTACATCTGCATTTTGGAAGGAATTTCTATCTCTTTTAGGGACCACCCAGGGACTGACGTCTAGCCATCATCCTCAGGGAAATGGTCAATCAGAAAAATGTAACGGAGTACTTGAGCAATATTTAAGGTGTTTTCTAAATTTCCAGCAGTCAGATTGGACGGACCTGTTGCCGTTTGCAGAGGTTGCCTACAATAATGCAGTCCACTCCAGCACAGGTTACACTCCTTTTCAAATAGCTACTGGCCAAAGTTTCAACCCCATGCCAGAACTAACCCCAAACGAACCGGCAATTCCATCACTGAAAGAATGGATGGAACAATTACAAAACACCTGGCCAATAGTGAGAAAAGCTCTAGAGGAAGCTAGGCAAGCATACAAAGCACAAGCAGATAAGAAAAGGGTGGAACCCACACCATTCATTATAGGGGAAATGGTCTATCTGTCTACAAAATATTTAAAATCCATACAACCCTGTAAAAAACTTGGACCAAAATATATAGGGCCTTTTCCAATTAAAAGAATCATAAACCCAGTAACAGTAGAATTAGAATTACCCAAGAATCTTAGGCAAATACACCCAATTTTCCACTGCAGTTTGCTGAAAAGAGAACAACAGTCACCCTTACGGCCAAAAATTCCCCCCCCACACCAACACCAATCATGATAGAAGGGGAACAACATTTCGAAATAAAGGAAATCCTGGACTCTAGAAAATATCATGGGTCAACTCAATACCTAGTAACATGGAAGCACCTCCCCGCCTCTCACAACGAGTGGGTCCATAAACATGATGTCAAAGCCCCGAAGCTTTTAAAGAAGTTTCATACAGAGTATCCTAACAAGCCAGACTAACTTTTATACCTGTTTTGGTTTCTCTACAGGTGGACCTCTCTTATTTTTAAGGGGAGCCGGATGTCAGAACCCAATTATATTTTATTTCTAACTAATCTACTCTGGGAAAACCCAATTCTTACTCTCTTTTGGATTCTGTCATACTACAAAGGGGGGGGAGTAAACACGGGTGTTTATGACTGGCATTCCTTCTATCATCTACAAATAAACATCCTCTGTGGATTCCCTCTCTGGAGTACTAACCATAACAATAGGCAATCAGCCTTTGATCTCACTTCCTATGAAGCCTCCTTTCACCGGCAGCAAGTAAAAAGGGGGGGAAGATTGCAACGTTTGGGATCCGATGGATTTAACACCCAGCCATCTGCCAATTTGGATTGACCGGAAGGAATGTGGGGTGGGACTGCTTGGGAACGCTTTAAAACATTGAATGATCAGGGGGGTCCCCCAGATCCTGTCTAGCACACCTTCAGTCAGTTTTTCTTAATAAAGATTCCTGTTGGAAAACCCGTTCCAAGAGTTCTGTCTTCTTAAGATGTAAATTGAGGTGGGTCCTTACACCAGCATTCCTTATCACACCTTGGGGGAACAAAAAGTGAGAGTCCTTGCAGCCTGGGGGCTAAAAGAGGACCACCTGTGTGACCTCCCCAGACCCAGGTGGGCCGAAAGCTCCCTCTGGCGAGGGTGGAGCTGGAGACCTTCCTCCCCATCCAGACCTTCCCGACCTCCGTTCAGACTGGCTGGCTGGGCTTGGCTCCCCTGGCTCAGAGCTGGGGGAGGGGAGGTCAGAAAGACGCCCCAGATGCCGCTCAGTGGCAGCGGATGAGGGAGGAAGACTCTGGGGAAGGGAGAGGCGGGAGGGAGGGAGAGGAGAAGCCCAGAGAACTGCAGGGGTCCCTTCCGAAGAGGGCAGCCGTCCGAAGGGCTTGACAGGCATGATTGGCGGGTCCTGCGCAGGTGAGGGGCTGAGGGGGGGCAGGACTGCAGGGGAAGCCTGGCTGCTCTCCAAAGAGGGGGAGGGTCTTTGACAGGGGGGAGCATTGGAGAACCCCAAACTTGCCCTCTGCCCCCCACTCCCTGAATCAATAAGCAGCTTTGATTCCGGGGGGTTAATGGGGTGACAAGCTCCTGGGTGTGGCTGTTTGTGCAGAATTTGTGCCTTGTTTCAGTGCCACTCTTGACTTCGGAAAAGGGGTCCAGGGGGTCCAGGGAATGAACCCCCCCCCCAGCAGGAGCAAATGGAGTCCCACATCCGAGAGGATGAGGAGGAGGGAATCGCTCTTCAGGGCTGTTCTTGGATAATGAACATAAATGCAGGCAGTCCTCCACTTATAACAGTACATTTAGTGACTGTTTGAAGTTACAACGGCGCTGAAAAAGTGACTTGGGACCATTTTTCACACTTATGACCGTTGCAGCATCCCCAGGGTCACGTGATTTACATCCGGATGCTTGACAATTGACTCACATTTATGACCGTCGCAGTGTCCCGGAGTCACATGATTCCCTTTTGCGACCTTTTGACAAGCAAAGTCTGTGAGGAAGCCAGATTCACTTAACAACTGTGTTACTCACTTAACAACCACAGTGATTCACTTAACAACTATGGCAAGAAAAGTCATAAAGTGGGGCAAAACACAAATTTCCCCCTTAGCAACATAGGTTTTGGGCTCCCTTCTGGTCGTAAGTGGAGGAATGCCGGGAGTAGCCATTCTGCAGCTCCCCCAGGGAGGAAGGAGAGAAATGCAGAGGATTCCTAAGCAAAGGGAGGCCTTGACTTAAAATGATCCATTTGGGAATTACAATGGCACTGAGGGAAGTGATTGGGGACCAATCCTCACACTTACGACCATCGCAACATTTCCACAGTCACACGAGCAACATTTGGGCCTGTGGCAGCCGGTGTGTGTTTGCCACAGGTGCCGCAGTGTCTCGGGGTCCCGTGATCCCCGTCTGCAACTTTCCCAGCCGCCTCCCAACAAACTGAGTCAATGGGGAAGTCTGCCCCACTTAACGACCTCTTGGTTCAGTTCACAACTGAAGTGATTCGCTTAATGCCCAAAGGGTAAAAAAATGGGCTCAGACTCCCTGAACAACCTGCTTGCTTCGCAAAGAAGAGCCTGGTCCCTTTTGTGGTCATAAGTCGAGGACTTCCTGTGTCCCGAGGGTTCTATGCATGTAGTCCTCGACTTATGGCCACAATTGAGCCCAAAATTTCTATTCTTAAGAGAGACATTTTTGTGGGATTCGTTGTCTAGTTGCAATAAAAATCACAAGGCAAAACTTCCAAGGGAAAACAATGGTAATTTATTTGTACTCCTTTGCAAGCACACAGTGGACACACCTTAAACCTTCAATATTCATTCTCTATATTCTCCATTGCCCTTAAACGTTCACCTCCCACCTCTTCTTCATTGGCTTAGCAATCCTGCTGTAATCCTGTCCACACAACCTCTCCAAAGCCCCTAAAGGGAATAATAATTATCTCCGCCCCTGATTCCATCTCCCACTACTCTAATTTTATCACCCCGGCCCTTATTTACGAATTTCCTTTTATGGTTGTTAGTTCCTAGGGGTTGTCTCTAAAGTTGCTATCATATCAGTAGATTCTGGTTAGGAGGGGTTTTCAGCATAGCAGAGACCTTCCTGGATACAATTCTCCAGCTTCAAGCTAGGCTCATGAGATTAAAATGTATGCAATGTATTTGCTCCACAGGCTAGCATAGTGATGGCGAACCTTTTAGAGACCGAGTGCCCAAACTGCAACCCAAAACCCACTTATGCATTGTCGAGTGCTGGATGGATGTGGCCCATTGGCTGGGTGTGGCCAATTGGGTGGGCGTGGCCCATTGGGTGGGCATGGCTGTGGTGGTAATGGTGGACTGGGTGGGACTAAAAAGTTCAATCAATCAATTCCAACTTTGCAAGATCTTTTTTTTCCCCGCGAGAAGTTGAAATTTACTGAACCCTTTTTTTTTTTTGCACACGGCGGCGGAGGCCTAAAGCGAAAAGGTTTTATAAAACCCAGCTGAAGGCCTAGGACTGAGGCGACGGTGCGTGTGCCCACAGAGAGGGCTCACCACCAGGCTAGCATGTCCTCTCCCAGTTCTGTAAAAACAATGAGCTCTTTTCCCCACAAATGGCACCTTTGGGATGTGCCCTGAAGATGCCCCAAATAGGGATGCTGGTTTACAAGTCTGTTCCTTGGCTGGACACGGAAAAGGGATGAAGTGGAAGAGCCGTTCTTTTGGGCTGCACCTCTCAGGTCTTGTGCAGGATGCTCCCTTAGGAGACAGCAGATGAACCTGCCAGGCCTGCTTTGGAGGGATAAATTCTCCGCCGTGAGTGAAAGGGATCATTTTGATGGGCGCAGGTGAGATTGAATCAAGGTTTGGACGGTAACTCATCTGGAAGCCACACAGAGCCTTGCAATGCTGTGGTTCACATTCAGGTGTCTGCTTCGTGACCCAGGCAAGGACACCAAAGGGGGCTTATTCTGAGCCTTCGATCCCTGAGCAGAGCTGTGACCTGGGCTTTTCCTGCCCCTGATGGTTGCTGGAGGTTTCAGGTGGACCAGATGGACTCCACACTGCTGAGGGCCACTAAAGGGTTAACCTCCCCTTCTGAGCTGAAAGGGGGGGATTCCAAGAGAGGGAGGGGTCAAGTGTGGAGTGGAGGGAGAAGTGTTGTGCGACCTCTTCAGGTTACCTGTTTACCTTGATTCTGTTCGAACTCTTTTCCATTGATGGGTGGGGCCATGCAGGCTATAAAAGCTTGCGTGGATCAGGTCTTTGTTGAGGGTCAGAGAGGAGATAGAGAGCGGTAGAGTGGTAGAGAGCGGCAGAGGGTGGTAGAGAGGTAGAGAGTGGTAAGGAGAGAGGTAGAGAGTGGTACAGAGAGATAGAGTTAGATGGTTAGTTAGATCGACTGTTAAACAGTTAGTTAGACAGTTACATAGAAGTTACGTACCTATGGTTGTGTAGGTGAGTGGTTTCTTGTCTTGGGTATTTTTTTCTTGCTTGGGGGTTTGACCTTGGGACGGTTAGTCTTGGAGGGGAACCACCAGCCACTAAAACCAGAAATGTCCTCTTCTTCTTCCATCCCTTTTCTCTTTCAGACATGGAAGAGACTGAGCTGGTGCGGCCATCCAGTGACGGCCCACCAAACTTCCTTGGGGACCCCTTTAAAACAACTTTGGTCGTCTTTGGGGTCTATGTGTTGGTGGGCCTCTGCGTTTTTCTCCACCAGTGCAAGTAAGTTGCTCCTGATCACAACCTGGGGAGCCCCAGGGCACTGAAAGCCCCCCCAATGTTGGTGGAACTAACAGGAATAAGCATAGAATCCCATAGGGCTGGGAGGGACCTTGGAGGTCTTCTAGTCCAACCCCCTGCCCGAGGAGTCCTTATCTCATCCTGGACTAATGGTTTTCCAATCTTTTCTTGAAAACCACCAGTTATGGAGCCACATTAAGAATATTATTATTGTTGTTAAGAAAATAATGTACCAGTCTGTTATATTTTATTCTCTTTTTCTTCTTCAATCCCCAGAAAAAGGTGTTCCCAAGTGTTGCCAGAAGACATACCAGCATCCATCAATCCCAACATCACGATCATAGATGGAAGAAGGAAGAGGTCAGATGTCCTTCCTTGCTCAACGCTATGATGGTTGGTAAGTGTTTGAACTAATTTGGTTGTCAGTTTTTCTTTATTTTTCCCTTTTAAAAATATATTATTATTGTTGTTGTTGTGATGAACCAGTGATGGAGCCCCCATTAAGAGTAAGCCTTATTATTGTTGTTAAGAAAATAACGTACCAGTCTGTTATATTTTATTCTTTTCTTCTTCTTCGATCCCCCCAAAAAGGTGTTCCCAAGTGTCGCCAAGCAGCCAGAAGACGTGGAGGCGGCCCCCATCCCGGTTGATCCATTTATTCCAGAATCCATCAATCCGAATATCACCATCATGGACGAGAGAAGAAGGAAGTCAGACGTCCTTCCCTGCTCAACAGTGTGATGGTTGGTAAGTGTTTGAACTAATTTGGTTGTCAGTTTTTCTTCATTTTTCCATTTTAAAGATATGATATGATTATTATTGTTGTTGTTATTTAATTCTTAGGGAGGGGCCAGAAATCCACAGGTGGCTGCACTCAGTGGACAACTTGGAGGCAGCAAGAAGTGACTGGACCAAGGAATTGTCCAAAAGTAGGAAGAAAAATAAAAGAAGGTCCTGGTTGAAGGGGGAGGATTTGGGTTCTCTTGAGGTCACCTGGTGTCTTTTGTTGCTTTGCATTTCCCGCTTTGGGTTTTTGGGTGGGGAAAAGGAAATATTTATTATTAATCTGGTTGCTAAGTTTTATTTTTTCATTTTTTGCTTCTTGCTTATTTATTATTTCATTATTATTAAAATATTAAATTTGTGCCTGTTTTGCCCCAGGACTAACTGGCGCATGGGGTGTCATCCCAAAACAACTGCAGCCCCATTTGGGCACCATCGACATTGACAACGTCACCATCGGTCAATTACCAAAAGCAGCTGTCTTTGGAACAGCTGACATCCAGTGCCAACATCTGGCTGACTGTGTGAAGAACCACAATCCCCCAGTGAGGCAGGACCTTGTCGTGGTTGTCGTGGTTGTGGGGCTTGTGTGCTCTGAGGAAGATGAGGGCTACAAAGGGCGTCTCTCCCGTAAACAATATGGAGAAACATACATTACAGGAACCCACACTGGCTATCTAGCTGCCCAGGTCAGCAAGGGCCGCGCCAGGGGTTCAAATTCCTGGACATCTGGTGGAAAATGATCTGCAGGACTCAGGATGGTCGGCTGAGCATCCAGGCCCAGCAGCTGCCAAACTCCTGGAAGGAAAGTGTTTTTCCCCAAGATGGCATCCAGACTCAGGAGGGTTTTTTCCCCCTGCTGAGTGACTCCTGGTTTCCTCACCAGAACTGTCTCTTTTCTCTTTTCTTTTGATGCACTTTTTAAATGTAGCTTTGTTTAGCTTTGGGGTTTTGTTCGTAATTTGTTTTCATTTTGGGGAGTTTGTATTTTAAGGTTTTGAATAAAATAAAAAATTGATTTATAAAAAAGGAAATGATATGAGAAAAAGTACAAAAGAAATCTTAATAAAAGATTCACATTGTAGCTGCCATCCGTTCTTATATGAGATAGGATAGTTTGTTAAGTCCTACAACTAAAAATTATATATCTTTCTACTGAATTTTACTTATGCACTCTATTAGAAACTCATAAAAACTGTTCTAAAAGCTGGGTATTTTTAAATCAACAACAAAATAGCTTTGTCTAAGAGTTGGTGTAAATGTTGCATCACAAAATCATATTTCTTCAACTACCCGCCTGCATTAATGACAATATAGAAGAATAAATGACCAAGGACCGATGGTTATTCATACCTCCTGAGTTTTATGAGGCATTAATTATCTTAATTAATCAATCAATTTAATTGTCAGGAAGCAGTTTGTTAATACTTTGCAGAATCAAGGTATACCACAAGCATTCCCACAAACTGTTATGGAAGTGTAATTATATGTGCAAATAAAGTGTGGGAGATCGTGAGTTCAAGTCCCGCCTTAGCAATCAAAGCCAGCTGGCCAACCTCGACTCAGTCAATAGGCCTCAGCCCAACCTACCTCACAGGGCTGTTCTTGTGCATAAAATAGTGGGTGGAAAGTGTGCTTGATATGTTCACCGCCTTGCATTATTAATAAAAATGATAAAGGCGGGATAGTAAAAAAAAATAAAAAAAATCACTAAATGACTTTGGGGCGGAGAGGGAGAAGATGCTGCCGAGGGAAGGGTCAGACCAGGTGGGGGAGCCCACAGGGGCATCACTGGCAGAGAAAGAATCTCGGAAAGGATCTTCCCTAACTTTCCAGGCTTTCCAAAGAGTCGGTGGGAGATTTGTATGTTCAGCTTTGCCAGATTCTCTTCCCTTCCAATAAAGGAGAGTTCCCTCACGTGGTCCTGTTTCCCGTCTGGGATACCTGGGAGAAGATGGGGGGACTTGCTACCTGGTGGGCCAGGTGAGTCTGGCCAGAGCTGGATCTGGGAGCTGGGATGTGGCTGCTGCAAACTCTGGAGGTGCTTCTTCTTGTTTTTCCCCCATATTCTGAAGAGGGGTGACTTTCTCCTTCAGTTGGCTGGAGTGGCTCTTCTCCACAGGGAAACTGAGGTCCATCTCAGCCAGTTCATGCTGCAGAGTCTGGAGGTGCTGCTTGACTTCTGGCCGAAGGTTCCTCGCCTCTTCGAGGTCCTTCTCAGAGTCAGCCTTCTCTTGTTTGAGGTGGACACTTGGCTAGTGACCTCGCACGGTTCTTTGTGGAGTTCTTCAATGTATTTCACCAAAGATTTGTTTTCCTCTAACTGATGGAATGATCTTCTTCAGGGTTTTTGCAGGACTTCCATGGTGGTCTTAAGTTGATCCAGTGTCTGCTGGAGACAGCTGTGCTGCTCTTCCATCCATTGATCATCTCTCTGGAATTCCTGGGTCTGGAAGTCAAAGGCGTCTCTCAGCTCATCAGCCTGGAGGTTGGGACCATCAGTGGTCGCTGAGACATCACCCAAGGACATTGACGGTATGACCATTTCCTCCTTGTTGCTGACCTGTTTGAGAAATGGAGAGACACATCAATCACATCCTCTCTCAGTTCAGGGCTGGTTTTGCTAACCTGCCTTCTCCACTCTGGCTTTTTCCTACAATTTTGGAGTCCATCATCTTCTGCTAGCATGAGATGCAGCGGGAGTTAAGAACCAACGGACAATCTGCAGGGGGGTCTCCTGCCAAAGGGCCCTTTAGATATAATCTATCTGGATCAGTTCTCAGCCACACAGCACCAGCTTCAAAATAGCATATCTGAGGGCACATCAAGAGAAAACCAGCTCTCTGGAGATGTTCCTAATGCTGGGAAAGGTGGAAGGAAAGAGAAGGAGAGGACAATTTGGGGTGAGGTTAGTGGATTTGATTACCTTGTTAATGGGTGAACTTTTGGGAGACCTGAAAGTCCAGACTGGGGACAGGTCATCCATCTGCCTCTGTGGTCACTCAGAGTCCACACTGACTTCAATGCTGTCAATCAACGCAGACCGAATTCCCTGGAGAAGTCTGCCATGTTGGGAAAAGTGAAGGAAAGGGAGGAAGAGAAGGATCCCCAGGAAGCAGCTATAGTGGGGATGGGGGCAGGTTGGGAGACCCGAAGGAGCAGACTGGGGACAGATCTCCATGGGGAAAATCTATCTATGTGGCTGCTGAGAGTCAACACCAACTTGGTGACATTAATCAATCCATCAGTCAGTCAGTCAGTCAGTCAGATGACCTTCAAGGTCCCTTTCAGCTCTAGGCTTCTATTGTCTACTTCCTTTTCATTGTAGCCTTAATCTCCAAAGAGGGAACAAATTAGGGTTAAAACTATCAAGTGTCAATAGCCTCACACATTCATTAAATTGTAACAACAAATCACAAATTTGGCCCCTGCAGATTTTTCCTAGCACAAAGCATGGCTGCCGGCCGGCTGGCCCCAGTCCATCTCTGGAGACCTGCACCTTCCAGGTGGCGGGTGGGGAGTTTGGTCCCAGGTAGGGAGGCTCCTGACACGGCAGGTAGGAGCCCTTCTGGGGTGCTGGGGCTGAACCCCCTTTTCTCATCTCGTCCCCCAAATGGGCCTTCACGGGAACCGTCTCTTCCTCCGGACAAGCCCAGACCAGCGAGACCCTGGCGAGGCCCACAGAGCCGGCCGTCCACTCCAGCGGTCCAGCCCCACCAAGGATGCTGGATGTTGCCATGGTGAGCTCCGGCCAATGGGGTTAGGGGGAGCCCCTGACGTCACCAGCCGAGGCTTTGATTGGCCTGGACCGGAGATTGGAAAAACCCTCCTCAACCGCCTGCCTGGCCTATGAAGGGATTGGCGGCTCTGGAGGGGCTTCTGCAGCCGCTCTGGAAATAGTGACCGTTTTTCAGACTTACGACCGTTGCAGCATCCCCATTGTCACGTGATCAAAATCCGGGTGCTTGGCCATTAACCCGTATTTATGACGGTCGCAGTGTCCCGGGGGGGGTGTCACGTGATCCCCTTTTGTGATCTTCTGACCAGCAAAGTCAAGGGGGAAGCCAGATTCACTTAACAACCAATGACTCAATTATCAACTGCAGTGATTTGCTTAATGACTATGGCAAGAAAGGTTGTAAAATGGGGCAAAACTCACTTAACAAATGTCTCACTTAACAACAGCAGCTTTGGGCTCAATTGTGGCCATACGTCGAGGACTACCTGCATAGAACTGTCGGGACGCAGGGAGTCCTCGACTTATGACCATGAAAGGGACCAGGCTCTCCTTTGCGAAGCAAGCAGGTTGTTCAGGGAGTCTGAGACATTTTTTGACCCTCTGGGCATTAAGTGAATCACTTCAGTTGTGAACTAAGTCACGAGGTCGTTAAGTGAGACAGAGTTTCCCCATTGACTCAGTTTGTTGGGAGGCAGCTGGGAGAGTTGCAGACTGGGATCACGGGACCCCGAGACACTGCGGCAATTGTGGCAAACAAACACCGGCTGCCACAGGCCCAAATGTTGATCGTGTGACCGTGGAAATGTTGTGATGGTCGTAAGTGCGAGGACTGGTCCCCAATCACTTCCCTCGGTGCCATTGTAATTCCCAACAGTCAACAAACGGATCTTTTTAAGTCAAGGCCTCCCTTTGCTTAGGAATCCTCTGCATTTCTCTCCTTCCTCCCTGGGGGAGCTGCAGAATGGCTACTCCCGGCATTCCTCCACTTACGACCAGAAGGGAGCCCAAAACCTACGTTGCTAAGGGAGAAATTTGTGTTTTGCCCCACTTTATGACTTTTCTTGCCACAGTTGTTAAGTGAATCACTGTGGTTGTTAAGTGAGTAACACGATTGTTAAGTGAATCTGGCTTCCCCACTGATTTTACTTGTCAGACGGTCGCAAAAGGGGATCATGTGACTCCAGGACGCTGCAACGGTCATAAATGTGAGTCAATTGTCAAGCATCCGGATGTAAATCACGTGATCCTGGGGATGCTGCAACGGTCATAAGTGTGAGAAATGGACCCAAGTCACTTTTTCCAGCACTGTTGTAACTTCAAACGGTCACTAAATGTACTGTCGTAAGTGGAGGACTACCTGCATTTATATGATTATCCAAGAGCAGCCCTGAAGAGAGATTCCCTCCTCTTCCTCTCGGATATCGGAGTCCGTTTGCTCCTGCTGGGGGGGGTTCATTCCCTGGACCTCCTGGACCCCTTTGCCGAAGTCAAGAGTGGCGCTGAAACAAGGCACAAATTCTGCGCAAACAGCCACACCCAGGAGGTTGTCATCCCATTAACCCCCCGGAATCAAAGCTGCTTATTGATTCAGGGAGTGGGGGGCGGGGGGCAAGGTTGGGGGTCTCCAATGCTCCCCCCTGCCAAAGACCCTCCCCCTCTTTGGAGAGCAGCCAGGCTTCCCCTGCAGTCCTGCCCCCCTTTCAGCCCCTCACCTGCGCAGGACCCGCCAATCATGCCCCTCAAGCCCATCGGAAGGGTCCCCTCAGTCTGTGTCAGCTGCCCGAAAAGAGGAAGGGGAAAGGAAAGAAATCCCTTCCGCTTTCCTTCTCTTTGGATGATTTTGCAACTGCAAATAACTGAAGAGGAATCAGCCTGATCGACGGAAAACTTCAGAGATCAAACCAGTGAAAACAACACCGCCCTCTTCAGAAGTCTCTGTCTGTCTGTCTGTCTGTCTGTCTGTCTGTCTGTCTGTCTCTCTCTCTCTCTCTCTCTCTCTCTCTCTCCCGTTTTTTCCTTACATGCAGTTTCCCCCCCTGATCCCCCACTGCCACAAAGTGTCTGGAGCACGTTTGTGACCTTCCCTTACGCAGATCTTACATTCGGGAGCAGAGCAAAAGCCAGCCAGCCGCCCTAACACAACCACCCACCCCAAATCCCCAGGAGAATCAGTCAGTCCTGGCCAGATCCGGTCCCTGCCCCAGTGGAAGAGCGAGGGACCCCACGGGAGGGCCAGTCTCAGAAGTCAGACAGGCGGCAGAGCGAGCCTCTCCCAGGACGACGGAGCTGCGGGAATGGCCATCCCGGGGGGATCATCTGCAGATTCCCAGCTTCCTTCAGGCCTTCCAGCTTAGCCTGGCTGGGTCCGCAGTGGGTTTGGCCGAGGTGTGAAGGGCGCTGGAGCATCTCCGGGGCTGTGGGGTCCTCTGGTGGGGCAGCAGCAGCTGCAGAGAGGGTGGTGGATCCCTGGGGCTCCTGAGGAGGAAGGGCATCCCCTGTGGGAAAGGCCAGGCAGCCCTCCAGTGAGACCAGAGGGGGATCTCCTGGTGGGCAAATTTGGGACCGCCCAGCCGAGCGAAGCAAAAGGAGGCGCTGGGAGCTGGAGAAGGGTGGGGGACAAATGAGGAGCGCCCGGTGTCAACCCTGCGACTGAGCATGGCTACAGCCATTTTCCTGCTCATTCTGCATTGCCACAGAGAATGGATGGGGGAGGGGGTTTCCCAGGGGCTTCGCTAGTCGTAATCATCTTTTGTCCCGTGGGAACCAAGGTCATCGGTTGTTCCCGAGCCGGCAGGCTGGGCGTTGTGGAAAAAGACCGGCAAATGACTGCATTGGGGAACGTAGTTGCTTGCATAGCTTTATGGGTGGGATTTCTAACTTTGTATTGGGGAATTGTTACGTGTATCCAGACTTGGTTTCACTCTTGACCATGCTGATACTTTGTAACTAATAAACATGTTCTTTGAGGAATTTTCAAGCCTTGGAGTTCTGCTTTATTCGTACCTGTCTGTCGGAACCATGACATCCGGCTTTTCTCGGGGGGAAGGAGGGAGCCCCGTCCCCTGCACCACCACCCCTCCAGGGCTCCTCCCGCTCTCGGACCCAGATACCACGCTCATACCCCCATGGCTCCTCTGGCTGCTCTCCTGGCAGGGGGTGCCACAGCCTCTGAAGACGGAGGAGCCCCTGCGTGGCCTGGGGGGGAAGAGGTGAAGGGAGCACCCACCCTCCATCCCTGGAGCCCGGCTGGTAGGGAGCCCCTTTGACCGCCCCTAACTCTCAACCTGCTGTGCTCCCACCGGCTCCCAGTGAGAATCCCGGCTGGCCCCAAAGAGGCTCCTGGGGGGAGGAGGCGGTGGGAGGGAAAAAGGACCTTGGGTGGTCCCCCTGCCGGGACTGGGGGTGGCGCTGCCTGACCTGGGCACCAGGGGGTGGGGAGGGACAGGGGCTTGAGTGACAGCTGTCTGTTCAGGTGAGGGGGGTCCGAGAGGCACAGAAGGAGCCTTTTGTTTTGGGGGGGCAGGAGTGCCTGGGGATGATGCGGGAGGGAATCAAAGCCAGCTGAGGGACTTGTTGCCAATCACTGGAGTTTCAATCCCACCTTCGAAATAAAGGTGGGATGGGAGCCAAGTGATTGGAACCAATCATCAGGCGACTGAGTTCTAGTCCTGCCTTATGCATGAAAGTCAGCTGGCTCTGAGTTCTAATCCTCAGGCATGAAATCTTCCTGAGTGACTTTGGGACAATTACCAGGAGCCTGTTGAGTTCCAGTCCTGCCTTAGTCCTTTTTGATTGGGGTGTGAAACTTGGAAAAATATTCTCAAATTAATGTGGGATACCAGAATTAGGGATTCCTAGATAGTGAGATGGCTGAGTGCCCAATATTGTGTGGTGTCATGGAGGAAAGTGAAATTGTGCGGAAACACTCGTACCATGTTGGGCAAAGCCATAAGTCTCTGCCTTCTCCTTGTGGGTAAACCAGAGGCATCTCTGTGTGGTCACTGAGAATCTTAGATTGACCTTGGTCTGATCCATCAAAGCTTTTTTTACTTGCTTAAAACAGAATTTGCAAAGGGATTTGATCAGCAATTAGAAGCTATTCTGAAACCTCAGATTGATTATCGATTCATCAGCAATCTCTGTGGCTGGAAAACAGAACAGCTTCCATGGGTGCCTCTTCCTGCAAACCTAGATTTTCCCATCCTTATGCACCTCCTTCTTGGACTGGATGAAAACACAGCATTGAATGCTCCGTCTTCAGTCCAGACTACTCAGTCAATGATGCGGCTGCCTTCAGACAGGATCCCTTCAGTCTCCTCCTGGGGAAAGTCTCAGGGTCCTCTTTCCCTGCATATCTTGTCCAACCTTTCACAGACAAGACAAGATTGGAAGAGGAGCAGAGAAATGCTTTATGTACAAATTGTAGAGTGGGAAATTAAAGGGCCTGAAAACTGCTATTTTATTTCTCTGGTTGATGAAAAGGGAAAAAAATACAGAGAAAATTTCTTAAAGGTACACACCAAAAGAAAAACAATTCCAAGTTGAAATCCCAGACAGCTGTTCTGCTCAACACTTTCTGCAAAGGAGGTTTTATCAGGAAATCAAGAAAGAACTCTATAAGAAGGATGGAGATTTCCCTCCCCAGCTGAAAGCCGGTCAAACATGGCATTTCACATCATTCTGGCATCTCCTGGAGAAGATCAGGCAACCCGGTTGGTGCTTGGTTCCCACAGCTTCTTCCTGACCTCTTTTCCTACTCGCTCTCTCTCACACAGACACTTTTAGCTGCTGTCAGTAGGAAGAAGTGCCACATTATTTTTTATAAGGTGTCACATTCCGTAGCAAATTCCTCTGAATGACTTTCACAGAGTTCTCTTGAGCAAGATTTATTGAGCTGAAAGGAAAGGGAGCTACAGGAATTCCAGTCGTTTAACATGTTCCCATTTTGAAACACATATATATGATTTTCTTTAACTCCTGCATACTATCTAAATGGAAAGAATATCTCCTTTCAAGTAAAAGGAAGTTTTAGAATTCTTCCAACCTCACATGTTATACCTCATGTTTTTATATCTATTCTAGCTGTAAGATGCTCCTTTGTGTTCAGGTCTGGCCTCAGAAGGATAATGTAGCACTTGGGGATGAAGATGCAGCCCAGCAGACCAGCACTGGAGGCCAGGATGGAGAAGACCTGAACAGCCACCATATATTTCCCTTTGGTGCTCAGGTAGGAGGGCACAAAAGTCACCCAGACACTGCAGAAGACCAGCATGCTGAAGGTGATCAGCTTGGCTTCGTTGAAGGCTCCAGGCAGATTCCTGGCCAGGAAAGCCACCATGAAGCAGATGGCAGCCAGGAAGCCCATGTAGCTGAGGGTGACGTAGAACATGACAACAGCCCCTTCGTTGCATTGCAGGATGATCTCTCCAGGCTGGGAGTGGAGGTCAGAGTCAGGGAATGGGGGAGAAACTCCCAGCCACAGGGAGCAGATGATAATTTGGACAGCAGAAGAAGAAAGGATGATGGAGTTGGCCAAGCTTTTCCCCAACCATCTCTTTGCTCGGTTTCCTGGTTTTGTGGCCAGGAAAGCCAGCACCACTGTGATGGTTTTGGCCAAGAGAGAAGAAACGGCAACTGAGAAGATGATGCTGAAAACCGTTTGTCGGAGAAGACAAGTGGCTTTCCTTGGTTGACCAATGAAGAGAGAAGAAGACAAGAAGCAAAACAGGAGGGAGACCAGGAGGATGTAGGAGAGGTCCCGGTTGTTGGCTTTGACAAGGGGAGTTTCTAAGTATTTAATGAAGATGATTAAGACAAGGCCTGTGGTTAGGAACAAGAGTAGAGCAAAAGAGACCAGGATGATGCCCAGAAGTTCTTCATAAGAGAGGAAGGTTATCACTTTGGGGATACATCGGACTCTGTCCATATTTGGATATTTATCATCCGGACACTTAGTGCACTTTTCTGTATCTGAGAAAGTAAAAAACCAGTATTTCTTTAATATTCTGTTTTTTTACATTTCAAGAAATACCTTTTTTTGGACAAATGCTTCAGGAACATTTTCCAAGATGTGTTGCTTAACCATTCCACAAGAAAAAAACTGATAATATAATTTTCTAATACCTATGTAGCTACAGTATCTGAAATTGGAGGATTTCTAGTTCATTTTGAATAAACAAAAAAGAGTTGAGCTTCAATGCATGTTTTAATTTGCACTTTCATCAAAATGCTGTGGATAAATCCAGTTCCACAAATCCTGATCTTTCTTCTGTTGTCACCCACCTTCCCGAGTGGAGATGGTCCCCTCTGGACAATGAATGCAGTCGTAGCAGCAAACTGGCTCTCCTTCTCGAGCCATTTTGACAAATACAGGATGACAATTTTCCACACATTTGGACTGAGGCAGAGACTAAGCAGAAAAAATAGGAATGCCAAAGAAAATAGGTTAGGACTCACTATCCATGGAAAAGGAGAGGAGAAATGGACATTAGACAAGTAGATTCTGGGCTTCACTTAGGTGAAAATGAAATCTCTGACTCCTTCCAATCAGGTGTAGGAGATGTGACCCTGGCAGATTCTTTCCTTAGTTCCTCCCTTTTGCTTCTGGCATAACACATTGCAACAAAGTCCTTTTCTACTTAATAAAGTCTGGAGGGAGGGAATTGAGAAAAGAATTCAGCATTAAGCGACAAACAATCGGTTCCTCCTAATGGTTGTATTAAAAGGCATTCCTCTACTTTTCATATATCCATGGCTATGATGATCTACTCATTAAATGTTTGAATACATTTGTTGCCAAAGATTTATTAACGTGTTATTTTATTAGATTTATTTAAGTAGAATAAACTGTGATTAAGAAGGAAACTTCTGACCAGTGGGATCTGGAAAGGTTTCTTCTGGACTACATAAAGCCTTGCAAAGCTGCTCCCCTTTGACACTCATTCAAAAGAGTCTCCCAGTTAAGATATAAAGAAAAAAATTCCTCATAAATTGTAGCTGTCAACTTTAAAGCAGATGTTGTTTCTTGATTTGTATTTTTATTTGTTCAATTCCTATGGCTGCCCTGCTGCTGAAATAAGATTAAGGTTGAGGGCTCCTTGGTGCTCTCTGAGCTTGCTTGTTTACTTACAGATGTTTCATTACCCAAACTAGGAAACATCATACGTACTGGTCATCTAGCACTGATAATGTTACCTAGTTTGGGTAATGAAATGTCTGCAAGAAAACAAGCAAGCTCAGAGAGCACCAAGGACCCCTCATGTCCACCCTGAGCTACAAATATTCTCCTTTATTAAGAATAAAGGTTTCTGCATAGATTCTAGAACTCTAGTGAGATCATGAGAATGTGTCCCCGAAAAAGATTAAATCTTTGGCTGCAACTAATGCGACCTGAGTGTGAGTCCTGTGTCAGAAGGAGATATTTCTAAGGCCCCTCCAGTTATTCAAGAAAAGGTCCGTTGTGTTGAAGAACTGCAATTAGGAGACTCCAAATGGCATTGAAAGACAGACCCACATTTAATATTAGTTAAATTCGGTGACTCTTTTTCGCCTAGGGGGAGTGAAGGAAGCCAAGACTCAGGATAAACAATGCCATTCAAGGGATTTTCAGATGAAGACCCTCTTAATAGCCAAAGGCCAAGTCTAAGTAGCCTTTCCTGTCAAAATCTCTCGCCTGATATCAGGAAGATATTTTCTTTCAATGAAAGTTGTGTTTAGGTGTTTCAAGTTTCTGGGTCAAGGGATTATCTGTCATTTTATGTGAACTGAAAGTCTTGGGCCTCCTTCCTAGGGGCAGAAGCCCAATTGCTCCCCCCAGTTGGCAGAAAGACAGATATGGCTAACTTTGACCAGGTCTGGACTCCTTACAAATGTCACAGACCATGGACCTGCCCTTTCAGGGAGTCATTTTCCAATGGCCTCTCCTGAAGCGGGACAAGATGAAGCTTCTCTCCCGATGGGACCACCAGGCGCTCCATCCAGTCATGATCCAATTTCATCACATTCAGTCCAAACCTCAATTCAGGGACTGTTCAACAGAATTCCCTCCCACTTTGCTATTTGAGGACAAGCAAACCTGACCTTATTAACAACACAACCTCCAGCACTTGAGGGTTTCTCATCCCAGGTTGGACATGGCTGAATCAGCTAAAAACAGATGTCAGAATCCAATTATATTTCATTTCTAGCTACCTACTCTGAGAAAAAACCAATTCTTACTCTCTTCTAGATTCTGTCATACTACTAAGGGGGGGGAGTAAACACGGGTGTTTATGACTGGCATTCCTTCTATCATCTACAAATAAACATCCTCTGTGGATTCCCTCTCTGGAGTACTAACCATAACAATAGGCAATCAGCCTTTGATCTCACTTCCTATGAAGCCTCCTTTGCAATGTTTGAGATCCGATGGATTTAACACCCAGCCATCTGCCAATTTGGATTGACCAGAAGGAATGTGGGGTGGGACTGCTTGGGAACGCTTTAAAACATTGAATGATCAGGGGGGGGCCCCAGATCCTGTCTAGCACGCCTTCAGTCAGTTTTTCTTAATAAAGATTTCTGTTGGAAAACCCGTTCCAAGAGTTCTGTCTTCTTAAGATGTAAATTGAGTTGGGTCCTTACATTCACTTTATTCCTTGCCAAAAGATCCCCACCGCAAAAGCTTTAGCGAAACCTTTCGTGCAACTTATTTACAGATTGCATGGGGCACCCCAACGCATCATATCTGATAGGGGAGTGCAATTTACATCTGCATTTTGGAAGGAATTTCTATCCCTTTTAGGGACCACCCAGGGACTGACGTCTAGCCATCATCCTCAGTGAAATGGTCCATCAGAAAAATGTAACGCAGTACTTGAGTAATATTTAAGATGTTTTCTAAATTTCCAGCAGTCAGATTGGACGGACCTGTTGCCTTTCGCAGAGGTTGCCTACAATAATGCAGTCCACTCCAGCACAGGTTACACTCCTTTTCAAATAGCTACCGGCCAAAGTTTCAACCCCATGCCAGAACTAACCCCAAACGAACCGGCAATCCCAACACTGAAAGAATGGATGGAACAATTACGAAACACCTGGCCAATAGTTAGAAAAGCTCTAGAGTAAGCTAGGCAAGCATACAAAGCACAAGCAGATAAGAAAAGGGTGGAGCCCACACCATTCATTATAGGAGAAATGGTGTATCTGTCTACAAAATACTTCAAATCCATACAACCCTATAAAAAACTTGGACCAAAATATATAGGGCCTTTTCCAATTAAAAGAATCATAAACCCAGTAACAGTAGAATTAGAATTACCCAAAAATCTTAGGCAAATACACCCAATTTTCCACTGCAGTTTGCTGAAAAGAGAACAACAGTCACCCTTACGGCCAAAAATCCCCCCCCCACCAACCCCAATCATGGTAGAAGGAGAACAACACTTCGAAATAAGGGAAATCCTGGACTCTAGAAAATATCATGGGGCAACTCAATACCTAATAGCATGGAAACACCTCCCCTCCTCACAAAATGAGTGGGTTCATAAACGTCATGTCAGAGCCCCGAAGCTTTTAAAGAAGTTTCATACAGAGTATCCTAACAAGCCAGACTAACTTTTATACCTGTTTTGTTTTCTCTACAGGTGGATCTCTCTTATTTTTAAGGGGAGCCGGATGTCAGAATCCAATTATATTTCATTGCTACCTACTTTCAGAAAAAACCAATTCTTACTCTCTTCTGGATGCTGTCATACTACTAAGGGGGAGGGGGTAAGCATGGGTGTTTATGACTGGCATTTCCTCTATTAACTACAAAGTAACCTCTGTGGATTCCCTTCGAGAGTACTAACCATAACAATACGGCCATCTGCCTTTCATCTCACTCCCTATGAAGTCTCCTTTTACTGGCAGCGAGGGAAAAGGGGGGAAGATTGCAACACCCAGACATCTGCCAGGTTGAATCGCCCGGAAGAACTGTGGAGTGGGGCTGCTTGGGAACACTTTAAAACATTGAATGGTGGTGGGGGGAACCCCTCAGATCCTGTCTAGCATGCCTTCAGTCAGTTTCTCTTAATAAAGATTCCTGTTGGATGAGACGTTCCAAGAGTTCTGTCTTCTTAAGATGTAAATTGAGGTGGGTCCTTACAACAGTCTTCAATATTACAGCAACTGAAGAACACCTTGGTCAATAGTACTGAAGCCTCCCAAGTGGTCTATAGAAAGAAAAACTGTAAGATTTCTGCTCCCCGTGTTCCATTCTCAGTGAAGGTCACTGACCCTGGTAACTAGCCTTAGTCCACATGAAATGGGTTCTAAATCTTTGGAAAAAGAGGAAAGACACCAAAGTTTCTCCGACCTTGTTGAGCAACTTTAGCTGTGAAAGAGCATCTTCGTCGATAGTAAGTCTCTGTTTTTCCAAACTCCCCATTTGCTGCTCGATGGGATCCTGCTTGGGGAGAATCAACCAGCTCGGGATTTCCAGATCTGCTACTACATCTCCATTTTGATCCAAGTACAGTTTCGCATAAGAAAGATTGCAAAGCTCATTCTTCTGCAGAAAAGGATGGAACTACAATGGAAACATCCAGGAATTTTAAAATCTGAAACCCTTTTTAAAAAATCCCATTTAGCCTTTAACACATTTGAATCTTTCTTCTGCAGTTGTCTAACATCAAAATATGCTTATTTAGAAAAACAGGTACTTCTGCTATCTTCATAAATAAAAAAGAAAGGTTCAGCAAAATTTCTCAACCATATACTGGCAAAATATATATTAATAAAATATAATTGTTGCAATTGGTAAGTTATAGGAAACATTCTAGAGCAGGTGACAAAAAAAAAGAATCATAGAAAAAAGAGATTATTCACAAACGTCTAGAAAACATCAGGTTGATTATGAGAAACTGTTCGTTTAGTGACCGTGCAAAGTTACAAGGGTACTGAAAAAAGTGACTTATGACAGTTTTTCAGACGCTCATTGCAGCATCCCAGGGTCACGGGATCAAAATCAGAATTCTTGGCATCTAATTATGATGGTTACGGTGTTTGAGGGTCACGTGATCTCCTTTTGGGGCTTCTGATGAGCAAAATCAACAGGGAAGCCAGACTCACTTAACAACCATGTTACTTGTTTAACAACTCCAATGGTTCACTTTACCAGAAAAGGCAAGGAAGGTCATAAAAGGGGCAAAACTCACTTAACAACTATCTTGCTTAACAACAGACATTTTGAATTCTGGTGAACTGGTGTAAGGAAAACAGCCTAGTTTTAAATACCGGAAAAACCGAAGAGATCATTGTTGATTGAAAGATATTGGTATTGAAAGATAAAAAGGACAACTATAGAAAGTGGAAAGAGGGGCACATAACTAAGTCAGAATACCAGCAAATAGCCGAGCCTGCAAAGATGAAGTGAGGAAAGCTAAGGCTCAAAATGAACTTGCGACCAAAGTCAAAAATAACAAAAAAAAGCTTCTTTCAACATGTAAAAAACAAGAAAAAAGTGAAGAAAATGATTGGTCCATTAGTGGGTGAAAGTGGCAAGAAGGTGACAAGCAACAGGGAGAAAGCAGAACTATTTAACTTGTTTTTGCATCTGTCTTTACACAAAGGGAAAAAACAGACCAACCTATCAAAAATAGTGCCATAAAAAACAGAATAGAAACACAAGTTAAGATAGGTAAGAAAATGTTAAGTGAGCACCTGTCCAGCCTAGATGAGTTCAAATCACCAGGACCAGATGGATTACACCTCAAGGTTCTCAAGGAACTGGCAGATGTGATCTCAGAACCACTGAACTATATTTTTCAAAGATCCTGGAGCACTGGGGAACTATTGGAGGAGTGGAAAAGAGCTGATGTAGTTCCCATCTTCAAAAAAGGAAAAAAAATGGACCCAGGAAATTACAGACCTATCAGCCTGACCTCAATACCTGGGAAGATTCTGGAAAAGATAATCAAACAACGAATCAGCGAACACCTAGAGGCAAACAAAGTCATTACTAAAAGCCAACATGGGTTTGTCAAAAACAGATCATGCCAGACAAATCTTATTGCATTCTTCGACCAACTGACAAAATTAGTGGATCAGAGGAATGCTGTGGATATAATTTACTTGGACTTCAGTAAGGCATTTGATAAAATAGATCACAACCTACTACTTGATAAGATAGAAAAATGTGGGTTAGACAGCATCACCACCAGATGGATCCGTAGCTGGCTGACCGGTCGTACTCAGCGTGTGGTCCTCAATGGAACCGCATCTACATGGAGGGAAGTTGTAGTGGGGTGCCCCAGGGCTCTGTTCTGGGCCCAGTGCTCTTCAACATCTTCATCAACGATTTGGACGAGGGGATAGATGGGGAAATCATCAAATTTGCAGACGACACCAAGCTGGCAGAAATAGCCAACACTCCAGAAGACAGGCTTAAGATACAGGAGGATCTGGACAGACATGAACACTGGGCACTATCTAACAAAATGAAATTCAATGGTGAAAAAAGCAAGGTTCTACATTTAGGTAAGAAAAACCAAATGTACAGGTATAGTATAGGGAGTACCTTGCTCAATAGTAGTAACTGTGAGAGGGACCTCGGAGTCCTAGTGGACAGTCACTTAAATATGAGCCAGCAGTGTGCTGCAGCTGCCAAAAAAACCAACACAGTGCTGGGTTGCATTAACAGAGGGATAGAATCAAGATCACCAGAAGTGTTAATACCACTTTACAATGCCTTGGTAAGGCCACACTTGGAATACTGCATCCAGTTTTGGTCACCGCGATGTAAAAAAGATGTCGAGACTCTAGAAAGAGTACAGAGAAGAGCAACAAAGATGATTAGGGGACTGGAGGCTAAAGCATATAAGGAACGGCTGCTGAAATTGGGTATGTCTAGTTTAATGAAGAGAAGGACGAGGGGGGGACATGATAGCAGTGTTCCAATATCTCAGGGGCTGCCACAAAGAAGAGGGAGTCAAGCTATTTTTCAAAGCGCCTGAAGGCAGGACAAGAAGCAACGGATGGAAACTGATCAACGAGAGAAGCAACCTTGAACTAAGGAGAAACTTCCTGACAGTTAGAACAATTAACCAGTGGAACAACCTGCCTCCAGAAGCGGTGAATGCTCCAACACTGGAAGTTTTTAAAAAGAGACTGGACAGCCATTTGTCCGAAATGGTATAGGGTTTCCTGCCTGAGCAGGGGGTTGGACTAGATGACCTCAAAGGTCCCTTCCAACTTTATTATTATTATTATTTCAGAAAAGGCAGGCACAGCCACACTTCTCTGTGCATTAATGATTCACCTGTGGAGATGGTTACCAGCATCAAATTCCTGGGTGTGCAGCTAATGAGTAGGCTGACTTGGTCGCTCAACAGTGAGAAACTGGTGAAGCGGGCACAGCAGCGCCTGCATTTTCTGCACCGCATAAGAAAAGCACATCTTCTTTCCCCTGTCCTGACCACTTTCTACAGGGGGACAATCGAGAGCATCTTGTCATACAGCATCACAGTCTGCTTTGGAGGCATCACTGCTTCAGACAAGAAGGCGGTGCAGAGAGTGGTGAGAATGGCCGAAAAGATCATTGGCAGTTTCCTCCCTCCCATCCAGGACATAGCACAGAAGTGCTGCTTGAGCAGGGTCCGTAAGATTATCTGGGACACTACACATCCTCTTCACGACCTGTTTTCCTTGTTACATTCTGGGAGGAGGCTTCGTGGTATCCGAAGCAGAACATCCAGATTCAGCCATAGTTTCATTCCATACAGCATTAACCTTGCGAACTCTCAAGCTTCCTCCTTCCGTTATATATTCAAGATGGACAGTATTTAATATTTATTTGCTATGTATATATAGGGATGTGGGTCTATACATACGTTGTTCATAGTATGTTTAGGTGTGTGTCATGTATGTGTTTCACTTTGAGAGCGGGCAACTAAATTTCATTTTTGATGTGTGCCGTTGGGCCCACAGTATTAAAAATGATAATAAATCTTATCTTATCTTATCTTATCTTATCTTATCTTATCTTATCTTATCTTATCTTATCTTATCTTATCTTATCTTATCTTATCTCATTGAAGGTCTCATTGAGGAGACCTTGAGAAACTTAAGGTCTCTTCAATGCTGTTCCAGAGGGAGGGAAATGGGGAAAGGAGCTCAGCCACAAGAGAGGAGATTCCGGCTGAATGAGAGGAAGAACCTCCTGAAAGGAGGAGCCGTTTCAGAGCTGAGCCCTTAAAGCAGAGGAGTTCAGCCTCCCCTTCGCTGATGACCAAAGACTGAGCAGCCATCAGTGGGAGGAGCTTTAAGTGGGATTCCTGCAGAGAGGAGGGTTGGGCTAGATGGTCTCAGGGTGTCCTTCAAAGTTACAAATGTAAAGTTCTACTATGCTACTCACAAAAGCATAAAGACATGACTGTATTTAAAAATGCATACATCCTTTTAAAATTAGCAGCATTTAAAACCAAAATTTATCTGTTATAGTGCCTGCTGTTTAGAAGATTATGTCTCAAGCAATTAGATTGGTCAAACCTCTTGATCTTTTGCAGCATAAGAAGGTTGAGACGGTTCCCCTCCTTCCCCTCTGGATTCCCTCTCCAAAGGAACCGAGATTAATGGATCCACATCGGGACCCCCATACCTGCCATGGCTGCAGTCTTGGAGCCCCCAAGATCTTTTCTCCCTCCTTCCTTCTCCTCCTCGATCTGGAGGAATAGGCGGCATTCAAGGCCTGGGCCAGAGTCTTCATGATACTGTACCAATAGTAGTAATTTAAAACCCTTTCCCTGTTCCTTTTCTTCTGGGTCTCCAGTGGGGCTTTCTGGGTGCATCTTCTCCGGCCTTTGACAGAAAAGAGGTGCTTGGAAAGAGAACAACGGAAATAATGATCTTGAAATTGATCTTCCACAAAGAAATAGGGTTCAAAGGCATCATCCATTGGCCTTTCACTTGCCAGAAAATTAAAGCTCCAAATACTATGGATGTATTTGTAAATTCTGTCATTTTTCAATGTATAACTTCCAAAAACTGTATTGATCCAGACTTTCCCTTCAACGGGTCCTGTCAAACGCATAAGTGCCAAATGGAAAGGAAGAATTCTGTCCGTAATGGGAGTATATTCCAGGAAGTGAACAAAGACATTGACTTGTCTCCACTTAGAGATGGCATCCCCAAGGGCTGCTGTATATTCAGTTGTTGAGAACAGTTGTGATATAACCACACAAATTCCATTTCTGACAAGCATAGGAGTGAAAGTCCTCATGAAATTCTCTCCATTATCTGTGTCTGAAGCAAAGAGGCCAATCAAGGTCCATCTGAAATGGAGGAGCAGTTGGACAATTGCTGGGTAGTGGAATCCTTTTTGGGGGAACATCTGGTGGAAAAAAGGGAATTTCCTTTTATCACTCAGAGACTCTGAAGCACTCTGATAGGAGATCTGAAAAAGCAATGAAGAAAGCTGTGTTATATTGGGGGTCAGATAAAGTCCAAAATATTAGCTTTTAATAAATTCAACTTGGTTTTGATGAACAAATTAAATAGATAATTGTTGATTAGCCATTATGCCATATCAAGAAACAGAATATTAAATACAAAGCATTAACAACATTGTATATAAAAATTGAATACAAGAAACAAATGAAATAAAAAAGAATAAGAATAAAAAACATGAATCATATATTATGTATTATATGTAAATGTTTAATTAATTCTAACGGCAGAGTCAGTATATTGCTGTATCCCAACAGGGAGTTTGTCTAATGTGCAGTGCAGGATTCTCTCTCTCTCTTTCTTATGCAGTTGACATTCAATATTCCAGATTCTTGGATTCCAGATTTTTTCTTTTTTCTTTTTATTTCTATCCTGCCTTGATTATTTTTTGGCTCGTTCTCTAGTTATACAAGAGATGGGGGGGTCACAACTCCTAATATAATTTGTCAGTTGCAGAATCCAAGAGGGCTTTATTTGCAATATTTTATGTTCTAACACAGAGAACTTTGGGACTCTGTCAAGTTCCAGAGGTTTAACTGTACACCATGAATTACAGCCATGTGGAAAAGAAAGGACGCCCTCTTTGAGTTCTGTGGTTTTACATATCAGGACATAGCAAAAAGCATCTGGTCTTAAGCAGTTCTTAAAAGTAGGTAAATACAGCCTCAGATGAACAAACACATATGACATATTATACCATGTCATCATTTATTTTACAAAAAGAAAGACAAAATGGAGAAGCCGTGTGTAAAAGACAAAACACACCCTGACTGCTTCCATAGGTATGAAGAGGCTAAGAGGTAATGGCAGAATCCAGTTATATTTCCTTTCTATCTTCTCTGATCTAAAACCAATTCTTACCCTTCCCTGGATCCTGCCATACTCCCAAGGGGGAGGGGGGAGATGCATGCGGGCTTATTCGTTCACTTCCTCTATTCACTACAAAGTAACCTTTTGTTTATTCGCCTTTGGGTCTGCTAACCATTACAATGTAACCATTTGCCTCTTATCCTATGCCCCTCTGAACTTCTCCTTACCGGGCAGATAGGAAAAGGGGGTGAAAAGATACAGACCTCTGGGATCTGGTTTATTTCTCCATCATCAAAATAAGGTGTGAAGAGCTGTTGAATGATCGTGCACAATGGAGCCGGATTGATGTTATCTTTCCTGGATTTAGCACCTAGAAATTTGCCGGTCTGAATCGCCTGGAAGAACTGTGGGGTGGGGTTTGCTGAGGGACACTTTAAAACATTGATCTGTAAGGGAATCCCTCAGATCCTGTCTATTATGCCTGCTATCAACTATTCTTAATAAAAGTTCCTGCTGGAAGAGATTGTTTCCAAGAATTCTGCTTTCTTAAGATGTGGGTTGGAGTGGGTCCTTAAAGGTAGCCTGGTGCTGCTGATCAAGTGACCTTGATTAATTGATCATCAGCAAGTGTGACTGCCTCTATAAAAGCCAAAGTTTCAGGAGTTTGCCTGTCTCCAGCATTGAGTTGTGAGTTAACACAATGCCAAAAGGTAAAGCCATCAGCAATGATCTTAGAGAAGCAATTGTTGCTGCCTATCAATCTGGAAAGGGTTACAAGGCCATTTCAAAACAATTCAAAGTCCATCATTCTGTAGCGAAGAAGATTATTCACAAGTGGAAAACATTCAAGGCAGTTCCCAATCTGCCCAGCAGTGAACATCCCAGCAAGTTCACCCAATGCTCAGAGATACTGCAAAAAATCAAGAGCTCCACCTCAGACTCTACAGGCCTCAGTGAGCATGTTAAATGTTCATGGTAGCAGAATTAGAAAAGGACTGAACAAGCAGGATTTCTTTGGAAGGGCTGCCAGGAGAAAGCCTCTTCTCTCAAAAAAGGACATGGCAGCCCGGCTGAGGTTTGCCAAGTTGCACCTGAACAAATCACAAGACTTCTGGAACATTCTCCTTTGGACAGGAGACCAAAGTGGAGAAGTTTGGCCATAACACACAGGGTCACGTCTGGTGAAAACCACACACAGCCTATCAGCACCAACATGCCACACCAACCACCAAGCACAGTGATGGAGGGGTGAGGATTTGGGCTTGTTTTGCAGCCAGAGGACCTGGGCACCTTGTACTATGTTGTGTGTTGTTCATCTGAGATTGTAGTTACCTACTTTTAAGAACTGCTAAGGACCAGTGATTTTTATCAGATGTCCTGATACATAAAATCATAGAACTAAAAGGGACTTTCCTTTTCACATGGCTGTATTTTCCCTGATTTTAGACAAAGATGAAACTGCATAAATTCCCAATCCTGCTCTGAGTCAGCAACTGAAGTCCTTTTATCCATCCCCAAAATATTCCTCAGGTCCAATGATTGGATTTATTCCAGTAGAGATATATTTTAAGCCCCAAACTTCAGTTCAATATAAAGATTTGGGGGTAACTTTGGCATTATATACTCTAATAATTGGGAAAAAGCTGGACAGCTATGAGGGTTTTTTTAAATTTAAGCAGTAAATTCAACCTTACCATTGCTCTAAGTGGGCTCCTTTGATGATGGCAGATCCAAGATTCAGTCTCAGAGAAAAGTAATGCTGGGTAAGGAAAGGTGTTACTTGCTGTATTGGCTACATTTGTCTTCCAAAGACCACAGCTTTTGACTTTCATTTATCAATAATCAGAGAAATATTATGTCAGTAGGAGTCAAGTTTTCTCAAGAGTCTATACAATCCAACCCATAGGATAACTGTTATGTACTGTGCTTTGCTGAAGTCATTCAGCAAGGCTCAGAAAGTCTGCAGAGAGGCTGGGCCTTGCTGAGTCATTCAGCAAGGCCCAGGAAGATTGGGAACAAGTTGCAGAGACCCGGACAGACCACATGTCTGCCCGGGACTGTTGCAGAGACCCGGACAGACCACATGTCTGCCCGGGACCCAGACAGGCTGTCTCCAGCCTCGTGCGCATGCGCGAGGCGGGAGAATAGCCTGCAGTCATTGGTTGAGCCTCCCCTTGCAGGGGGAGTATAAAAAGGGCATGTTGCCATTATTTCGTTCTCTTCTGTTCTCTTCTGTTCTGGCTTCTGTTCGGTGCAAGTACGAAATAAAGAACATCTTTTTGCATCAACTGCCTCATCTTCATGTCTGTGTTGCGAACAGAACATTGGCGACGAAGGTGGGATTCGCCTCATTGGAAGGCTGCTACGATGCTGCTAGGCCTACTCACCTAAAGGCCTGACGAGCAGAGAAGTTCGGCGTCCAATGGAAGCGACTGCCTGCCAGCATGAAGACGCTGGAGGTGAGCTCGGCTTCAAGGGACCCCTTCTCATGCCTCGAAGAGGAAGGAATCAAGGAGAAGCCACCGCCTGCCAGTATGAAGACGCTGGAAGTGGGCTCGGCTGTGTGGGACCCTTTCTCCGAGAAGTACGGCGTCCAGGAGAAGCAACCACCTGCCAGTATGAATACGCTGGAGGTGGGCTTTTGGCTTCGTGGGACCCCTTTTCCTAGAAGCGCGGCGTCCTGGAGAAGCAGCCGCCTACCAGTACGCAAACGCTGGAGGTGGGCTTGGCTTCGTGGGACTCAGTCCCATTCCTTCCTCCTTCCTTGCGGCGAGAGACATGGACGAGGCTATCGGGCACAGCACTGTCCAACACTTCGCAACCAAGAACCCTCCAGCTACAGTCCCCGTCCACTAAGAAGTCGTGCGGGAGGCCTCCGGAGACGAATCCGAGGACAGACTTCAACCAGTGATGGCAAGAAGACTGCAAGAGCACAGAGGGCCACTGCCTGCATCCCTTTGAAGTTCCGGCTGTGGAGGTTGCCACAGGAGAGCCGACTGCCGTTCTCCTTCTGCTGTTGCCGGGCATGTGGTAGGTAAGGCCACATCGCATCAGCCTGTTTGGGTCGCCAGTTACACAGGTCCCCTAATGAGTTGCCTCTGAAAGGTACCATGGTCCCCAGCCAATGCAGGGTGGGCTTCTGCGCAGGGACTCACAGGCCCCTTAAGACACAACTGCGCAGGGTTGTTAAGTTGCAGGGAGTTCCCCTGGCTATGGAGCTGGACATAAGGTCCGCTCTTCCTATTGCTGCTGACAACCTTAATACAGGTTGTTCCAGGGGGGGCTCACGAGTCCAGCTCAGGCCCTCCAAGTTTTTCCTCCCTGAATTTCAGGTTTCAAGAGTCAGTGTGCAAGGGGAGGTCACGCTAAGGGTTCAGCGTAAGGAATGCAATGGCCGCCATTCCACGGTCAATACTGATCACAAGCTTTTGCTGGGGTTGTTACTACCTACAAACAACCCCCCACACATTATATCTCCTAGGATGCTGAGATGGTCTATATTCTTAGCAGCGTATGATTACACACTGGTTCACAAACCAGGTACTGAGATGGGCCATGCAGATGGCCTAAGCAGGTTACCTCTTAAGCAAATAGAGGCAGACCCTGCTCCTGCTGTACACATTCTGTCTATTCAGGACTTACCTGAATTTCCCCTCAATGCTAGGGATGTGGCTGCAGAAACTGCCACTGATCACACGCTTGCACGTGTGCTGACGTGTGTTGTCAGGCTGGCCTGACACGTGTCCTGGTACTGATTTCCAGAGTTTCTGGTGCAGGAAGCACGAATTGTCCACATTTAAGGGGTGCATCCTGTGGGGCAACAGAGTACTCATTCCGGCCTCATTGAGGACTAGAGTCTTGCTCTCTCATCATGAGGGACATCCAGGAATAGTGAGGATGATGGTGCTTGCTCACAGCCATCTTTGGTGGCCTGGCCTAGATAAGGACATCGAGGCCCAGGTGCAAGGATGCCAAGTGTGCCAGCAATCACGGCCAGAAATGCCCCAGGCCCCTGTACATAGGTGGGAGGAGACACTCACTCCTTGGTCACGCGTTCATATTGATTATGCTGGGCCCTTTCAGGGGCAATTCTTCCTCCTCCTCGTGGATAGCCATTCCAAATGGCTTGAGGTCATTCCTGTGTCCTCTACAACTACTGCCAGGACCATCCAGGTGCTCAGAGGTATCTTCGCTTCACATGACCTTCCTGATGTTCTAGTATCAGACAATGGTCCACAATTTACCTCTTCTGAGTTTCAGGCATTCTCCAAGCCAACCTGATCCGGCATGCCACGTCTGCTCCTTTTCATCCTGCCACAAACAGACAGATGAAGCATGGTGCGCACCACAAAAGACACATGCAAGAGAATCACTCAAGGACCCTGGCATCATCAGGTTAGCTGATTTTCTAGTTGCACACCGCACCACACCTTGCATAGCTACAGGAAGAGCCCAGCTGAATTCCGCTGGGGTAGCAGACGCATTACGAAGCTGGACAGGCTCCACCCAGACCAGGTGGCTCTTCACAGGTGTCACGGCTGTAGGCACCTCGGAACTCCAAGGGTTTCATCAATAAAGGGGTTACCGTAACACTTGGTTGTATGTATCATGTTACTGTAAAGGAAAACCATCTCCTTATTGTACCAAAGAGAATACCTAGTCTGTACATGTGTTAGTCACATCATTGAAGCCATGAGGAAAACAAGGGTTTCAGTATTGTAAACTGTATGCTTCCAACTTAGCCTGTATTATCATGTACCTGCCACTGCTAAGGCTACAGATGCTAAACCATGACTGTAATCCTCATGTAAGCATTCCTGAAAAATTTATACACTCTCCTCTTGCTCCTATGTTCAGGATATGAAAGCGATGGTGACACATTCTGTTCATAGTGTGTTCATTCAATGGGAGGAATCCAAGTCCTTTTTCCATCGTGTGGCTCATTTCGACGCCACATCCACCAGTTACGATGGCGGATTCCAGGGCATGGTTCCTCCCCTGGCTCCACTCTCGGGGGGGGAGGGGGACCCCAATTATGATTGGGGGATCACAGTCTCCCCATGAGGGCGTTTCTTCAAATGCTCCAGATGGGGGCCTTGCCACGGAAGGCTCCTGACTCTGGCAGCGGTCCTTGGCTAGGGACAGCTCCAGATGGGGGAGGTCCCTGGCTAGGGACAAATCCCCATACATGGGCCACTCAGGCACTCCTGCTGCTGGTCTTGGGCTCAAGGGACAATGAGGAGTCCCAGGGAATTCCGGGGAAATTCACCCCGCCAAGGGACTGGGGGAACTCAACCCCCCCAAGGAACTCTGGTGTTGGGTCTAGCGGATCCAGCCAGTCAGCTGGCAGGGGGAACACCTGAGCTTTTGAGGGAAAAGCCCTGGGGTATTGTAACACCTAGCAGACACTCCAGGCACCTATGCCTATTGTAACACCTAACAGGCACTCAAGGCACTTATGCCTATGCAACACCTACCTCACATAAGTACAACTGTACTTAAACCCAGTCTGTTTCCATGCAGCAGAATGAGTTAAGAGTCCTCCAAGCAAGTACAGAAGATGGAGGTCTCTAAGGTGCCCATATTGTATAAAGGCTGTATGTATAAAGGGCCAACCGGCCTGTTTTGACATTGTTATGTCAAGTGTTAAACAATGTGTTGTTTAATCCAAGAGGGGAGGGGTGTTATGTACTGTGCCTTGCTGAAGTCATTCAGCAAGGCCCAGAAAGTCTGCAGAGAGGCTGGGCCTTGCTGAGTCATTCAGCAAGGCCCAGGAAGATTGGAAACAAGTTGCAGAGACCCGGACAGACCACATGTCTGCCCGGGACCCAGACAGGCTGTCTCCAGCCTCGTGCACAGGCGTGAGGCGGGAGAATAGCCTGCAGTCATTGGTTGAGCCTCCTCTTGCAGGGGGAGTATAAAAAGGGCATGTTGCCATTATTTCGCTCTCTTCTGTTCTCTTCTGTTCTGGCTTCTGTTCGGTGCAAGTACGAAATAAAGAACATCTTTTTGCATCAACTGCCTCGTCTTTATGTCTGTGTTGCGAACAGAACAATAACAGTACTCCATTATCAGTTTAAACCAACTTGTATTTAGCAAGTAAGAGGCTCAGTGGCTTAAAGACACTGAATCTGTTCCGGCAGTTCGAGTTCTGTCACTGCATGGTGGGGTGAGCTCCCGTCACTTGCCTCAGCTTCTGCCCACCTAGCAGTTCAAAAGCCTGTGACAACGCTAGTAGATAAATAGGTACCACTTTGGTGGGAAATGTGGCGTGTTTCATGCAGATGGTCGGGCCCCTGCCAATGCTGGACTTGCTGGGATGTGACACTCAACTGCCAGGCGGCATCGGTGGTGAGAGAAGGCCCGGATGATGCCATAGGAGACCTCTCGTCTTTCTGGTGCGGAGCCAGTTCACCCCCTGTGGGGCACCCTGGATGAGCTCATGAGCACAAACTGAATGGACTAGCATTCCTGGGCTGTGAAACAAACACTATGTAGTCACCTAGCTATTTATACCTTTCCCATATACTAAATAAATAAACAATTTAGCACTTTAGGCATGTACATGAGAATCCTTCCTTAGTCCTGGTAAGTCATTAATGTCTAGACTGAATAATAATGTACTCTTTTATGTTAGGTAAGTATTGATCCTTCTTCTCGTGGCTCCACTGAGCCCAAACCTCCCTCTCAAACAAGGGCTTGTGGAAAGGGCTTGGATCAGGGCCAACAGTCTGAGCTCCATTTTAAGGGAAATCAATTTCCTCCATCATATTTCTCCATTTACTGTATCAAATGCTGCAGTAACATCTATAAAGCCAGAAAACCATGGTTTACTTGACTGACATATTGTGTAATTAGCTATTTCAAAAGAAATCTGTTGTCAATATGAGATTATTAATTTATTGATTAATTATTATACAACTGTGTGAAACTTTTTCCTCTACTTAAAACCTTCTTGTTCTTCTGCAAGGAATATACGTTTGTTCTACTCAACCTCAAGTTTACTTAAGAGGAACATGGTGTATATTTTAGCCACAATATCCATTAGTCTAACTAACCTGTAATTGCTAGAGTCCTATTTATTCCATTTTGTTTGTATAAAGGAACACTACTATTGCCAAGTTGAGTACAACTGGATATGTCAGGTATTATTTCTATGTGAAAATAAACATGCCAATAGTTCACCCACAACTGGGGATATTTTTTGAATAGCCAAAAGAAAGTCCTCTACAGGGACCTTACTGCTTTTCAGGCCTTTGATGAGGAATTTAAACATAAACATAATAGAAAAAATATAATTGATATGTTTGCTAATATGGAGAAAAGCAACTCTTGAATTCCATGTAGAAGGTATGCTTGGATCTGTTGCTCACCCACCACCATCCCGCTCACTTTACCAGACAGATAATGACACACACAAACCTGGGGGACTTTGTAGGTGTCTGCTAATGTTGATATCTCGATGGAGATTTCCCTGCTAGCTGAATCAAGAAGAGCCAGGAGGTTCTCCTTCCTTCCACAGCCATAGTTGGGGACATTGGCTTCTCCAGTAGAGAGAATGTCCAGCAAGGCATCTGAAGTGTGTAAAGTGCTCAAATAATTTTCATGGATGTTGCAGCCAAGTGTGAGATTGTGCAGGAGCTGGGGATTCTTGTTGACCAGTTGAATGGTGAAAATTAATTGTAGGGTGTATGAAAAACCGTAAGCCTTACTGTAAAAAATGTTCATGTTATTATCATCAATAGCAACAACATTTTTAAAAAGAATTTATTCCTTTTTGTCTCCACAAGCCTACTGAGTCTTAAGCCAATACTGATCCAAAACCAATAATCAGTTATACAAATAGGGGAATGGGCTGAGGAGAGGCAACAAAAACTGTTTCAATCACTACTTTAAACAAAATGAATTCTAGTAATGAATTCAGGAGTAAACGGGGAGAGGAAAATAATCTCATTGCCTTTGGGATTTTTTTAACCCCATCTCTGGTTTTGAGTCTCTTCTACAAAATAAGAAAAAAGAAGAAATCAAAATCATCCAGGAAATTAGAGAAGTCCTGTAATATAGAAGCAAGTGATAAGAAGAAGAAAAGAAGGAGAGTGTGAGAATTAGAAAATGGGGGGAATGCAAGTCCATCACCTTGAACGACTTACGATGGAGATGGAACAAAAGGAGCACTGTTGAAAGACAATATTTTATGTGATAGTTCATTTTCAGTGATGACTATACCAATGAGATGGTCTCCTGGCCTATAGTAGCTCCATGGATTGTTTTCACCCTGGTGCTCCAATCTCAGTGGGCATTTCGTTCTAAGCTTTCCAGAGACCGGCTGCGACACCAGCAGCATCAGAACCAGAAGCAGCAGGTCCATAATTCATAGGGCTTTATTAATCCTCTTCCTGTTTCTAACACCAACAGCAGAGAACAAGTGGAAGAATTCAAAGCACTCTCAGAAGATGGAGATGCCAGAGACTTTCCTGATAGAAACAGAGAAACACTCAGCTTCACCTGGGAGGAGACAGAGGTACAATCAAGAGCAGAGCCCCGGCCTGTCCCAAAACGTATTCCCTCAGAGCTTGACCTAAGGAATTTATCCTTTTCTGATACAAGATCCTTTGCTTATGGCTTCAGTCTGATGTCTCTATCAAAGGCATAGAGATCTCAAAGACCCAGGTGATCATAATTATAGTGAGAAGCAACTTCTCCTCTTGGGATCCTGAACTTCTTCTGGGCTCCATGTGCAGAGGAGACACTGGAGAAAAGCATGTTAGTGAAAAATCACAGATACACTCCTGGGGGTTCTGTTCTGTTGTGGTTGTGGTCCTTCTTGTCAGGACATGTCCAGAAAGTGATGCTGGAGAAAGCTAGCTCAAAAACAAGGGAACTGATGTCTTCTGTCCTTCAACGTGGTCTCCTTGTCTCCAGAGACTGCTGGGGAAGGTCACCCAGAGCAGAGTTTGGTGCCACTCTAGGTTGGTGCCACTTAACTCTTGTGTTGCCTCTCTTCTAACTGCCAAGGAAACAACCAGACCCCGTGGATTCTGCCTAATGTTAAGAGTGGGGCCTGTTCGGGATTTTCTTTTATATTAGAACTTCATATATTAATCATAAATTGGAGCTGATTTTAAAATCCCTTGTGCCTGAAGTGAAATTTTGTTTCCCCTCTTTTCTAAGCAATATCAATTTTGGGATGAGAGACAGGTGTCAGAATCCATTTATATTTCATTTCTATCTATCTCCTCTGATTTAAAACCAAATCTCACCTTTCCCTGGATTCTGCCATACTCCCAAGGGGGAGGGGGGATATGCCTGCGGGGTTATTGCTTTCACTTCCTCTATTCAGTACAATGTAACCTTTTGTTTATTGCCTCTGGGTCTGCTGCCCATTACAATGTAAGAAATTGCCTCCTGCACTATGCATCTCTCTGAACCTTCTTCTCCCTAACCGGGCAGTTAGGAAAAGGGGGGGGGAGAAATACAATCTCCGGGACCTGGCTTATTTTTCTGGTCTCAAAAGGAGGTGTGAAGAACTGTGGAACATCGTGCTATAAATGGAGTCAGATTGATGTTATCTCCCCTTTCCGACGATGGACTTAACATCTGGGGATTGGCCAGTCTGAATCGTCCGGATGAACTGTGTGGTGGGGTTTGCTTAGGGACACTTTAAAGTATCGATCTGTAAAGAAATCCCTCAGATCCTGTCTATCATGCCCGCTATCAACTACTCTTAATAAAAGTTCCTGTTGGAAGAAATTGTTTGCAAGAGTTCTGCTTTCTTAAGATGTGGGATTGAAGTGGGTCCTTACATTAGACAGGATCTGCAGTAATAGTCAACCTTGAAGGAAGAACCTTACCGGGAGATTTTGCAAAAAATACAATGTCGGACGACGAGCCAGGGAAGGAAGAAAACCCTGTGGAAAGGGAGCCTCCCCCCTGACCGGGATCCTGCCAGCTGTCGGGATCTGAAACATCATACTCCTCAGGAGAAGAAGTGGTGGAGATGCGTGACCACAAATCTCGGTGGTCAATGGGCGTTGGAAGAAAAGACGAGTGGGAAAAGAGATCGAGAAAGGTGACCCTGAGATGGGGCAGCCACCAACCCGAATGGAAGCAAGAGATGGAGAAATCCCTGCACGTTAGCGAAGAGAAAAGAAGTTGTGCACAACACTCGAACTGGATCCTAGAGAAAGCTATTGACTTGATGAAAACAACCCTCGGCTCTCTAGGGGAGGAGAAACCTGAACCCTGCAGCCGCACCAGCACCTGGAGCTGCAGCTGGAGAGACACTGAGGGGGAATCAGAACCTGCAGTCCTGGAGACGTCCGCTGAACCAGCAGCTACCACTTCAGCAGCCCCCACTCCCTGCCGACCCTCAGATGGCGATCAGGATGGGAGATAATATCGCCGACGGCGAAGGGACCAATCCATGCAAAGAGTCCCACCGCTGGATGCGAAATTCAGGGGGGAGCCGCCGTGCTTGGGATTCTTCCTAACCCAAGTCCTCAGCTACATGGAAGAATACGGATGGGACATCCCCAACGACAAAACCCGTATACGTATTGTGCAATCTGCTCTGGACGGGGTGGCCGCACGATTCCAACGCCCCAGAGCTCAATGACTTCAACCGTTTCATGTCCTCTCTGAGAAGGCGATTCGAAGACCCCCTGGCTGATTGCAAGGCCCACGAGAGAATCAAAACAGTGAGGCAGGGCAGACGCCCAGTAGCCGAATATACCCAAGAATTCTGGGCCATTGCCAACAAGCTGAACTGGCCGGAAGACATCCTCCTTAGCCATTTCAAAGACGGCCTAAACTATGACCTGTATAATGCTTGCCTCCCTCGAGGGGACCCACGCCAACTCGATCAATGGTACGTCCTGGCGGAGGAAACAGAGATCGACCTACTAAAGAGGCACCGCCGAGGAAAACCATGGGGCCGCTCGCCTCCTGAGCCAACGTGCGAGCCAGCAAAACCACCGGCTATGGCCAAGAAGTCAATGGGCTGTTTCAAATGTGGGGGAGAGGGGCATCATGCTGTAGAATGCCTATCAAAAGCCCCTCAGCGCAACCCAGACCGATCACCGGTCAGGAAATCAGGGAAGTCCCCAGCCAAGCCAAAAGAACCCACCATGAGGGCAATAGAGGCTGTCCCCAACCCCTGCCCAATGTGGGGAGGGAACTCCGGCCTATGCCGCAGGGCCAGTGGACATCTTGGATGACAGCTCGGAGGCCGAACCCCTGGTAAGTGGGCCCATCGCACCCATCCACAAGACACTGACTATATTAGCTCCTTCCATGCCCGAAGCTGTCAAAGTGAAAGCCTTAATAGACTCTGGCTGCACCCGGTGCCTCATTAGCCCGACGCTAGCGGGGAACTTGGGCATTCCAGTGAGGAGGCTGAAATAACCAATCTCATTTGGCCAGTTAGATGGGTCCATAGCAGGGGGCTGCCAGCTACCCTAGCCACTTTACCAGTCCACCTATCCCTGGGAAACCATGAGGAAGACATAACATTTGTAATGACCCAAGGTATGGAATGCCCAGTGATCCTAGGACTGGAATGGTTAAAGAAATGGAACCCCTGGGTAAATTGGAGGATGGCAGAACTCAATTTCCCGAAGGGGGATCATGCGAACTTAAAACCCCAAGGAGCCCTACCAAACCCAGGAACAGAGAAAGCTTAGGTGGGAGAGGAAAAGGGGTTACCCGAGATCCCAGAAAAATACCGAGACCTTGCTGAAGTTTTCAGTGAGGAACGGGTGGATGAGCTTCCCCCTCACCAACCCATGGATTGTGCCATAGAATTCAAGCCCGAGGCAAAACTCCCGAAGTCCAGACAATACTCTATGAGCCCTAAGGAGAAGGAGGAAATGGAAAGATTCATAAATAAAAACCTAGAAAGGGGGTTTATTGAACCTGCCAAACCTAAGGTAGCCACCCCAGTTCTCTTTAGAGAGAAGAAGGATGGCTCTTTACGCTTGTGCATGGATTACTGCACCCTGAATGCAATCAGTGAAAGTAACCTATACCCCCTACCCCTCATGAAGGACATGTTATCCCATCTCTTGAAAGGAAGAATTTTCACTAAACTAGACCTAAGGGAAGCATATTACCACGTTAGGATTAAGGCGGGGGATGAATGGAAAACCACATTTAATTGCCCAATGGGGTGCTACAAATTCAAAGTTTTGCCATTTGGACTACAAGGGGGTCCCGCAGTATTTATGCAATTAATCAATGAGGTACTAATTGAGCACCTATTTAAGGGGGTCCTGGTTTATTTAGATGACATCCTTATATTCACCAAACCCAAAGAGGAACATGTCAACCTAGTCAGAGCGGTTTTAAAGAAACTGCGAGCTGCCCACCTATATAAGATAAATAAAGATAAAGATAAATAACCTTTATTGTCATTTTTTATATTGTGGGCACAATGGCACACATAAAAAAATGAAATTTAGTTGCCCGCTCTCAAAGTGAAACATATACATGACACACACCTAAACATACTATGTACAACATATATATAGACCCACATCCCTACATATACATAGCAAATAAATACTAAATACTGTCCATCTTGAATATATAACGCAAGGAGGAAGTTTGAGAGTTCGCAAGGTTAATGCTGTATGGAATGAAACTATGGCTGAATCTGGATGTTCTGCTACGGATACCACGAAGCCTCCTCCCAGAAGGTAACAGGGAAAACAGGTTGTGGAGAGGATGTGTAGTGTCCCAGAAAATCTTGCGGGCCCTGCTCAAGCAACGCTTCTGTGCTATGTCTGGATGGTAGGGAGGGAAACTCGCCAATGATCTTTTCGGCCATCCTCACCCACCTCTGCCACCGCCTCCTGTCTGAAGCAGTGATGCCTCCAAACCAGACTGTGATGCTGTATGGGACAGGATGCTCTCAATTGTCCACCTGTAGAATGGTCAGGGACAGGGGAAGGGAAGATGTGCTTTTCTCATGCGGCGCAGAAAATGCAGGCGCTGCTGTGCCCGCTTCACCAGTTTCTCTCTGTTTAGCGACCAAGTCAGCCTACTCGTTAGCTGCACACCCAGGAATTTGATGCTGGTAACCATCTCCACAGGTGAATCATTAATGCACAGAGAAGTGTGGCTGTGCCTGCCTTTTCTGAAATCAACAATGATCTCTTTGGTTTTTCTTGTATTTAAAACTAGGCTGTTTTCTTTACACCAGTTCACCAACCCCTCAACCTCCTTGCAGTAAGCTTCCACCTTGTCATCCTGAATAAGGCCCACTACTGTTGTATCATCTGCGAACTTCACAATATGGTTGGTGGCAAACCTAGCACAGCAGTCATGGGTCAACAGGGTGAACAGCAGCGGACTTAAGACGCAGCCCTGAGGAGAACCTGTGCTCAAGAAAATGGTATTTGAGGTATTTGTTCCAACTCGCACTTATTGGGGCCTGTTGGTAAGAAAATCCAGAATCCAGTTGCACAAAGGAGTGTTTAAGCCTAAAAGGCCCAGTTTGTCTACTAGATGCTGGGGAATGATTGTGTTAAACGCCGAACTGAAGTCGACAAACAGCAAACGCACATGATTATTTCTTTCCTCCAAGTGCTTCAGGCTCAGATGGAGAACGGAAGAAATAGCATCCTCCGTAGAGCGATTTGGTCGGTAGGCAAACTGAAGCGGGTCAAATGCTGGCGGGAGGCTAGATACAATAGTGTCTTTTATCAGCTTCTCAAAGCATTTCATGATGGTGGATGTCAGTGCAACCGGACGGTAATCATTGAGGCCTGTGATTGTGGGCTTTTTTGGCACTGGCAAGATGATGGCCATCTTAAAACACGATGGGACCACTGCCTGCTGCAATGAGAGGTTAAAAATATCAGTGAGAACACAAGCCAGCTCCTCTGCGCATTCCCTGAGGACACGTCCAGGGATGTTATCTGGGCCTGCTGCTTTCCGAATGTTAACTGTCTGCAGTGTTTTCCGGACAGAGGTGACATCAAAGCTAGGCACTTGCTCATCAGGTTGGGGCACAGCTTTCCTAGCAGGAGTACTATTTGATGCCTCAAATCTACCAAAGAATGCATTCAGTTTGTTTAGGAAGTCTGTGTCATCCTTACATCTCGATGGAGCCACCTTGTAATCCGTAATGGCCTTGATCCCTTGCCACATTTGCCTGGTGTTTGTTTGGTCCTGAAAAAAGTTCTGAATTTTCTGGCAATGGGCTTGCTTTGCACCTTTTACGGCACTTTTCAGATTTGCTCTGGCTGTTCTAAGTGCCAGCATGTCCCCAGATTTAAAAGCCACATTCCGTGCTTTCAGCATCTTGCGGACCACATAAGTCAGCCACGGTTTTTCATTCGCCCTCACAACAAAGCTTTTCAGGACACAGACATCTTCTATGCACTTTTGGATATATGCAGACACCGTGGTGGCATACTCCTCAACATTTGTATGTTGGTTATCAGTAGCTGCTTCCTTAAACATGCCCCAATCTGTACATTCAAAGCAGTCTTGTAATGCTTCTATAGCACCCTCTGTCCAAATCCTCACCTGCTTTACTGTAGGTTTCACTCTGACTAATAAAGGTTTATATGCTGGAATAAGCAGCACTGAGAGATGGTCAGAGGAGCCCAGGTGAGGGCGGGGGATAGCTTTGAAATGCCAAATTATCAAAATGCAATTTCCACCAGGAAAGAATAGACTACCTGGGTTATCGCATATCCCCACAGGGCATTGAAATGGACCCCGAGAAGGTCAGAGCAGTACTAGAATGGGCACCACCTCGCACAAGGAAGCAGTTGCAAAGTTTCCTGGGTTTTGCAAACTTTTACTTCCAATTCATCCCCTTATTTGCCCAAATAGCCCTGCCCCTCACGAACTTACTAAAAACGAAGGGAGAATCCTCAGTGAAACCTAGCCAGCCACTAAAATGGACAATGGAATGCCAAGCGGTGTTCGAGAGTTTAAAGAGACTTTTTTCTGCCGAACCAGTACTGAGGCACCCGGACATGGACAAACCCTTCGTAATACAGACGGATGCAAGTGATGTGGCAGTGGGGGTTGTACTATTACAAGAAAACGATGAAGGGGTATTGCAACCGTGTAGCATACACATCGAAGAAACTCACCAAAACGGAACAGCACTGGGCCGTGTGGGAAAAAGAGGCATACAGGGTGTGTTGGTCATTACTTACGTGGCACCATTTCCTTGAAGGAAATAAAATCCCTTTTCAGGTCTGGATGGACCACAAAAACCTGGAACTCTTAAAAACACCCAGGAAACTCAACCCCAAGCAAGCCCGCTGGTCCCCGCATTTTCACCAATTACGTTTTACGCTCAAGCACTTACCGAGGGGGAAGAACTTCCTGGCAGATGCACTTCTCACATGCCCCAATATAACACTATGTGAGCCACCGATTCTAAACCACTCATGCCTGAACCACAACTGGCAGCACCAGTAACCACCAGAGTCCAAGCTAAATTAAAGCCGCAGCTGGGTAGGCAAACCAGAATCGAATTCCGGAAAACTTTGGAAACAGATGAATGGTTCCAGAAAAATAGACACGTGTGCACAATCAAGGACGGACTGCCATGGGTGGGGGAAAAGTTATATATACCAACCACCCAGAGGGTCACTTTCATGCAGCTATGCCATGAAAGAAAATCAGCAGGGCATTTTGGATTTGTAAAAACATTACATTTAATTAAAAGGCAATTTTGGTGGCCATCCATGAAAAAGGACATAGAAAGTTATGTGGCCAGCTGCCCAACGTGCACAACGGCTAAGAGGTTGCAAGGGAAATTGCCTGGACTGTTACAACCAGTGGCGAACCCCTCAGCCCCCTGGAAAGAAATATCTATGGATTTTATAGTGGAATTACCAGAAAGCAATGGAAACACTGTCATCTGGGGGGTTACGGACTTGTTTTCCAAACAAGTGCACTTTATCCCTTGCCAAAAGTTTCCTACTGCAAAAACCTTAGCGAAACTATTCGTGCAGCACATCTACAAACTGCATGGGGCACCCCAACGCATCATATCTGATAGGGAAGTGCAATTTACGTCAGAATTTTGGAAGGGATTCTTAACCCTCTTAGGAACCACTCAGGGACTGTCATCTAGTCATCATCCTCAATGTAATTGACAATCAGAACGTTCTAACTCAGTACTTGAGCAATAATTAAGATGCTTTATTAATTTCCAGCAAACGAATCGGACAGACCTACTCCCTTCGAAGAAGTCACCTACAATAATGCAGTCCACTCCAGCACAGGCTACACTCCCTTTCAAATAGCCACCGGTCAAAGTTTCAACCCTATGCCAGAACTAACCCCAAACGAACCGAACATCCCATCGCTGAAAGAATGGATAGCACAATTACAAAACACCTGGGCAATAGTTAGGAAAGCCTTAGACGAAGCTAGGCAAGCATACAAAGCACAAGCAGATAAAAAGAGAGTCGAACCCATACCATTCATTGTAGGAGAAATGGTATATTTGTCTACAAAATACTTAAAATCCCTACAGCCCTGTAAAAATTTGGACCAAAATATATAGGGCCTTTTCCAATTAAAAGAATCATAGAATTAGAACTACCCAAACATCTCAGGCAAATACACCCAAGTTTTCACTGCAGTTTGCTGAAAAGAGAGCAACAGTCACCCTTACGGCCAAAAAATTCCCCCCCACCACCTCCAATCATGGTTGAAGGAGAACAACACTTCGAGGTAAAAGAAATCCTAGATTCTAGGAAGTATCACAGGGCAACTCAATACCTAGTAGCATGGAAACACCTCCCCTCCTCACAAAACGAGTGGGTCCATAAACTTCACATCAGAACAACGAAACTGCTAAAGACGTTTCATAGAGAATATCCCAACAAACCAGACTAACCTCTATGCCTGTTTTGTTTTCTCCACAGGTGGATCTCTCTTATTTTTAAGGGGGGCAGGATGTCAGAATCCAGTTATATTTCATTTCTATCTATCTCCTCTGATCTAAAACCAAATCTCACCTTTCCCTGGATTCTGCCATACTTCCAAGGGGGAGGGGGGATATGCAAGCGGGTTTATTTCTTTCATTTCCTCTATTCACTACAATGTAACCTTTTGTTTATTGACTCCATGTGTCAATGCTGCTAATATAGGATATTATTGCTTTGACAAGATATGCAGAACTGTCTGGTATTTTTAGAGTTAATTTCAGATGATGGTGGGAGGGGAGGAGAAAGATAGGAAAGCGCAGGACAAAGAACGGAAGTGAATCTTTGCCCTTCAGGCTAATTGGGGGATGTGATTGATGACTGCAAAATAGGGGAGGAGAATAGCCGGAAAAGCTATGTGCACATAAGAGAAATTCAGATCTTGGCATCCATCCATGTTGTGCCGACACTGTGTTCAAACAATTAAAGACTTTTCAGAATAAACAATGCCTGGAAATTTTTTGAAGTGTTCCATTAGTCAGAACCTTGACATTATGCCAAGATCTCATAACTTTTCAAACAATTTAGGGGTCCCGGGCCCCAGTCGCTGTTCCTAAACTAAAGGAATAAGCTGACGAAGATTCAGGGAAGATCTCATTATGAAAGAAGAAAGATTGCCTGAAGCCAACACCCCGGCAGCAGCAGCTTCCCCGGGGGGGGGGGAGCGACAGCCAGCAAGCCGGGGAGAAGGAACTCTGGCAGATCTCCCAGTTGGGAGCAAGACCAAAGCAATTAGGAGAGCTGATTTGGTCGTTAGACTGGGAGAAGCCGAGCGGAAATTCCAGAGTCTTCGAAACAGCTTTGCCACTTTCAAAGACTTCAAAAGCAGAATGACAGAGAGCTAACGGATCATCTGCCACTCAAGTTTTGGGTGAGTCACTGGAAAGATTTGAAACCCCAGAGTTGAGAAGCAGAAATCCACTCCTGCAGGGGGAAGCCTACAGCCCCTCCATTGTGAATCAGACAGCCTTCAAGACCCTGTCTTCCCCTGTCAGGGACTCCAGCCCTGAAGAGAGAGGGAAATCCAGTCTGAGGCCTCTGCAACAATGGGGAGTGTGGCATTCCCAGCAGGCAGAGGATAAACAGCCTCTGAGCTTGCCACAGCTAATAGAGGCCTTGCAACAGCTTGGGGTGATGCAGGAGCCAGGAGATCAGTAGCTGGTGGGAGAATGACCACAGCATGGGGATTGGCCCCAGCCCCCGAACGTGCAACCCCTGGACATAAATCAGCAGCCAGGATGGGGCCAGCAGCAACAGCCACAGTGGGGGCCCCAACAGCCTATAATTGCACCACCTTTCAGAGCAACGTTCGATGGGGACCCAGAGAAGCTGATTTTTTTCCTCAACCAAGTACGCTCTCACTTGAATTGCTGGGCCTATCCCTACCCGGACCCATGGTCGATGTGATTGCGTCCAGCCTAGAGGGAGAAGCATCCGAATGGCTGAACAATTTATATAATGAGCAAGCCCCAGAATTGGAGGACCCCCACCTCTTCCTCCTAGGGCTGAGAGAAAGATTTGAGGACCCATCCCTTGGCCTCAAAGCAAGAGAACAAATCCACAAAATAAAACAAGCTGGCAGGCCTGCCCTGGAGTACGTGTGAGAGTTTCGCAAGATAGCAGGTCGAATAGAGGGGTGGCCAGAGCAATCCCTAATCCATCACTTCATTGAGGGATTACACAATCACCTCTCTCAGGCCTGCTTCTATCGAGCAGTACCTGATCAGTTGCAAGAATGGTACCAGGCAGTGGTGAAGCTAGACGTTCAGCTCGCCCGATATAAGAAGCCTCCCCCACCTGAATCCGAACAGCAGCCAGAGCAACCCGAACAACAATCACCCCCACGAAACCCTCCAACTACTGCGATGACTGAGAGACCCAGGCCACCTGCAGGCCCGTCAATTAAGTGTTTCCAGTGCGGAGAGGAGTGACATCGAGCAGCAAACTGTCAAGTCCCCTACCCCCGACTACAGAGCAGACCGGAACCAACGGCGAGAAGGAAACCTGCCCAGTGGCTAACGAGAGAAAAATCCAACCGGGTCATGCAAGAACCTGTTGCCCAGATTACACCTCCCACACAGGAGGACACCGGGACTCTGGGTGGATCCGCCCCTGCTCTACCCTCCTTTGACAGCGACGACGAAGGAGAGAACGACCCAATGGTGAGTCGACAAGTCCCGTCTTTTTCACTGCCCGCCAAGTTTATAATCCCTAAGTCGCACAAATAGACTTAAATGTGCTAATCGATTCTGGATGCACCCGATGCATTATTAACCTACCATTTGCCATGAAAATGGGCATACGGGCAAAACAGCTCTCCAAACCTGTGAGGTTTGAGCAAGCTGATGGCTCCCTGATGGGAGGGACTTTAGTCACACAATTAACTGAGCCCTTATGCCTAGAAATAGATGCGCACTGGGAGTTTATTCGCTTCCTGGTGGGCCCAAAAATGACTGAGACTGTGATCCTAGGTTTAGCCTGGTTGGACAAATGGAAGCCATTTATCTGGTGGGAGAAAGGAATGAGAACTGTGAGACTACCTATAGGGCCTAAGCCTTCCACTGATTCAACCGACGTCGCAGGACACTTCAGGCCACCCAATGAGCGAGCGCACATGGCTGCCTCACCGCCACCAGGCGAACCACTCATCCCCAGTGAACCTAGCGGAGGTAATTAGTGGAAAAGAATGTGATGCCCTGCCCCCTCACAGACCAAATGACTGCTCCATCGAACCGGTGCCAGGAGCCAAACTCCCACGACCGAGAATGTACGCTATGTCCCCCCTCGAAATGGAGGAGATGCAGCGATACGTAAACAAAAACCTAGTGAGGGGGTTCATTGAATCTACTGTGGGAGCCTCTGTGTTGTTCAAAGAGAAAAAAGATGGGTCTCTTCATCTCTGCATAGACTATAAGGGTCTCAATGCTGTGAATGTGGAAAACTATGTAAAGAGTTGTACCGTATGTGCCACAATGAAAAGAATCCCAGGGAAAACCCCTGGGTTACTGCAGCCGGTGGCAGACCCTTCTCAACCCTGGGAAGAAATAGCTATGGACTTTATCGTAGACCTACCTGAAAGTAGAGGAAATTCTGTCATCTGGACTGTGATAGACCTGTTTTTGAAGCAGGCTCATTTCATTGCCTGCAAAGGACTCCCATCTGCCCAATGACTGACTAAATTGTTCCTGAAACATATCTACCGGCTGCATGGTGCCCCTAAGCGAATAATTTTGGACAGGGGGGTGCAGTTCACAGCGAAGTTTTGGAGGAGTTTTCTTAAATTAATTGGATCATCTCAAGGCTTATCATCTGCTTTTCACCCGGCCACCAATGGAGCTGCAGAATCTGCTAACAAAATGGTGGAGCAATATCTCAGATGTTACGTTTCCTACCAACAGACAAACTGGACTGACCTCCTCCCTTTTGCAGAGGTGGCGTACAATAATTCTGTGCACAGCAGCACTGGCTACACACCTTTCAGAGTAGCCACAGGAAAAGAGTTCGGTCCAATACCTGAATACCCTCAGGTGCCAACCGCTTCCCAGACACTGGACCAATAGGTGAGGGGATGGGAAGAAGTTTGGAGAAACATGAAAACTGCTTTAAAAAAGACTTTTGAAACCTATAAAAAGCAGGCTGATAAAAAGAGGGCTCCCCAAAGAACATTCCAAGTTGGAGAAAAGGTTTATCTGTTGACTAAGTATTTACGCCTCAAATTACCAAGTAAAAAATTAGGACCGAAATTCTTGGGGCCTTTTCCTATCGTAAAGATCATCAATCCAGTCACTGTAAAACTGAAACTCCCTAGACTTTTAGGTAAAATTCACCCTGTCTTCCATTGCAGCTTGTTGAAACCTTATTGGGGCTCCACTTTAAGACCTCCCCCTAAGAAGGCACCCGGGCCCCTCATAGTTGCGGGACAGACCCACTATGAAGTGAAACGTATTCTTGACTCTAGAATTTTTAAAGGGAAATTGTAGTACCTAGTACAATGGAAGAGATACCCGTTGTCTGAAGCCACCTGGGTGAAATCCAGTGAGGTGAAAGCTGACAGGCTCGTCAAAAGGTTTCATGCGAAACACCCCAACAAACCGAAAACTAGTCATTAACATATGCTTTTGTTTACATTATAGGATCTGTCCTTTTTGTAAGGGGGGGCAGATGTCAATGCTGCTAATATAGGATATTATTGCTTTGACAAGATATGCAGAACTGTCTGGTATTTTTAGAGTTAATTTCAGATGATGGTGGGAGGGGAGGAGAAAGATAGGAAAGCGTGGGACAAAGAACGGAAGTGAATCTTTGCCCTTCAGGCTAATTGGGGAATGTGATTGATCACTGCAAAATAGGGGAGGAGATTAGCCGGAAAAGCTATGTGCAAGTAAGAGAAATTCAGATCTTGGCATCCATCCATGTTGTGCCGACACTGTGTTCAAACAATTAAAGACTTTTCAGAATAAACAATGCCTGGAAATTCTTTGAAGTGTTCCATTAGTCGGAACCTTGACACCGTGTCTGCTATCCATTACAATGTAACAAATTGCCTCATGCACTATGCATCTCTCTGAACCTTCTTCTCCCTAACCGGGCAGCTAGGAAAAGGGGGGGGGAGAAGTACAAACCTCCGGGACCTGGCTTATTTCTCCGTTCTCAAAAGGAAGTGTGAAGAGCTGTGGAACATCATACTACGAACAGAACCGGATTGATATTATCTCCCCTTTCCCATGATGGACTTAACACCTGGGGATTGGCCGGTCTAAATCGTCCGGATGAACTGTGGGGGTGTGTGTGCTTAGGGACACTTTAAAGTAATCGATCTGTAAAGAAATCCCTCAGATCCTGTCTATTATGCCTGCTATCAACTACTCTTAATAAAAGTTCCTGTTGGAAGAAATTGTTTCCAAGAGTTCTGCTTCCTTAAGATGTGGGATTGAAGTGGGTCCTTACAGATAGTCTTTTTGCACTTAATTATCACATCAACTGACCCTGACTTAACTTGGCTTCTAATCATGATTTCAGGAAGATGTTTATTAATACTTTGATGAAAACAAGTTATATCAAAAGCATTCCCACAATCCATTAACAAAGTCTAATGATGTGTGGAAATGACCTTGGGGACGGAGGAAAATATGCTGACTAAAAATGATCAGATTTTTAAGAAGAGACCGGACAGCCACTTGTTTGAAGTGGCATAGGGTCTCCTCCTTGAGCAGGATGTTGGACTAGAAGACTTCCAAAGTCCCTTCCAACTCTATTATTCTGTATTCTGTAGATAAGAGGGAAGAGAGCCTTCAGCTGCATAACAGGTAGAGAAAGAAATTCAGAAAGGATCAGGCTGTAGAAATAGTAGTGGGGGATTTGTGCTTTCAGACTTGCAAGATTCAGTTAATGTAGTCTTAAAATAAATTAGAATTAACTCCTCTGGTCATGTTTCCCATCTGTTTACCTAGGAGAAGATGAACCTGGGCACTTACTTCTGGACAAATCTATTCTTAGTAATAATCACCCTGTAAACTCAAGGAGTTTATAGATAATCTCGTTATTGGATTGTTTGTTCAGTTATGTTGTGAGTGCTCTACAATATTCTACATAATTGACAAATTTTGTCAATTTTGTTTTATCAATATATGATTGACAAATTTTGCTAAATCTTTGTTTTTTCCCTTTTTGAAGATAGTGGTAACCGTTGTCCTCCCAAGTAAGAATACTTGCAGGTCAGATTAATGTAAAAAAGATTCAAATGTGAAAAGACCACATTAACATTTCTGGAGTTTCCATTTAGTTTCATCCATTTCTGGCAAAGAATAAGTTTTGCAATCTTTCTGCGAGGAAACTGTACTTGGACCAAAATGGAAATATAGCAGCAGATCTGATTATCAGGATCTGGGTGGTTCTCCCCAAGATGGATGTCATCTACCGGTACACTGAGAGTTTTGAAAGAGGAAGACTTATTATCAACCAAGATGTTCTTTTATGGCTAAAGTTGCTCAATAAGGTGGCTGAAATATTGGTGTTTTTCTCTATTTTCCAAAGCCTCAGGAACCATTTTCATTGGGCTCAGCCTAATCACTGTGGGGGATGACTGAGAACTCAATGTGGGCAATGTTTTCATAGACTGCTTGGGAGGCTTCAGTAGTAATGAAGAAAGTGTCCTTCAGATGCTATAATAAGGAACAATGTTCTAAGCTGATTTAGAGAACCTGGGATCCGGGATGATGATTCTTTAGGGCATAGAATAAATAAATGCAAATTTTAATATGAAACGATCATCGTATTTAAAAAGTAGGGATATATGAAGAATGGAAGAATGCACATTAATAGGGTCATGAGGAGGAACTGACTGGTTATCACTTAATGCTTAAATCTTTTTTCAATGCCATCCCTCCAGACTTTATTAAGTAGAAAAGTCCTTTTTTTGCAATGAGATATGCCAGAAGCAAAATTCAGGAACTAAATGAAGAATCTACTAGTAGTTGTATCTCCTACAACCATTTGGAACTAGTTAAGAGATATCAAATGTACCTAAGTGAAGACTAGAGGCTTCTTAGATAATGTCCATATCTACTTCCATTTTCCACAACATATTTTCTTTTGCATTCCTATTCTTTCTGCTTAGTCGCTGCCTCAGTCCAAATGTGTGGAAAGTTGTCATCCTGGATTTGTCAAGAGGGCTCGAGAAGGAGAGCCAGTTTGCTGCTATGACTGTGTTCCTTGTCCAGAGGGGACCATCTCCACTCAGGAAAATGGGTCACACCAGAGGAAAGGAAGGCATTGTGGAAATGGATTTATCCAGAGCAGTTTGATGAAAGTACATGCTAAAAAAGACCTTGAAGGTTAACTGTTTGCTTATTTATTTTCAAAATGCACAATTTCATATTTAAAGGGAAGAATAACCAAAAGATCTTGAAGGAGAGATTAAGAAGAGATAGGAAGGTAAAGCATCTTAACCTTTCTAGGAACACTGAATTGTTTGAAATTTGTCCATTGCTTTTCTTCATCTAAGCATATTGATGTTATGTCATCCCCAAAACTGATGCATAAAAAATTATATCAAGCAATTGATTCTATTAAAGTCATCAACTATCATAAGCAGAAAGATCTTCTTGAAAGATCAGGGACAAGTGTTTTGGGGCATTTTGAGCTTGTTCTTCTTTCCTTCCTTCCTTCCTTCCTTCCTTCCTTCCTTCCTTCCTTCCTTCCTTCCTTCCTTCTTTCTTTCTTTCTTTCTTTCTTTCTTTCTTTTTCTTTCTTTCCTTTTTGGTTAAATAGAGAAATACAAACAACTACAGCCCCAACCAAAATGAAGTCCAGTCATGGTTCAAAAGGGGAAAAAATCACTTAATACACAAATTGATTCAATTAAAACAGAACTAACAAAGAGCATGAGAAAATGGAGAATTAATAAAAATTGCAAGCTGTACAATATTGTTTTACATGGTACTAGTTCAGTGCTTTAACTAATTAATAAATCTAGAAAGTAAGGAATCAAATTGCTTCATCTGCTGATTCTTAGCATATAAAGAAGAAGATTATGTAACAGGTTTCAAGGATGGAAATGAAGTTCTCTATTTAATAAACATAGACACTAACATCTGCCTCATTTACAGAGAAGTAAAAAAATTATTTCAAAATAGGCCAAAGAAATGTGAAATTCTGAAAAGTTCTCATTCCACAAGAATGAACATGTTTTTTAAAAAAGCACAAAGGTAAAGCTGTGTATCTACAAACCTAAAGCGACCTTCAGAGAGAGAGGACCCCCATTTCCCCCAAGGTCTCTCAAGGGCTTCTGCTCAGGATGACTCCCACCCTGAGAACCTTCCAGAAGCCATGAAAGACCAGGCTGCTCTCCAAGCTCAGGAGCAGAGGGATGCTGAGCCCCTGGTGGAGGGGATGTGGGTTATAGCTAGCTTTGGGAACCGTTCTGGATTCATTTTGTCTTCTGAAATGTTTTACATTTTTTAAATAATAAATAATCTAGAGACACTGGGAGACAGGCAATCTATAATTTGTATAAAGAAACTGTTGGAAGTAAAATCCGGTCCGGTTCCAAGCTGGGAGAAAGACGCAGGAGCCAATGAATTTGAGGGCAGGCTGCAGGAAAGGAGGTCTCCATTTATTTAGGAATCAGAAGCTAAGTGACATTCAGCAATCAGTTCTGGGACAGCTGACAGCCTGGCATGGCGAGTGGAGTGATTTTATACCCTTTTGGACCTTTGAGATTGAGATGCCTGATGGAGTTATTTGATTAGATTAATAATTGTGCCTTTCTGTATTCTAGTTGTCCCTATTTGTTTTCCTAGGTGGTGGTCAGGGTCAAGGGTAGCCTTAGGGAAAGGTGGGGAATGTAAATTCTGTGTGACTTTGTGTTTTCTGACTTCATCTTGTCAATTCAGCCTGCCTCAGTCTAAACTGCAGAAGCCGCTTCTTGCTACATTCCAGCTGGCTTTGTTTCTCACTAACGGGTATATTGCATCCATTGAAGGAGTTTTTTCTGACTGAGGTTACTTGAGGCCATTTTGGCTGGGGGCAGGGATTGCTTTAGCTTCTGTGGATGGTTTTTCTTTGCCTTCTCTGGGGGCATGGAAATAAAAGGGGGATGTCTTATGATTCTTCCTGCAAAGCAAACAATCAAATTCTCATTAGTTGGTCAGTGTAAAGTACCTAACTGGGATTAACAGGCCAATCCCTGTTAAAATATACTATTTATTTGTTTGTGGCTTGCTATTATTATTATTATTATTATTATTATTATTATTATTATTATTATTATTATTATTATTATTATTATTATTATTATTATTATTATTATTATTATTATTATTATTATTATTATTATTATTATTATTATTATTATTATTATTATTATTATTATTATTATTATTATTATTATTATTATTATTATTATTATTATTATTATTATTATTAATAACTCAACGTAGCAAAGACACAAAATACCCCCTCCTCCCCCTATTTCCCCCACAACAACCTTATGAGATGAGTAGGGCTGAGAGAGAGTGACTGGCCAAAAGTTACCATCCAGATTTAATGCCTAAAGCAGGACTAGAACTCACAGTGTCCTTGTTTTTAGCCTGGTGCCTTAAACACTAGACCCCGTCTCTCTGTCTCTCTGTCTCTCTGTCTCTCTGTCTCTCTGTCTCTCTCTCTCTCTCTCTCTCTCTCTCTGTGTGTGTGTCTATGTGTATGTGTAAATACTGTGTGAGACTGTATTGTGTATGTGTGTTTAAAAACAGCTTTCATGTTACTTTTATTAATCTTACTTCAGAAACTCTGTGTAAGCTTTACTATATAGGTTTGATCTCCCAAAATAATATTAATACTTTTTAGACCTATCTAATTTCACATAAGGAAACCCTCTGTTGCATTTATTCATGGAGGATTTCGATTGTAATCCAAAGGACAGAGAAGTGTGGAAAGCAAACTTTTCAGATGCCACTTCAGAAATTCCATCTGAACCACATCAAAGAACTTTTCCCCTTCCAATTTATGGATGGAGACAGTGAAAGGTGCTCCTCATATTAATGCTGTCAGCAGTGACCATTTCAGATATTTGTAGGACTATCTTTTTCTACCACCAGACTAGGCAAACTCTGGGTTCGGTATATTGAGAAATGCCATTGGGAAGAACCCAGAATGTTTTCCTAGAAAGATTAGCAGATTCATTATTTATCTCTATTAATGTAGGTTCCTGTGAAGGCTCTTCTTATTACTCAGGAAATGCTTTACATCCTAGGATTTTCCCCAGTATCATATACCTTAGCTATGTGGTTTTTAGAAAATAATATTTTCAATTTTTCCCATGGAATTGTTAAGTAATGTACCTTGGAAAATGTCCCTGTTATCAGCTGTTGTCCCAAGAAGATATTTCTTGAAAGTTAAAATAATAGAGTGTTAAAGAAATACTGGTTTTTGGCTTTCTCAGATACAGAAAAATGCACCAAGTGTCCAGATGATAAATATCCAAATGAGGACCGAGTCCAATGTATCCCCAAAGTTGTAACCTTCCTGTCTTATGAAGAACATCTGGGCATCATCCTGGTGTCTTTTGCCCCACTCTTGTTCCTAACTACAAGCTTCATTTTAATCATCTTCATTAAATACCGAGAAACAACCATTGTCAAAGCCAACAACCGGGACCTCTCCTACATCCTCCTGGTCTCCCTCCTGCTTTGCTTCTTGTCTCCTTCTCTCTTCATTGGTCAGCCGAGGAAAGCCACCTGCCTTTTCCGACAGACGGTTTTCAGCATCATCTTCTCAGTTGCTATTTCTTCTCTGTTGGCCAAAACCATCACGGTGGTGCTAGCATTCCTGGCCACAAAACCAGGAAACCAAGTGAAGAGATGGTTGGGGAAGAGCTTGGCCAACTCCATCATCCTTTCTTGTTCTGCTGTCCAAATTATCATCTGCTCTATCTGGCTGGGAGTTTCTCCCCCATTCCCTGACTCTGACCTCCACTCCCAGCCTGGAGAGATCATCCTGCAATGCAACGAAGGGAATGTTGCCATGTTTTACCTCACCCTCAGCTACATGGGCTTCCTGGCTGCCATCTGCTTCATGATGGCTTTCCTGGCCAGGAATTTGCCTGGGGCCTTCAACGAAGCCAAGTTGATCACCTTCAGCATGCTGGTCTTCTGCATTGTATGGGTGACTTTTGTGCCCACCTACCTGAGCACCAAAGGGAAATACATGGTGGCTGTGCAGGTCTTCTCCATCCTGGCCTCCAGTGTTGGTCTGCTGGGCTGCATCTTCATCCCCAAGTGCTACATTATCCTTCTGAGGCCAGACCTGAATACAAAGGAGCAGCTTACGACAAGAAGAATTGTGGAAATGTGAGACAGAAGAATTTCAACATCCAACATGTTCCAACAGGCCAAACCTAGAAAATGGACGAAGCTGTTCATACATGAGCTATTTCAACAGTTAATAAATAAAGGAGACTGCAAGGTGTACAATGTACAGCTAGAGGAATTTAAATTGTTCAAAAGAAAGAAACCGAATAAAACAGGAGGTAAATTACAATTAATTAATTAATTAATAATTATATCTGGCCAACGGTGTCTCTTTTTGGTTAATCTCCCTAAATCCTTGAACCAGGTCAATTTCTACCATTGGGGGCCCAAAGCCCATCCAACTGGGACATCCTGAAGCCATGTTTTGGGCCCCTGAATCTTGCAGATTTTTCGTGGTGTAAATCATGGACATCGGCTGGCTGGCCCAGTCCATATCTGGAGACATGCACCTTCCACGTGGCAGGTGGGGAGTTTGGTCCCAGGTAGGGAGGCTTCTGACACAGCAGGCAGGAGCCCTTTTGTGGTGCTGGGGCTGAACCCCCCTTTTCTCATCTTGTTCCCCTATTGGGCCTTAACAGGAACCGTCTCTTCCTTCGGACAAGCCCAAATAAGGGAGAACCTCGCAAGGCCCACAGAGCCAGCCGTCCACTCCAGTGGTCCAGCCCCACCAAGGATGCTGGATGTTGCCATGGAGAGCTCTGGAAAATGGGGTTAGGGGGAGCCCCTGATGTCACCAGCCAAAGCTTTGATTGGCCTGGACCAGAGATTTGAAAAAACATCCTTAACCGCCTGTCTGGCCTATGAAGGGATTGGGAGGCTCTGAAGGGGATTCTGCAGTCACACTGGAAATAGTGACTTATGACCGTTGCAGCATCCCCATGATCACATGATCAAAATCCGTACACTTAGCAATTGACTCAACCCGGGGGGGGTCACGTGATCCCCTTTGGCGACCTTCTGACCAGCATAGTCAATGGGGAAGCCAGATTCACTTAACAACCTGGTGACTCACTTATCAACTGCAGTGATTCACTTAACGACTGTGGCAAGAAAGGTTGTAAAATGGGCCAAAACTCACTTAACAAATGTCTCACTTAACAACAGAAATTTTGGGCTCAATTGTGGCTATAAGTCGAGGACTACCTGTGTAGAACCCTCAGGACACAGGGAGTCCTCAACCTATGACCACGAAAGGGACCACGCTTTCCTTTGCGAAGCAAGCAGGTTGCTCAGTGAGTCTGAGCCAATTTTTTAACCTTTTGGGCATTAAGTGAATTGCTTCAGTTGTGAACTGAATCACAATGTCATTAAGTGAGGCAGGCTTCCCCCACTGACTCAGTTTGTTGGGAGGCAGCTGGGAAAGTTGCAAACTGGGATCACGTGACCCCGAGACGCTGCGGCAACTGTGGCAAATACACACTGGCTACCAAAGACCCAAATGTTGATCGTGTGACCATGGAAATCTTATGACGGTCATAAGTGTGAGGACTGGTCATCAATTACTTCTCTCAGTGCCATTGTAATTTCCAACAGTCAAGTCATTTGTTAAGTGAATCACTGCAGTTGTTAACTCAGTAATACAGTTGTTAAGTGAATCTGGCTTCCCCATTGAGGCAGGCTTCCCCCATTGAAGGTCACAAAAGGGACACTGTGACCATCATAAATGTGAATCAGTTGTCAAGCATCCAGATGTAAATCACTTGACCATGGAGATGCTACAATGGTCTTAGTCAGTGGTGGGTTTCAAATAATTTAACAACCAGTTCTCTGCCTCACCTTCCCTCTGCCTTGGTCAGGTAGGCTGCTCGGGGGGTTGGCTGGGGTGGGGGCAAGAGGTCCCAGCAGGGGGGCAAGAGCTCCCAGTTGCAGAATTGCTGCAGGTCCCAGCAGGGGGGCAGGAGGTTACGGTTGGGGGGCTGCAGGAGTCTCAGACGGGGTCTTTGTCCTTGAACCAGTGGTCTGTGAGGAGCTCTTGTTTTATTTTCTTTGCCCCAGGGTCATGGGGATTAGGGGCTCTTGGAGGTGAGACTCTGCACGGTGTAAGATGAGAAGCGGTTTGTGGATTGGAGATAATTTCCTCATTAACCTCTTCACACTGGCTTTTGTACTGGGGCAGTCTGGATAGAGCATCAGCTAAGAAGTTTTTTCCTCCTGGTATGTACTTTAGGGTGAAGTTAAAATGGTTAAAGTACAGCGCCCATCGTACTTGTTTCGGGGACAATTTGCGGGGAGTCTTTAGTGCTTCTAGGTTTTTGTGATGATCAGTCCATACCTCAAAAGGCACCTTACTCCCCTCTAGGTAGTTTCACCAGTTTAATAGAGCCCAGCGGATTGCGAAAGCCTCCTCTCACATTCAGTGAATTTTTTCGAGATGTAGGCGCAGGGTTGTAGGATCGCACTCTGGTTCTTTTGCAGTAGCACAGCTCCAATGGCCACGTCGCTGACATCGGCTTGAATCACAAAGGGCTTCTCTGGGCAAGAATGTTTTAAGACTGGTTCGAGTGCAAATAGTCTTTTTAAATCTTCAAAAGCAGTTTGACAGTTCCATGCTAGTGGTTGGCCCGAATGTGGCTTTCCTCCCCCTTTGCCGGTTTTTAGTAATTCCGTAAGGGGCAGGGCAATTTCAGCAAAGAAGGGGATGAATTGACGGTAGAAGCTGGTGAATCCCAGAAATCTCTGGAGCTGTTTGAGAGTCTTTGGGGGTTGCCATTCAATTACGGCTTTCACTTTGGTCAGGTCCATTTCAATGCCCTCGCTGGAAATTCTGTAGCCAAAATAATTCAATTGGGTCTGGTTTAACATAAAGTTTGGCATTCAACAGTTTCTTTAGCACTTCTCTCACTAGTTTAACGTGGTCAGCCATATTCGTGCTGTATATCAGGATGTCATCAAGGTACACCAAAACCCCTTTGTATAAATGGTCATGTAGTACCTGATTAATCAGCTGCATGAAGACAGCTGGAGCCCCTTGCAGACCAAAAGGCATGACTTTAAATTGGTAGTTCCCCATGGGACAGTTAAAAGCAGTCTTCCACTCATCTCCCTCCTTTATCCTCACCCAGTAATAAGCCTCTCTCAAGTCCAACTTAGTGAAGACCCTCCCCTTAGCCAGGTGGATCAGTAAGTCCAGGGGTAGGCAACCTTGGCTCTTTTATGACTCATGGACTTCAACTCCCAGAATTCCTGAGTCAGTTGCCTACCCCTGAGTAAGTCCTTCAGGAGGGATATTTGTTTTCCATGCTCACCGCATTCAGACCTTTATAATCTACGCAGAGACGAAGCAACCGGTCTTTTTTTTTTCTTTAAATAACACTGGGGCTCCCACGGCAGACTTGGCCCATTGAATAAATCCCCTTGCTAAGTTTTTGTCCATATACCGCTGCATCTCCTACATTTCAAGAGGGGACATAGCATACATTCTCAGTCGTGGGAGTTTGGCTCCCGGTAACAATTCGATAGAGCAATCATTGGGTCGGTGGGGAGGCAGGGTGTCATATTCTTTCTCACTAAACGCCTCCACTAGGTCCCAGTATTCACTGGGGATAAGTGGCTCGCCTGGTTGAGACAAGGCAGCCATGTGCGCTAGCTCATTGGGTGGACTAAAGTCTCCTGTAACGTCCGTCGAGTTAAGGGAGGGCTTGGGTCCTATAGGTAACCTTACAGTCCTCATTCCCTTCTCCCACCAGATAAATGGCTTCCATTTGTCCAACCAGGCTAGCCCTAGGATCACAGCCTCAGTCATTTTCGGAGCTACCATGAAACGAATGACCTCCCAGTGCTCACCTATTTCTAAGCGTAGGGGTTCAGTCAATTGTATGACTAAAGTTCCACCAGGTCGTAGTACTCTCAAGGTATGCCTCGCAGCTCTCCATCCTTTATGCCCACCATTATTTCATGGTTGTGTCCCTTTCCATTCAGGGGGGATTTCTGCTCCTTGGGGAATCTCAATTGTCCCATCCTCCAATCTACCTGTGGCTTCCATTTTTTTAGCCATGCTAGGCCTAGGACAGGGGTCGGCAACCTGAAACACTGAAAGAGCCACTTGGACCCGTTTCCCTCACAAAAGAAAAAACTGGGAGCCACAAAATGCGCGCACAAACTGAGCACGGTCTTGATAAGCAACAAGCCAAGTCTCCGCCTCCCTCCTGCTGCTGCTCAGTTCGTGCTGCCCAGCGTGTCTTGTTCCGCCGCCGCTCAGGCCCCTTTTTCGCTGCTGGAAGCAAGCTGCATTAGCCAGCACTACAGGGGGTGGTCCCACAGCAACGCCGACAGTCCAGGCTGTGCGCCACTGGTGTCTCTGGTCCCGAGCTGCGAGCCGTGGGAAATATCCAGGCCCAAGTTGTCCGCTGCAAGGACGCCCCATCCATGGCAGCGCCGCCAAACCACCTGCTATGCCACTGGCGTTCCCGGGCTAGAGCAGTGAAACCGGTCCAGTTGGTTGTCGGGGTGCAGAACCGGGCCACAGACGGCAGGCCTTGCTCACCGGCAATGCTGGAGCCTCCCATGCCGACAAGTAGGTCTTCCGTGCCGCTCCGCTCGGACTGCCAGCTTCCGGCTGCGGGGCTGCCTTCCTCCGGAGCTGTCCTTCCCCCCCCTCCTGTCTATGTCAAGCCCACGGGGCTTGACAGGCAGATGGCCCTGCTGCAAAACAGTGGGGGGGAGGAAGTCAGGCAAGGCAGAAGTGGCGTGGTCGGAGTGTCAAGCCCCGTGGGCTCGACATAGACAGGAGAGGGGGAAAGACAGAGCCAGATGGCCCTGCTGCGAAACAGTGGGGGGGGGAGGGAGAGGGGAACCCGAGGAAGGCACAGCAGCTCACCTTTCCAGCAGTCCTCCCGTCTCTTCCTCCACTGCCACCACGTGCAGTCCGAAGAAGAGAAGAGGTTTGTGGGCAGTCCCACAAACAGCTTGTGGGCAGTCCCACAAGCCAAAGAAGTTCAACCAATCAATTCAAACTTCACAAGTTTTTTTTTTTTGTGAGAAGTTTGAATTGATTGGTTCAACTTTTTTAGTCCCACTTTTTTTGGGGGGGGGGACTGCACATGGCTGGGAGCCGCAGGAGATGGCTGAAAGAGCTGCATGTGGATCCAGAGCCACGGGTTGCCGACCCGTGGCCTAGGACAAGGGGCCATTCCATGCCGGGTGCTACTATGAATGCTAGAGTTTCGGAGTGGCTTCCCATGGTTAACTTCCTGGGTGCTGTGGCAAGAGTGGCTGGGACACCCCCTGTGATGGACCCATCTAGTTGGCAGAATGAAATTGGCTCCTTCAACCTCCTTAATTGGGCTCCCAACTTCCCCACTAGTGCAGGATTTATTAAACACCTCGTGCAACCCGAGTCCAGTATGGCATTCAGGGCTACTTTCTTCTCCATGCCAGGAATAAATAGTTCTATGGGAATGGTTACTGGCGCAATTGGTCCATTTACCAAGGTATTGTCGTAGTCACTGCCAGATGCATCCTGGAGTTCCCCCCTCTGATTCTTTAGAGAGATGGAACTCCACAACCTTGGTGCTCTTCAGCGCTGTATTCTTGGGACTTTGGGTTTTTTTTACTGGCTTCCCCCCTCCTGCACGATATCCCCTCCATACCAGGGTTTTCAAGTGGCATTCGGCAGCCTGGAGGCCTTCCTTGCCACATTTGAAACAAGCAATAGAGCGTGGAGGCAGAGGGAGGGCTCTCGTTGCTTCACTTTTCCCCTCTGGCGGGGCCCATCTCCACACTCTGCCAGAATGATGTTAGTGATAGCAGGAAAGCAAGGCTTGGTCGATTTCAACCTTCTCAGCCAAAATGTACCAGTCCTGAAGGCAAGCAGGGACCCTGTGGGCAATGCAAGCATGATACAAAGACGTTTAGCCTGTCTTTAAAGCAGCTCACTAGGATGTCTTCTGGCCAGTTAAGACAGCATGCTACATCCCAGAGTGTACTAAGTGTACTAAGTCTTTAGTATACTCAGCTACAGGCCGATGGCCTTGCTTGACTGTTTTGATGCAGTCTTGGGCTTTCCGATCTGCCAAGGGGTCCTCAAACTGATGCCTCAGTGTTGGCCAAGAACTGATTAAAATTTTGAAGTTCGGGCGCATTGTCATTGTGCACAGTCACTATCCATCTGGCTGCAGCCCCCTCCAGGTCCAGCGTGATGACTCTGACTCTGGCCCCTTCAATGGGGATCTCCCGTCCGTATTCCTGCATGTAGGATAGGATGTGGGCGGGGAAGAATCCGAGCTGCTGAGGGTCCCTGTCAAATTTAACACTGAGGGGGGGTGGCTTACATTCCCACTGGTGGGTTCCCCTCCGCCTGGCTCTCCAGCCATCCCTGGTGGCCAGTCCAGCTTGAGCTGGGTAGCTGCCATTCCCCTCATGGGATCTTCGATGCCAGGCGAAGTCCCTGGGATGGGGGCTACATTCTCCTCCCTTCCCGTTTCCTCCTCCGGCAACTCCTCACTCATCTTGCTGCAGATGCCATCTTCTTCCTCCTTCAGGGTTTTGAAGGCTTCAACCATCATGTTGATGGCCTGCTTTACAAAACGATTGGCCCAGTTCAGCATTTCATCCTCCTCCTCGTCGAGGTGAAGCGAGCATTCCATTTTGTGTTTCCACCCTGGCTTTCTGCTGACACAGGTGATAGTTACTTTTTTAGACCTCCCTTCCAGTTGTCCTTCCTTCCGACACCCATCGACCACCTCGGCCTCGGGGGGTTCCCCACAGCTGCCATTTCCTCCCCTGAGACGGAGGAGCTGTTGCTTAGGCAACCTTTCAGGGAGGCCTCTACCCATTGCTCGCCCTCTTCTCACTCGCTGCTGTGGCTAGACATCGTTTGCACAGTCCCCACAGTAGGGTTTACCTTCCCTCCAGGCTGACCACTTTGCATATCTTGAATAACAACAACAACAACAACAACAACAACAACAACAACAACAACAACAACAACAACAACAACAACAACAACAACAACAATAATAATAATAATAATAATAATAATAATAATAATAATAATAATAATAA
>JALGBA010000610.1:0-14635 GCA_023970755.1 Azemiops feae
GACGGATGACTAAAAGCAACGGATAAGAAGTCGGCCATAATAGGAAGGTCGATTCCAAATGAACTGGGGGATGGCCAATTTGGACGGACGGGAGGTCGCCATGCCGAGAAGGTCTAGGTGTTAATGCTATGGGACGGAAAAACCTGCCCTCCTGTGGTCAAAACGGGTATTGCGGCCGCCGAAATAAATAAACCTTTTGAATGGGATTTTAAGGTTATTATTCTCTATCTTTATTATTAACGCCTTATTACTATTAATAGGGCGACGGGAGGCCCTTTTGCTGAGACCCTGGGGCAGAGTAAGATAACCTAATATTAGTATGGTTTTATTAACAAAGAATAATAAACTTAAAACGCCATTTAAAAGGTTTATTTCTTTTGGGGGCTGCTGTACCTGCTTGTCCCTTAGCGAGAGATGGCGCGGCCTTCAAAAAGGCCTGTAATGATGAATTAAGGGTACTTTGATAGGTGCTAACTTTAAAGATAAACCTCACCAAACATACATAAATTTATTGCTATGCTTAATATTAAAATGAGTGAGATTAGATTTTACCTTCGCTGCTAGTTTTGAAACTGACGCATTTATTAAAATGTTTTATGTCTACCTACATCACACTAATTTCTTGCTGCATCTTAGTTTCTAATCTTCCTAGTATGCCCATTCGTGAATATCATTTCACTGGGGGGAAAAATAGACAGCTAGTCAATTGGGGTGGAAGGTGCCAGGCTAGAAATTGGGGGTGGGGGCTGAGTTTTAGTACCACCTTAAGGTATGAGAAACCAGCTTTGGGCCAATTCCTCTCCTAGTCAGCCTAAGTCTAACCCTAACCCTAGGGCTGTTGCTGCATGGCGAAAATAAGAGAAGGAAGGAGCATTAGATATATTTGCCGCCTTGAGTTATTTATAAAAAAATAACAAAGCTGGCATTAAAAAAATACGGCCAAAAAAGTCTATCTGGGTCAGTCACTCCAAACCAGCTTTGGGCCAGTCACTCTCTCTCGGCCTTAGGAAGGAAGCAACGGCAAACCATTTGTCTGAAATGGTATAGGGTTGCCTGCCTAAGCAGGGGGTTGGACTAGAAGACCTCCAAGGTCCCTTCCAACTCCGTTATTCAGCTGGGGGGAAAAACCTTGCCAAGAAAACCGCAGGGATTTGGTCAGGCAATGGCCAGGAGTCGAGACTAAGTGGAAAGCACCAAATAATATTAAGAATAACAGCAATAACTTGCTAAACGCCCGGCTCCCTCCGGTGATGTTACTGAAAGGGAAGTGCGAACACAGTCGATTGAGTTGCATCGGGCAACGCGTTGTCGTGGGAACGCAAAATCCTAGTACCACGCCGCCCATGAAAGGCGCGTCGAAGCGGCAGGATTCGGGAAGCTTCCTGAAGCCCCGCATCACCTGGCCTTGATGCAAAGGCAGCAGCGCCGCCGGCTCCACCTTTGCCTTTCTCCTTCGCGCGGGACAGCCTTCTCGGGCGTCGCCGGCGTGACGCATCAGAAGGCGCGTCCCCTATTTCGGCAGCTCAGAGAAGCGGAAAGGAACCATAGAAGGTAGAAAGGAGAGCGGGGAGGGCAGACTAGCTTTCGCTCTTTCAAACAGTCGATCTTGGGAATCGCCATAGAATGTAAACCAGAGAGCTCGGGTGAAAATGGTGTATAGAGCGGCCGGTAGAAGTAGAACCACGACTTCCGAGTTTGCTGGGAGCATATTTGGAGGAAGACTTTGGATTGGAGTTAAGGACGGAAAAAAGACAATGCAGAAATCTGGATTGTATTGGGGGCGCCCTATATAAAAGCCCCCCGCAAAGGTGGAGTGTCACAGAGTATTGCACATCCATTCCCAGCCAGCAGGGGACAAGTTTAATCCCTGTAAGTCATCCAGCGTTTCTCAAACTTGGCAATTTTTGTGGACTTCAAGTCCCAGAATTCCCCAGCCTGCATGCAGTTTGCAGGTCACTAAATGGTTTATCCAGGGAAAGCAGGAACTGTATTAAATTGGACTCCAGGGCTGACCGAGTACACCATCTCCAAATTTGTGACGTCCCCTAAAATTTGCTGGCAACCCCCAAGCGATCGCAATAAATAAATAAGAACACAAAGTGATCGCAATAAATAAATAAAAACACAAACGTATTTATTTAGCGTATGGCACAATACACTCCGATAGTATCTTTTCACTAGCCTCCACTAGTTGTGACACTGCTTAGGTTTTACAAAAGCAGCCAAGGCCATTAAGTGATGCTCCAGTCAGAGCTGCAGAACCTTCTTGTATGAGAAGCGAAACGTCTTCAAAGAAAATCAAGAAAGTCCAGTTGCCTCCTGAAAAAGCATCTTTGGGACAATTATGACCCGGATGACTGAGAATCTCCATAGACAGTGAGAGACAACGCGGGATACTTAAGGCACTGGACTAGAAATCGGAAGGCTGTCGGTTCTAGTCCCACCTTAGGCATGAAAGTCAACTGTGGTGACCTTGGGGTCACTCCTTCTCTCTTGGTCCTAGTAAGGAGGCAATGCCAAACCACCAGCTTCCCATCATAGCTATCTGCAATTGCATTGACGCACGACCGAATGTGTGCAGCTGGGGCCTGCGCACACCTGCAACATATCGTGTACATCTATCTACCCTATCTATCTATCAATCTATCAATCTATCAATCTATCAATCTATCAATCTATCTATCTATCTATCTAATATAAAGGAGGCTGCACTTCAATGGTTAGACGGCCTATTGGTATCTGAACAAAAATCTTTTTAACATTTATATTTTATTGTGTTTTTCTAATCTAGGTGAAATGTTAATATATACTGCAAGTCCATGTATGATATGCCATACGCTAAATAAATAAGTAAACAACCGCCCAATCAAGAAACTACCAGGAACACCTCCATCAACACTGATAGGACAAGCCACTAAGTATATAAAGAGAGAGCAAATTCCTCTCTCTTCTAGAACTGATGATGTTACCTAGTTGGGTCACGAAACGTCTGCAAGAAAACCACCAAGCTCAGAGAGCACCAAGGACCCCTGAAGAGACAATGTTGTTGGATGATGGACCAAGTGGCCCCTTAGCTCCGGCTTTATTATTTATATAATAACAATGATATGCGTGTGTGTGTGTGTGTGCGTGCGTGGGTGTATGATAATACTATATAATTTATATTATGATTGCATTTATCTGCCCCATCTCGCCTAGAGGTTTAGAAAGCCCCTTTTTGCCTCCCAGTCAGTCAATATGGGCTGAGCAAGTGAAGCTGGAGGCAGCCAAGATTTCCTTCCCTCCACTTTCCCCTCGCACTTTACATATGCCCAGAGGCACCGTGCACACTTAGAAGCAGCTGCCCGCCGGCCTCCCTGCCCGTCCCTTGTTTCTTCCATCCCTAAACCCTCCATTCCAGATTCACCCGCCTGGGATTGCCTCGCTGCCTATGCTTTGCGACGTAAAACAGTGCCGAAAGAAATAGACCTTTTTAATGGAATTTTAAAGTTATTATCCTCTATCTTTATTAGTAACGCCTTATTAATGTTAATAGGGCGAAGGGAAGCCCTTTTGCTGCGACGCGGGGACACAAAAACATCACCTAATATTACTGAGGTTTCATTAATAAATACTACACTTAAAACTCCATTTAAAAGCTTTATTTCTTTTGGTGGCTGCTCGGCTCACCTGCGGCAGTACGAGGCTTTTTTCCCTTTTTGCGGCAGCGTAGAGCAGAAAAGAGGACAGGAAGGTGCCGACGGATGACTAAAAGCAACGGACAAGAATTCGGCCATAATAGGAAGGTCGATTCCAAATGAACTGGGGGATGGCCAATTTGGACGGACGGGGGGTCGCCATGCCGAGAAGGTCTAGGTGTTAATGCTATGGGACGGAAAAACCTGCCCTCCTGTGGTCAAAACGGGTATTGCGGCCGCCGAAATAAATAAACCTTTTGAATGGGATTTTAAGGTTATTATTCTCTATCTTTATTATTAACGCCTTATTAATATTAATAGGGCGACGGGAGGCCCTTTTGCTGAGACCCTGGGGCAGAGTAAGATAACCTAATATTAGTATGGTTTTATTAACAAAGAATAATAAACTTAAAACGCCATTTAAAAGGTTTATTTCTTTTGGGGGCTGCTGTACCTGCTTGTCCCTTAGCGAGAGATGGCGCGGCCTTCAAAAAGGCCTGTAATGATGAATTAATGTTACTTTGATAGGTGCTAACTTTAAAGATAAACCTCACCAAACATACATAAATTTATTGCTATGGTTAATATTAAAATGAGTGAATTAGATTTTACCTTCGCTGCTAGTTTTGAAACTGACGCATTTATTAAAATGTTTTATGTCTACCTACATCACACTTGCTGCATCTTAGTTTCTAATCTTCCTAGTATGCCCAGTCGTGAATATCATTTCACTGGGTTGAAAAATAGACAGCTAGTCAATTGGGGTGGAAGGTGCCAGGCTAGAAATTGGGGGTGGGGGCTGAGTTTTAGTACCACCTTAGGTATGAGAAACCAGCTTTGGGCCAATTCCTCTCCTAGTCAGCCTAAGTCTAACCCTAACCCTAGGGCTGTTGCTGCATTGCGAAAATAAGAGAAGGAAGGAGCATTAGATATATTTGCCGCCTTGAGTTATTTATAAAAAAAATAACAAAGGCTGCATTAAAAAAATACGCAAAAAGTCATCTGGGTCAGTCACTCCAAAACCAGCTTTGGGCCAGTCACTCTCTCTCGGCCCTAGGAAGGAAGCAACGGCAAACCATTTGTCTGAAATGGTATAGGGTTGCCTGCCTAAGCAGGGGGTTGGACTAGAAGACCTCCAAGGTCCCTTCCAACTCCGTTATTCAGCTGGGGGGAAAAACCTTGCCAAGAAAACCGCAGGGATTTGGTCAGGCAATGGCCAGGCGTCGAGACTAAGTGGAAAGCACCAAATAATATTAAGAATAACAGCAATAACTTGCTAAACGCCCGGCTCCCTCCGGTGATGTTACTAGAAGGGAGTGCGAACACAGGCAATTGAGTTCATCGGGCAACGCGTGTCGTGGGAACGCAACTCCTAGTACCCACGCCGCCCGTGAAAAGGCGGCGTCGAGCGGCAGATTCGGGGACGCTTCCCTGAAGCCCCCGCCTCACCTGGCCTTGATGCAAAGGCAGCAGCGCCGCCGGCTCCACCTTTGCCTTCTCCTTGGCCGCGGGACAGCCTTCTCGGGGCGTCGCCGGGCTGTGACGCCATCAGAAGGCGCGTCCCCTATTTCGGCAGAGAAGCGGAAAGGCACCATAGAGGTAGGAAAGGAGAGCGGAGGGCAGACTGGGCTTTCCCCTCTTCAAACCGTCGCTCTTGGGAATCGCCATAGATATGTACACAGAGAGCTCGGGTGGAAATGGTAGAGCGGCCGGTAGAACCAAGACTTCCGAGTTTGCTGGAGCATATATGGAGGAAGACTTTGGATTGGAGTTAAGGACGGAAAAAAGACAATGCAGAAATCTGGATTGTATTGGGGGCGCCCGATATAAAAGCCCCCCGCAAAGGTGGAGTGTCACAGAGTATTGCACATCCATTCCCAGCCAGCAGGGGACAAGTTTAATCCCTGTAAGTCATCCAGCGTTTCTCAAACTTGGCAATTTTTGTGGACTTCAAGTCCCAGAATTCCCCAGCCTGCATGCAGTTTGCAGGTAACTAAATGGTTTATCCAGGGAAAGCAGGAACTGTATTAAATTGGACTCCAGGGTTGACCGAGTACACCACCTCCAAATTTGTGACGTCCCCAAAAATTTGCTGGCAACCCCCAAGTGATCGCAATAAATAAATAAAAACACAAACGTATTTATTTAGCGTATGGCACAATACACTCCGACAGTATCTTTTCACTAGCCTCCACTAGTTGTGACACTGCTTAGGTTTTACAAAAGCAGCCAAGGCCATTAAGTGATGCTCCAGTCAGAGCTGAAGAACCTTCTTGTATGAGAAGCGAAACATCTTCAAAGAAAATCAAGAAAGTCCAGTTGCCTCCTGAAAAAGCATCTTTGGGACAATTATGACCCGGATGACTGAGAATCTCCATAGACAGTGAGAGACAATGCGGGATACTTAAGGCACTGGACTAGAAATCGGAAGACTGTCGGTTCTAGTCCCACCTTAGGCATGAAAGTCAACTGTGGTGACCTTGGGGTCGGTCCTTCTCTCTTGGTCCTAGTAAGGAGGCAATGCCAAACCACCAGCTTCCCATCATAGCTATCTGCAATTGCATTGACGCACGACCGAATGTGTGCAGCTGGGGCCTGCGCACACCTGCAACATATCGTGTACATCTATCTACCCTATCTATCAATCTATCAATCTATCAATCTATCTATCTATCTATCTAATATAAAGGAGGCTGCACTTCAATGGTTAGACGGCCTATTGGTATCTGAACAAAAATCTTTTTAACATTTATATTTCATTGTGTTTTTCTAATCTAGGTGAAATGTTAATATATACTGCAAGTCCATGTATGATATGCCATACACTAAATAAATAAGTAAACAACCGCCCAAACAAGAAACTACCAGGAACACCTCCATCAACCCTGATAGGACAAGCCACTAAGTATATAAAGAGAGAGCAAATTCCTCTCTCTTCTAGCACTGATGATGTTACCTAGTTGGGTCACGAAACGTCTGCAAAAAAACCACCAAGCTCAGAGAGCACCAAGGACCCTGAAGAGACAATGTTGTTGGATGATGGACCAAGTGGCCCCTTTAGCTCCGGCTTTATTATTCATATAACAACAATGATATGCGTGTGTGTGTGTGTGCGCCCGTGCGTGCGTGGGTGTATGATAATACTATATAATTTATATTATGATGACATTTATCTGCCCCATCTCGCCTAGAGGTTTAGAAAGCCCCTTTTAGCTTCCCAGTCAGTCAATATGGGCTGCGCAAGTGAAGCTGGAGGCAGCCGAGATTTCCTTCCCTCCTCTTTCCCCTCGCACTGTACATATGCCCAGAGGCACCATGCACACTTAGAAGCAGCTACCCGCCGGCCTCCCCGCCCGTCCCTCGTTTCTTCCATCCCTAAACCCTCCATTCCAGATTCACCCGCCTGGGATTGCCTCGATGCCTATGCTTTGCGACGTAAAACTGTGCCGAAAGAAATAGACCTTTTGAATGAGATTTTAAAGTTATTATCCTCTATCTTTATTAGTAACGCCTTATTAATGTTAATAGGGCGAAGGGAAGCCATTTTGCTGCGACGCGGGGACACAAAAACATCACCTAATATTACTGAGGTTTACATTCATAAATACTACAAAATAAAACTCCTTTAAAAGCTTTATTTCTTTTTGTTGCTGCTCGGCTTCACCTGGCGGTAGACGAGGCTTTTTTCTCTTCTTGCGGCAGCGTGAGCAAAAGAGGACAGGAAGTTGACCGACGGGATGCACAGGATGTACTCTATGGCAAGAAGGTGGCGTCAAAAGCCCTGGGGGACGATAGCAGAAAGACAGAAATCTCTATGTTTGAAAGGCGCTGCGAGAGGAAGTTGCGATGGAGTGACTAAGCGAGGACAGGAGTCGGCCCTGATAGGAAGGGGTCGATTCAATGACTGGGGGATGGCCAATTGGACGGACGGGAGGTTCGCCAGGCCGAGAAGTATATATGTTTCATGCTATGTGACGGAAAACGTGCCCCCTGTGGTCAAACGGGTATTGCGGCCGCCGAAATAAATAAACCTTTTGAATGGGATTTTAAGGTTATTATTCTCTATCTTTATTATTAACGCCTTAATAATATTAATAGGGCGACGGGAGGCCCTTTTGCTGAGACCCTGGGGCAGAGTAAGATAACCTAATATTAGTATGGTTTTATTAACAAAGAATAATAAACTTAAAACGCCATTTAAAAGGTTTATTTCTTTTGGGGGCTGCTGTACCTGCTTGTCCCTTAGCGAGAGATGGCGCGGCCTTCAAAAAGGCCTGTAATGATGAATTAAGGTTACTTTGATAGGTGCTAACTTTAAAGATAAACCTCACCAAACATACATAAATCTATTGCTATGCTTAATATTAAAATGAGTGAGATTAGATTTTACCTTCGCTGCTAGTTTTGAAACTGACGCATTTATTAAAATGTTTTATGTCCACCTACATCACACTAATTTCTTGCTGCATCTTAGTTTCTAATCTTCCTAGTATGCCCATTCGTGAATATCATTTCACTGGGGTGAAAAATAGACAGCTAGTCAATTGGGGTGGAAGGTGCCGGGCTAGAAATTGGGGGTGGGGGCTGAGTTTTAGTACCACCTTAGGTATGAGAAACCAGCTTTGGCCCAATTCCTCTCCTAGTCAGCCTAAGTCTAACCCTAACCCTAGGGCTGTTGCTGCATGGCGAAAATAAGAGAAGGAAGGAGCATTAGATATATTTGCCGCCTTGAGTTATTTATAAAAAAATAACAAAGGCTGCGTTAAAAAAATACGCAAAAAGTCAGCTGGGTCAGTCACTCCAAAACCAGCTTTGGGCCAGTCACTCTCTCTCGGCCCTAGGAAGGAAGCAACGGCAAACCATTTGTCTGAAATGGTATAGGGTTGCCTGCCTAAGCAGGGGGTTGGACTAGAAGACCTCCAAGGTCCCTTCCAACTCCGTTATTCAGCTGGGGGGAAAAACCTTGCCAAGAAAACCGCAGGAATTTGGTCAGGCAATGGCCAGGAGTCGAGACTAAGTGGAAAGCACCAAATAATATTAAGAATAACAGCAATAACTTGCTAAACGCCCGGCTCCCTCCGGTCATGTTACTAGAAGGGAGTGCGAACACAGGCAATTGAGTTCATCGGGCAACGCGTGTCGTGGGAACGCAACTCCTAGTACCCACGCCGAGCGGCAGATTCGGGGAAGCTTCCCTGAAGCCCCCGCCTCACCTGGCCTTGATGCAAAGGCAGCAGCGCCGCCGGCTCCACCTTTGCCTGCTCCTTCGCCGCGGGACAGCCTTCTCGGGGCGTCGCCGGGCTGTGACGCCATCAGAAGGCGCGTCCCCTATTTCGGCAGAGAAGCGGAAAGGCACCATAGAGGTAGGAAAGGAGAGCGGAGGGCACACTGGGCTTTCCGCTCTTGAAACCATCCAACTTGGGAATCGCCATAGAAATGTAACCAGAGAGCTCGGGTGGAAATGGTAGAGCGTCCGGTAGAATCAAGACTTTCCGATTTGCTGGAGCATATAGTTAGGAATACCTGTGGATGGAGTTAAGGACGGGGAAAAAAGACAATGCGGAAATTGGATTGTATTGGGGGCGCCCTATAATAAAGCCCCCCAAAGGTGGATGTCACGAAGTATTGCACATCCGGTCCAGGACCGCAGGGGACAATTTTAATCCTATAAGTCATCCAGCTTTTCTCAAACTTTGGCAATTTTTGTGGACTTCCAAGTCCCAGAATTCCCCAGCCTCCGCATGTAATTTGCAGGTAGACTAATGGGGTATCCCGAAAAGCATGAACTGTCTTAAAATTGGAACTCCAGGGTTACCGAGTACAAAACCAACCAACCTATCCAAATTTGTGACGTCCCCTAAAATTTGCTGGCGACCCCCAAATGATCGCAATAAATAAATAAAAACACAAACGTATTTATTTAGCGTATGACACAATACACTCCAATAGTATCTTTTCACTAGCCTCCACTAGTTGTGACACTACTTAGGTTTTACAAAAGCAGCCGAGGCCATTAAGTGGATGCTCCAGTCAGAGCTGAAGAAGCTTCTTGTATGAGAAGCGAAACGTCTTCAAAGAAAATTAAGAAAGTCCAGTTGCCTCCTGAAAAAGCATCTTTGGGACAATTATGACCCGGATGACTGAGAATCTCCATAGACAGTGAGAGACAATGCGGGATACTTAAGGCATGGGACTAGAAATCGGAAGACTGTCGGTTCTAGTCCCACCTTAGGCATGAAAGTCAACTGTGCAAACCTGCAACATATCGTGTAGATCTATCTATCTATCTATCTATCTATCTATCTATCTATCTATCTATCTATCTATCTATCTATCTATCTATCTATCTATCTATCTATCTAATATAAAGGATGCTGCGCTTCAATGGTTAGACAGCCTATTGGTATCTGAACAAAAATCTTTTTAACATTTATATTTTATTGTGTTTTTCTAATCTAGTTGAAATGTTAATATATACTGCAAGTCCATGTATGATATGCCATACGCTAAATAAATAAGTAAACAACCGCCCAATCAAGAAACTACCAGGAACACCTCCATCAACACTGATAGGACAAGCCACTAAGTATATAAAGAGAGAGCAAATTCCTCTCTCTTCTAGCACTGATGATGTTACCTAGTTGGGTCACGAAACGTCTGCAAAAAAACCACCAAGCTCATAGAGCACCAAGGACCCTGAAGAGACAATGTTGTTGGATGATGGACCAAGTGGCCCCTTTAGCTCCGGCTTTATTATTCATATAACAACAATGATATGCGTGTGTGTGTGTGTGCGCCCGTGCGTGCGTGGGTGTATGATAATACTATATAATTTATATTATGATGACATTTATCTGCCCCATCTCGCCTAGAGGTTTAGAAAGCCCCTTTTAGCTTCCCAGTCAGTCAATATGGGCTGAGCAAGTGAAGCTAGAGGCAGCCGAGATTTCCTTCCCTCCTCTTTCCCCTCGCACTTTACATATGCCCAGAGGCACCATGCACACTTAGAAGCAGCTACCCTCCGGCCTCCCCGCCCGTCCCTCGTTTCTTCCATCCCTAAACCCTCCATTCCAGATTCACCCGCCTGGGATTGCCTCGATGCCTATGCGTTGCATCGTAAAACTGTGCCGCAAGAAATAACCTTTTGAATAGATTTTAAAGTTATTATCCTCTATCTTTATTAGTAACGCCTATTATGTTAATAGGGCGAAGGGAAGCCCTTTTGCTCGACGCGTGGAACAAAAACATCCCCATAATATTACTGAGGTTTCATTCATAAATACTACACCATTAAAACTCCATTTAAAGCCTTATTTCTTTTTGGGGCTGCTGCGGCTCACCCGGTAGTACGAGGCTTTGTTCTCTTCTTGCGGCAGCGTAGAGCAAAAGAGGACAGGAAGTTAGCCGACGGTATGCACAGGTGTCCTCTATGGCGAGAAGGTGGCCGTAAAAGCCTGTGGGACGATAGCAGGACGGACAAGAAATCTCTATGGTGAGAAGGCCGCTGCGAGAGGAAGTCTGCGAGGGATGACGAAAAGCGACGGACAATGAGTCGGACATGATCGGAAGGTCGATTCCAAATGAACTGGGGGATGGCCAATTTGGACGGACGGGAGGTCGCCATGCCGAGAAGGTCTAGGTGTTAATGCTATGGGACGGAAAAACGTGCCCTCCTGTGGTCAAAACGGGTATTGCGGCCGCCGAAATAAATAAACCTTTTGAATGGGATTTTAAGGTTATTATTCTCTATCTTTATTATTACCGCCTTATTAATATTAATAGGGCGACGGGAGGCCCTTTTGCTGCGACCCTGGGGCAGAGTAAGATAACCTAATATTAGTAAGGTTTTATTAATAAAGAATAATAAACTTAAAACGCCATTTAAAAGGTTTATTTCTTTTGGTGGCTGCTGTACCTGCTTGTCCCTTAGCGAGAGATGGCGCGGCCTTCAAAAAGGCCTGGATGATGAGTTAAGGTTACTTTGATAGGTGCTAACTTTAAGATAAACCTCCCAAATCATAAATGTATTGCTATGCTTAATAATTAAATGAGTGAGATTAGATTTCCATTCGCCTGTCTATTTTGAAACTGACGCCTTTATTAAAAATGTGTGATGTCTACCTACATCACACTAATTTCATTGCTGATCTTATTTTCTAATCTTCCTAGGTATGCCCATTCGTGAATCTCATTTCACTGGGGGTGAAAAATAACACTAGTCAATTTGGGTGAGAAGGTGCCAGTACGTAGAAATGGGGGTAGTGGGCTATGATTTTATCGTACCACCTTAGTGTATGAGAAACCAGCTGGGCCATTCCTCTCCTAGTCAGCCTAAGTCTAACCCTAGACCCTAGTGCTGTTGCTGCCATGGCCGAAATAAGAGAAGACGGAGCATTAGATATATTTGCCGCCTTGAGTTATTTATAAAAAAAGAACAAAGGCTGCATTAAAAAAATACGCAAAAAGTCATCTGGGTCAGTCACTCCAAAACCAGCTTTGGGCCAGTCACTCTCTCTCGGCCCTAGGAAGGAAGCAACGGCAAACCATTTGTCTGAAATGGTATAGGGTTGCCTGCCTAAGCAGGGGGTTGGACTAGAAGACCTCCAAGGTCCCTTCCAACTCGGTTATTCTATTCTAACCGCAGCTGGGGGGAAAAACCTTGCCAAGAAAACCGCAGGGATTTGGTCCGGCAATGGCCAGGAGTCGAGACTAAGTGGAAAGCACCAATAATATTAGAATAACAGCAATAACTTGCTAACGCACCGGCTCCCCCTCGGTCATGTTACTAAAGGGAGTGCGAACACAGCATTTGAGTTCATCGGGCAAAAACGCGTGGTCGTGGGAAACCAACTCCTAGTACCCACGCCGAGCGTTGCCGAATTCGGGGAAGCTTCCTGAAGCCCCCGCCTCACCTGGCCTTGATGCAAGGCAGCAGCGCCGCCGGCTCCACCTTGGCCTTCTCCTTCGCCGCGGGACAGCCTTCTCGGGGCGTCGCCGGGCTGTGACGCCATCAGAAGGCGCGTCCCCTATTTCGGCAGAGAAGCGGAAAGGCACCATAGAGGTAGGAAAGGAGAGCGGAGGGCACACTGGGCTTTCCGCTCTTGAAACCATCCAACTTGGGAATCGCCATAGAAATGTAACCAGAGAGCTCGGGTGGAAATGGTAGAGCGGCCGGTAGAACCAAGACTTCCGAGTTCGCTGGAGCATATATGGAGGAAGACTTTGGATTGGAGTTAAGGACGGAAAAAAGACAATGCAGAAATCTGGATTGTATTGGGGGCGCCCTATATAAAAGGCCCCCGCAAAGGGGGAGTGTCACAGAGTATTGCACATCCATTCCCAGCCAGCAGGGGACAAGTTTAATCCCTATAAGTCATCCAGCGTTTCTCAAACTTGGCAATTTTTGTGGACTTCAAGTCCCAGAATTCCCCAGCCTGCATGCAGTTTGCAGGTAACTAAATGGTTTATCCAGGGAAAGCAGGAACTGCATTAAATTGGACTCCAGGGTTGACCGAGTACACCACCTCCAAATTTGTGACGTCCCCTAAAATTTGCTGGCGACCCCCAAGTGATCGCAATAAATAAATAAAAACACAAACGTATTTATTTAGCGTATGACACAATACACTCCAATAGTATCTTTTCACTAGCCTCCACTAGTTGTTACACTACTTAGGTTTTACAAAAGCAGCCGAGGCCATTAAGTGGATGCTCCAGTCAGAGCTGAAGAAGCTTCTTGTATGAGAAGCGAAACGTCTTCAAAGAAAATTAAGAAAGTCCAGTTGCCTCCTGAAAAAGCATCTTTGGGACAATTATGACCCAGATGACTGAGAATCTCCATAGACAGTGAGAGACAATGCGGGATACTTAAGGCACGGGACTAGAAATCGGAAGACTGTCGGTTCTAGTCCCACTTTAGGCATGAAAGTCAACTGTGCAAACCTGCAACATATCGTGTAGATCTATCTATCTATCTATCTATCTATCTATCTATCTATCTATCTATCTATCTATCTATCTATCTATCTATCTATCTATCTATCTATCTATCTATCTAATATAAAGGATGCTGCGCTTCAATGGTTAGACGGCCTATTGTTATCTGAACAAAAATCTTTTTAACATTTATATTTTATGGTGTTTTTCTAATCTAGGTGAAATGTTAATATATACTGCAAGTCCTGTATGATATGCCATACGCTAAATAAATAAGTAAACAACCGCCCAATCAAGAAACTACCAGGAACACCTCCATCAACCCTGATAGGACAAGCCACTAAGTATATAAAGAGAGAGCAAATTCCCCTCTCTTCTAGCACTGATGATGTTACCTAGTTGGGTCACGAAACGTCTGCAAGAAAACCACCAAGCTCAGAGAGCACCAAGGACCCCTGAAGAGACAATGTTGTTGGATGATGGACCAAGTGGCCCCTTAGCTCCGGCTTTATTATTTATATAATAACAATGATATGCGTGTGTGTGTGCGTGCGTGGGTGTATGATAATACTATATAATTTATATTATGATTACATTTATCTGCCCCATCTCGCCTAGATGTTTAGAAAGCCCCTTTTTGCTTCCCAGTCAGTCAATATGGGCTGAGCAAGTGACGTCTGAGAGCCGCCGAGAAGTTCCTTCCCTCCTCTTTCCCTCGCCTTTACATATCCCAGAGGCCCATGCACACTTGGAAGCAGCTACCCGCCGGCCTCCCCGCCCGTCCCTCGTTTCTTCCATCCCTAAACCCTCCATTCCAGATTCACCCGCCTGGGATTGCCTCGATGCCTATGCTTTGCGACGTAAAACTGTGCCGAAAGAAATAGACCTTTTGAATGAGATTTTAAAGTTATTATCCTCTATCTTTATTAGTAACGCCTTATTAATGTTAATAGGGCGAAGGGAAGCCCTTTTGCTGCGACGCGGGGACACAAAAACATCCCCTAATATTACTGAGGTTTCAT